>CM055063.1:25935502-25996895 GCA_029204045.2 Tillandsia leiboldiana | reverse complement strand
CGTGTTAGAAAAACTATTCGGAGTCGGAGTGTTGTGTTTAGAGAAATATGCAATGATTAAAGAAGGACGGAAATAAGAGGCAAAAGAAGATAAGCTTGTTGTTGATGTACACGTTGGTCGGTCTTCTCAAGATATACTGAAGTTCATCCTTCATACTAGTGATGTTGGTCATGATGGTAATGTAATCATGAAGAAGAAAGCACACAATCTATTGAAATTCACCTGATTCTCATGAGAGCGAAGATAATGTGGCTACCCCCGCGGCACATGATTGAGGAAGATCAACTAGGGCCACTAAACCCACCCAAAGGTACTCCCCCTTCTTTATATTATGCTTTATTTTACTGATTCGGTGAGACCGAGTATTTTCAGGACGCAAAGATTGCCCGAAGAAGCAAAGTGGCAAAGTGCAATGGAGGCGAGATGGATTTCTCTATATCAAAACATACTTGGGAGGTGGTAGAGCTTCCGATTGAAAAAGAAAGCATTAAAACAATGATGGGTTTATGTGATCAGAATGAAGCGATGGATCCAAGCGGTATATAAAGCAAGGCGTGTTGTTAAGGGCTATGGACAAAAGCAAGGATGACTTCAATGAAATATTTGCTCCTGTTGTTAAGCATTGCTCAATTAGAGTTGTTTATCCTTGCTTGCAAATTTGCATCTTGAGCTTGAACAACTTGATATTAAAACCACTTCTTGCATGGTGCTTGGCGAAAGAAAAGAAATTTATATGTTTCAACCCGAAGCTTTGTTGATGAAGTTAACCCTAATTTAGTATGTCACGCCCCGGGGTCGAAACTGCGACCCGGGCTCGCCAACAGATACGCAAACTATGCCAACTCCGCATAGGCGAAGCGTCCTACATGCAAGAAAAGTGCTAAGCTAACAGATCTCATAGCTATAAGATAAAACTGCTGTATAACTAAAACAACCACTGTACAACTAAAAATAATACATAAATGTCCACCTCCCCAAAAATGAAAATAGTACAACAACCTCCGGATAAAACTCAAAGCTCTACCGGAAGGGATCTCCAATAAATAATCAGTGTACAGGCTCTCAATACATATCTATCCTCACTACATCAGTCTCTCAAAGAGGGAAATAAAACAACTAATCTACTGAAGCTTCCTCTGAAGGGGTTACGCTACTCTCCAAACATGGGTAGGATTCTAGCTCGCGATCCCTCGCCTCGATCAAAACCGCAGAATCAGCAACAACCCGCTAAGACTCTGCAAAACAAAGGGAGAAGGAGAAAAGAAGGGGGAAAACCCCAGAGGGTGTGAGAAGTACACCAAAGAGAGTTCTCAGTGGGTACCACCGCCAGGACCGACGGTCTGCCCACCAAGTCCTCAAAAGGACAAAAAGCTAACCAAAGCCGTAGAGACGTATAAAAAGGAGCTGGACCCTCTCAACAGCTAAAAGCCCACTAAGCTTGCATGCCTACCATGCGGCTATGCATGCCATGCCGGCTATGCCTGCCTAAGCCTGCCTATGCCTGCTATCCTGCCTATGCTGCCATGCTTGCTCTGCTGACTATGCCGCTATGCCTGCCTGCCTGCATCTGCCTGCTATGCCTGCCCTGCCTGCCTATGCTACTATGCCTGCCATGCTGACTGCCTACCATGCTGCCTATGCCTGCTATGCCTGCCTATGCCTGCCATGCCTGCCTATGCCTGCCCTGCCTGCCTATGCCTACTATGCTGCTCTGCTGCCTCTGCCTGCCTATGCTGCCATGCCTGCTCTGCCTGCCTATGCCTGCCCTGCCTGCCTATGCCACTATGCCTGCATGGCTGCTCTGCCTGCCTATGCTGCCTATGCCTGCCAATGCCTACTATGCCTGCCATGCCTGCCTGCCTGCATGCCTGCCTATGCCTGCTATGCCTGCTATAACGGTCAACAACCCACAATGACCTTGGGACCACTGTACCCAAACGGTTCCCAACAAAACACTAGCACTGGTCCAAACACCGCCACTAAACTCCACTCGGTCCCCCTGACACGAGCGCAACTATAAAGCAAAAGCCTGTAATAAGCCCAATCTAATGCCACCAGTAGACACTGGTACTGCCTGCTCTGCCTGCCGCGACGGGTATGCCAGCCTACGCATAACACCGAAGCAAAGGAGTCTCAAGGACTCAAAGTCTGTCTGCCGCGCACTCCGGAGGAGTGGCACTCGAGGGGAGCGACCACACGAGTAAAGTATCTCAATATCCAGTATCATAAGTATCATAATCAGCAGGACTGGATCATGACTCTGATCAAAGTGGGGAAACCCATCCACTAGAGAAAATCAGATACCCAATCTGGTGCAAAAATAAATGTCCGGTCAACCGCCCAAATCCGCGGTTGCCGCAAAGCCCCCAAAACTATCCAACCTGTCCCAAACACCAAGTCCCGACTACACTACCCAGCACCCCTGCTCGAACCTGAGCAACACAGACCACCTGACTAACAAAGAAGGAGAAAAGGATAACATGGTTTCTCCTAAGTCAAGTTCCAAAAGTAGTGCAGCGGTAAAAGATGGCCTAACTACATGTCCATGCACGCATGCTTTGTTCTCAGAAATAATAAAAGTGGGTGAAGCATATATTAGTAAAGCATGCTAAAACATTCCTACTATGGTATACCAATCTCCAAAGTGGGCCATCCTTGCTTACCTCTCGCTCATATCGGTTGTACATCAAATACGCCTGTTATCAATCATAGAGGGATGATAACCCCCACATGTGCACTTACATTCACCATGATATAAAAGTCTTATACAGTTACTAAATTAAGCTTACCCACTGAAGTGCTCAATCCAAGGCAAACCTGGAGTCGGTGAAGAGCGTGGCACTTGCACGCACAATCAGATGAACCCGTAACCACGGTACAAGTCTCGCAAACCTCGGCTCCTAGCAGTGTTCCAAAAATACTCGCGAACCCTCCTGGGTACAACAAAAGGTCCAAGGTTACACTTTATGCTAAAATATCCAAGTATACACCATCTGCCGGAACAGCCCTGAAGATGTGCAATTTTCACCTGCAGAACGGACTCAGAAAAATCCACCAAAAAACGGACGCGATCGTCGCGTCGAGCCCTTCGAAACGAGTACCTGCACGCCAAAATCCGAGTCCCGGAGGCCGAGTTACAAATTCCACACGCGGTGAGCGCGAAAGTCCACAACAAACACAACTGTAATACGCCGCACAGTAAAGGGAAAAGAAGTATACCTTCGGGCGGATCTCAGCAAATTCCCCGAAAACACGACGGTAATCCTTGCGACGCGTAGATCCAAAGAGTGTAAAAGCACGACTCAATCCGAGCTCGTACAACAAGTTGCACGCAAACGGTGCACACCGCGGAGAATCCGCACGCAAAACGGAGCACGATGCCGAAACCCGCGCGCAAAACGAAGTCCGCACGCAAAATGGAACACGGTGCCGAAACCCGTGCGCAAAAAGGAGTCCGCACGCAAAACGGTGCACGGTGCCGAAACCCGCGCGCAAAACGGAGTCCGCACGCAAAACGGTGCACGCCGTCGGGGTCCGCACGCAAAACGGAGCAATAAAACACGGTCCCTAACACAGACGAGAGTAGGGGTCAAATCCAATGTCCAAAAGGACGCTCCAAAACTGTGCCAAAATACCGCAAGAATAACACGTGGGACCTACCTCGACCGCGTCGCGCCGCCCCAACCGCCTCCTTGGAACACCTCGCGCGCTTCGCGAGGTCACGGCGCACCGCCGCGCCACCCAAAAATTCCCTCCTCACTCCCTCTCTCGCTCGGGTGGAGAAAGAAAGAAAGAAAAGAGGAGAAAATGGCGCGGGGGAGAAAGAAGAAGAAGAAGAAAAAGGGGAAGAGGGAGGTGGTCCACGGACCCGGTCCACAGTCCAGGTCCACCACGGCAGCCAATGGGGGAGCCATCCTCCCCCGGTCCACGGCACATGGGCGCGCGCGCCCGGTCCACGCCGCGCGCCACAGAGCCACGCGGCACGCGTCACCGCGTGCCACGCAGGCGCCGCACCCGCGCGCTACATGCGCGCGGGACACGCGAGCGCCACACCGAAGCCCCCGCTCCCCTACCGCGCGGCGCCAACGGGGCCCGCCACGTGGCGGCCCCTGCGTCACCCGCACAGGAGCGCGTTCCCAAGGCGCCTGCGCGCCTCGTGCAGTGCGCCGCCGCGCTCCGAGTCGCGCGACGCCGCCTCGAAAAGCGTGCCGCACCTCGGGATCCGTGCACGCGCCTCGAAAAGCGCGCACTTCATCGGGCTCCAAATCAAACAAGTAAATAGTCCAAACTTAGCGATTTCGCGCGCTGAATCCGAAAACGATGTCAGTTTTTCCAAATTCTCATCCGAAAATTTGCCGAATGCCCACTCGATCCGATTTTCCCCGCCGGGTCCAAACCTGAAGTCTGATTTGCTAAATTCCAACTCTAAATATCCCGAAGGCGACCAGAGAGGTAATCCTTTATCCAAACTTCGCCCGGAGTCCAATTTGACATCTGAATCGCGCGAAACCTCCTTCTAACACCCGACGGGTCTTCCAAATTCCCACGGGATCTCCTGTAAAGCCCGAAGTCCATCACTTGTGTCCAAAATGTGCACAAACCCCGCCAACGCGCCACAATTACCTCCAGAAGCAGTAAACGCAACAGTGATCAATAAGTGGGAATTCCGGGTCCTCACACCCCCCCACTAAAAGGAAGTTTCGTCTCGAAACTAGCTCAAATCCACAAGGAGTCACAAATACCACGGGTAGGTATCCATCAATAACGCCTCCGGCTCCCCAAACCCACTCACTCCCCGTGATTACTCCATAATAACAAAACAACAAGTACGGCATGGCCCGATGCGTAATTCTCTCATCTCGCAAGCCAGAATTCGCGACGGGCGTCCCTCGTACTCCAAACACTCTTAGCCCTCACATGGAGCGAGTCAATCGCGGGCGAGGAATCCAAAAACAAAACACTCCTGAGCTGAGACATGAAATACAACCGGGGTTCCAACAAAGTTGGGGGAAACCAGATAACCGCCAGTGCAACACACACCAAACCACAACCTGTGTCAACTCAACCAAGGCAACCCGAAGCACACCCACACGATTAACCAATAAGGAAATGGGCCCTAACAAGGAGGGGTCCTCACTCGGTCACTCCCGAATCTTGACCATCCGAGTGAACTACTCAGCCGTGGTCTATCATCCAAAGGAACCCTCAGGGACACAACCACACGCCACGTCTGCCTCAACAGTCCACACAGCGCCAGCTGTGGAATCATCAAGCTCAACCCCAGCCAGCTCTCCTGGCACTGCCCAGTCCAAGAAGCTCCTTACCTTGACAATAACTGTCAATCTCGGCCAAAACCCAAGTGATATCCATATTGGCCGGATTTCCACCGCCGCTCCTACGGCTCGAACAACGTGACCCAAGAAGGTATGGTTCTGGAGCTACAACTTGTACCTCAATAACTTGGCATACCACTTCATCCACACGGGCATGGTAGCACATCCACAAGTGCTCCTCGCGCTCCACATCGCTCTGGGAGTAAATCCAAATATCCCCGGAGGATCTTGTTACCAATCCAATCAGTACAGCTGGAGCACAATTCCCTCAAATCATAAAAGTGGCAGGGCATTAATCAATCCACTTGGCCTCACTAAGAGCTCATGATGCCCTACCGTGTCCTGAACGCCATCTAAGCAAGATCCTCGGCTGTCTGATTCCAAGTAGGTACTCACACCATACTATAACTGCCGGAGTATGACTACATCAAAAGGTCCTAGATACCACCCGGACCTGTCTACACTCGAACCATAAAAGGACCCTCACAGTCGTGTATCAACGACGTGGCATCACCATCGTGTACCAACGGCGTGGCATCAGGTCAAGCAGATCCCTCGATCCATCAGATCCTACAACTGCGCAATCAGCTCTCTCAGCTCTATAGGCGATATCCAATGAGATGCTATCAACGGTGGCGCGGTTCCCCGAACCACGTCAAACGCAATCTCTATCTCCCTAACCGGCGGCATCGTCAACAGCTCAGGTGAAATCACACCCGGGATCCCGTGGGCAACAGAGATGTCCTTGAATCCCGGTGCCGCCAAAAAGCACCTCTCATACTGTCGCTAAAGCCTGTGCGCTCTAACAGTCTTTACAACCAAACCTCCTCTCGTCCGTCTCGCAGAGAATCGACGTCCTCTCTTTCCGCAGTCAAACATCCTGTTGCATCGTGCCAATCAATCTCAAGCACATGGTCAAATACCGAACTGCCACAATTACCAATAAACCTGCCGGTACAACTCGCGGCCTCAGCTGCATTGGACATGATCCACAAGCCTTCTCCACATGCACAGCACTTAACAGGAACCTGTACCTCGAGTGCACGTGGTAACAAATCTGTCTCTAGTCCATGCAGGAATGCAACATGCTCTAACTCCGACTGCTGTGATGGAATCACACCTGCGACAACTCGATCCACTACCGTGGCGCCCTCCAACCGGGCGGCACAGGTTCATCCACTCGATGCAAGTGGTTGTCGCTCAATCTGCCTGAAAATTAGGGCTATCCACATAGGGAGTACGACCTCTGTCTCTGCTCACATTGAGGCGACAAATAAGGTCCTCCGCAGATAACAAATCCACGCTACCGCTGCGTCACTCTGATATAAATGCTGATGCTACCATCGGGGTCCACCCGATCTCTGGCATCTCAGGAACCCGTTATCCTGGAAAGGAAATCAGAAGTGCCTCTGCCGGCCGATTTGTCCTCCTTCACCCGGCGCCAAGCGCCAATATCCTGAACTCGCCTCTAGCGGCAGATCCCTATCCAAAGGAACTGCAGCGCCACGCTCCATACACAATGCCTACTCCAACGAGGCATCAAAACCTTATAACGGAGGGACTGAATAAACTGAAAGGTATCCTGGCGCAGTCCACTCCCAGCCGCATATCCTATGTGCCTCGTCCTTCGAACCTGGAGCGCGCAGTTCAACAACTGCCAAAACTCTCTAGCACAGGGAGGCTATCAATTGATCATTCCATCACCACCAACCACGACTCCGCCTCCAAATGCTCCAACTTAATCTTACGAGTCGGGGTGGTTCATCTGCCAAATCTGGCTCAATAGATCGATCACGTCCCCTCAGCTCACCAGCTGTCAACTATCCACCCTGCCTCGGTGCCTCGGCACTGAACATTGGCACAGAGGGGGCTAATCACTCCATCGGTGCCACAAAATCCCCGCCCCTGAGGATACTGCAACCGGGTGGTCTCAGAAGGAAGCACTGTCGAGTTGCCCGTTGCTCCGACAACTGTGCCACTAAAACCAGCTGCTCGCTCACTCAGCCGCTGATAAGCCTCAGACAATCCTGTCATCTGGGTCCGGAGTTCTTTGACCTCAATCCGGTGTCCGGCCCAAAACCAACCGCTCAAGCTCAACTGCTATGACAGGATACACACGGGTCAAAACCCAGCGTCGGGGAGACACCGCTCGCCACGACGAAACAACAAAACAGCACACCACAACGCTCGACCCAATCCAGCGAAAGTCTAAAGCATGTCACCCATTCCACAGCATTATGTTGTCTGCAGCCAACATAATCACTTAGGAGAATAAACATGCCAATCACTCTTCCCGTCCCTTGGGAGAGGTATAAAACTCAATCAGGACTCTCGCTAAAAGTCACGACTCTCACGAAGTCAACCAAGGGTCAAACCATAAGCCTAGGGTTTCTAAGTCCACCACGACCTACAACCTAGGCTCTGATACCACTCTAATCTGTCACGCCCCGGGATCGAAACTGCGACCCGGGCTCGCCAACAGATCCGCCACCTATGCCAAACTCCGCATAGGCGAAGCGTCCTACCTGCAAGAAAAGTGCTACAGCTAACAGATATCAGAGCTATAAGATAAAACTGCTATATAACTAAAAACAACCACTGTACAACTGAAAATAATACAATAATGTCCACCTCCCAAAAATGATAATAGTACAACATCCTCAGACACAAAACTCAAAGCTCTACCGGAAGGTATCTCCAATAAATACATCAGTGTACAGGCTCTCAATACATATCATATCCTCACTACATCAGTCTCTCAAAAGAGGAAATAAAACAACTAATCTACTGAAGCTCTCCTCTGAAGGGGTACCGCTACTCTCCAAACATGGGTAGGGATCTAGCTCGCGACTCCCTCGCCTCGATCAACAACCGCAGAATCAGCAACACCCGCTAAGACTCTGCAAAACAAATGAGAGGAAGGAAAAAGAAGGGGGGAAATCCCAGAGGGTGTGAGAACTACACCAAAGGAGGGAGTTCTCAGTGGGTACCACCGCCAGGACCGACGGTCTGCCCACCAAGTCCTCAAAAGACAAAAAGCTAACCAAAGCCGTAGAGACGTATAAAAAGGAGCTGGACCCTCTCAACAGCTATCAAGCCACTAAGCTTGCTATGCCTACCATACCGGCTATGCCTGCCATGCCTGCTATGCCTGCCTAAGCCTGCCTATGCCTGCTATGCCTGCCTATGCCTGCCATGCCTGCTCTGCCTGCCTATGACTGTCATGCCTGCTCTGCCTGCCTATGCCTGCCCTGCCTGCCTATGCCTACTATGCCTGCCATGCCTGCCTGCCTGCCATGCCTGCCTATGCCTGCTATGCCTGCCTATGCCTGCCATGCCTGCCTATGCCTGCCCTGCCTGCCTATGCCTACTATGCCTGCTCTGCCTGCCTATGCCTGCCTATGCCTGCCATGCCTGCTCTGCCTGCCTATGCCTGCCCTGCCTGCCTATGCCTACTATGCCCGCCATGCCTGCTCTGCCTGCCTATGCCTGCCAATGCCTACTATGCCTGCCATGCCTGCCTACCTGCCATGCCTGCCTATGCCTGCTATGCCTGCCTATAACGGTCAACAACCCACAATGACCTTGGGACCACTGTACCCCAAACGGTTCCCAACAACACTAGCACTGGTCCAAACACCGCCACTAAACTCCACTCGGTCCCCCTGACACGAGCGCAACTATAAAGTAAAAGCCTGTAATAAGCCCAATCTAATGCCACCAGTAGACACTGGTACTGCCTGCTCTGCCTACCGCGACGGGTATGCCAGCCTACGCATAACACCGAAGCAAAGGAGTCTCAAGGACTCAAAGTCTGTCTGCCGCGCACTCCGGAGTGGCACTCGAGGGGAGCGACCCACACGAGTAAAGTATCTCAATATCCAGTATCATAAGTATCATAATCAGCAGGACTGGATCATGACTCTGATCAAAGTGGGAAACCCATCCACTAGAGAAAATCAGATACCCAATCTGGTGCAAAAATAAATGTCCGGTCAACTGCCCAATATCCGCGGTTGCCGCAAAGCCCCACAACTAATCCAACCTGTCCCAGACACCAAGTCCCGACTACACTACCCAGCACCCCTGCTCGAACCTGAGCAACACAGACCACCTGACTAACAAAGAAGGAGAAAAGGATAACATGGTTTCTCCTAAGTCAAGTTCCAAAAGTAGTGCAGCGGTAAAAGATGGCCTAACTACATGTCCATGCACGCATGCTTTGTTCTCAGAAATAATAAAAGTGGGTGAAGCATATATTAGTAAAGCATGCTAAAACATTCCTACTATGGTATACCAATCTCACCCAAGTGGGCCATCCCTTGCTTACCTCTCGCTCATATCGGTTGTACATCAAATACGCCTGTTATCAATCATAGAGGGATGATAACCCCACATGTGCACTTACATTCACCATGATATAAAAGTCTTATACAGTTACTAAATTAAGCTTACCCACCTGAAGTGCTCAATCCAAGGCAAACCTGGAGTCGGTGAAGAGCGTGGCCACTTGCACGCACAATCAGATGAACCCGTAACCACGGTACAAGTCTCGCAAACCTCGGCTCCTAGCAGTGTTCCAAAAATACTCGCGAACCCTCCTGGGTACAACAAAAGGTCCAAGGTTACACTTTATGCTAAAATATCCAAGTATACACCATCTGTCGGAACCAGCCCTGAAGATGTGCAATTTTCACCTGCAGAACGGACTCAGAAAAATCCACCAAAAATACGGACGCGATCGTCGCGTCGAGCCCTTCGAAACGAGTACCTGCACGCCAAAATCCGAGTCCCGGAGGCCGAGTTACAAATTCCACAACGCGGTGAGCGCGAAAGTCCACAACAAACACAACTGTAATACGCCGCACAGTAAAGGGGAAAGAAGTATACCTTCGGGCGGATCTCAGCAAATTCCCCGAAAAACACGACGGTAATCCTTGCGACGCGTAGATCCAAAGAGTGTAAAAGCACGACTTAATCCGAGCTCGTACAACAAGTTGCACGCAAAACGGTGCACACCGCCGGAATCCGCACGCAAAACGGAGCACGATGCCGAAACCCGCGTGCAAAACGAAGCCCGCACGCAAAATGGAACACGGTGCTGAAACCCGCACGCAAAACGGAGTCCGCACGCAAAACGGTGCACGGTGCCGAAACCCGCGCGCAAAACGGAGTCCGCACGCAAAACGGTGCACGCCGTCGGGGTCCGCACGCAAAACGGAGCAATAAAACACGGTCCCTAACACAGACGAGAGTAAGGGGTCAAATCCAATGTCCAAAAGGACGCTCCAAAACTGTGCCAAAAATACCGCAAGAATAACACGTGGGACCTACCTCGACCGCGTCGCGCCGCCCAACCGCCTCCTTAGAACACCTCGCACGCTTCGCGAGGTCCACGGCGCACCGCCGCGCCACCCAAAAATTCCCTCCTCACTCCCTCTCTCGCTCGGGTGGAGAAGAAAGAAAGAAAAGAGGAGAAAATGGCGCGGGGGAGAAAGAAGAAGAAGAAGAAAAAGGGGAAGAGGGAGGTGGTCCACGGACCCGGTCCACAGTCCAGGTCCACCACGGCAGCCAATGGGGAGCCATCCTCCCCCGGTCCACGGCACATGGGCGCGCGCACCCGGTCCACGCGCGCGCCCACAGAGCCACGCGGCACGCGTCACCGCGTGCCACGCAGGCGCCGCACCCGCGCGCTACATGCGCGCGGGACACCGCGAGCGCCACACCGAAGCCCCCGCTCCCCTACCGCGTGGGCGCCAACAGGGGGCCGCCACGTGGCGGCCCCTGCGTCACCCGCGCAGGAGCGCGTTCCCAAGGCGCCTGCGCGCCTCGTGCAGTGCGCCGCCGCGCTCCGAGCCGCGCGACGCCGCCTCGAAAAGCGTGCCGCACCTCGGGATCCGTGCACGCGCCTCGAAAAGCGCGCACTTCATCCGGGCTCCAAATCAAACAAGTAAATAGTCCAAACTTAGCGATTTCGCGCGCTGAATCCGAAAACGATGTCAGTTTTTCCAAATTCTCATCCGAAAATTTGTCGAATGCCCACTCGATCCGATTTTCCCCGCCGGATCCAAACCTGAAGTCTGATTTGCTAAATTCCAACTCTAAATATTCCCGAAGGCGACCAGAGAGGTAATCCTTTATCCAAACTTCGCCCGGAGTCCAATTTGACATCTGAATCGCGCGAAACCTCTTCTAAACACCCGACGGGTCTTCCAAATTCCCACGGGATCTCCTTTAAAGCCCGAAGTCCATCACTTGTGTCCAAAATGTGCACAAACCCCGCCAATGCGCCACAATTACCTCCAGAAGCAGTAAACGCAATAGTGATCAATAAGTGGAAATTCCGGGTCCTCACATAGTATGTGCTTAAGAAGGGATTGTATGGTTTAAAGCAAGCATCTAGACAATGGTATAAGAAGTTTGATTCTTTCATGCAAGATGAACTACAAGCGATCTGATTTTGATCATTGTGTTTATTTTAAAGGTTCAACATATGATTCATTCACTATTTTGTTACTATATGTGGATGATATGTTGATTGCCAATAATGATCAAAATGATATAGCAAAGTTGAAGCTCGACATGTCAAAGAAGTTTGCTACTAAGAATCTTGGTGAAGCAAAGAAGATTTTGGGCATTCAAATTAAAAAGGATAGGGAGCATAGCAAGTTATGGCTTAGTCAATCGGGCTATATTTCCAAGGTGCTTAAAAGATTTGAAATGAATGATAGTAAACCGGTTTCTACACCATTAGCCGGACATTTCAAATTATCCAAGAAGAACTCTCCAAAGAATGAAATCGACAGAGATAAAATGAAGAATGTTCTTTATAATTCCGTCGTTGGGAGTTTGATGTATGCTATGGTTTGTACAAGACCGGACATAGCTTATGCGGTTGAAGTTATTTCACGATATATGTCTAATCCGGGATGGGAGCGTTGGTAAGCCGTTAAGTGGATTCTTCGATATTTAAAGGGCACACAAAATGTTTGCTTGTGTTTTGGCGGAACTTCTTTAGAGGTGAATGGATATGTTGATTCCGAATGTTGGTTGTGGAGAGACAAGAAAATCCACTACGGGATATGTTTTCACATTTGGAGGTAGTGCGGTTACTTGGATATCTAGATTGCAAGACATTGTTGCTTTGTCCTCTACGGAAGCCGAATATGTTGCCATGACCGAAGCGGCAAAAGAAATGATTTGGTTGAAGCAATTACTTGCACAATTCCAAGTGAAGCAAAATAAATACTGTGCATTGTGATAATCAAAGTGTAATTCATCTTGCAAAGAATGCGGCGTATCACTCCCGAACTAAGCATATTGACGTTCGCTTTCACTTTATTCGGATGGTATTAGATTATCGATATTTGGATGTAGAAAAGATCGATACAAAGAAAAACCTTGCGGATATGTTGACAAAAGTTGTTCCTAACGGAAAAACTCAAATTTTGTAGTAAGCACTCCGGATTGATCGAGACGTAGATGGAGTGGTTGGAGAACAATGCATTGTGATGAAGCTTATTTGATGGATGGATATTTGCCTTCAAGTGGGAGATTGTTGATTTAATTACATCGGGCCTTGTTATTTGGGCTATGTAATTTGGTGAAGTCAAATCTTCTATTTTTATATTTTCTGATTATATATTTGGACCTCTTACTTGTAAGCCTTTGGATAATAATTCTTTTGATCCAACGACCCATATTTAATAGCTTTATTTTTTAAAGGCTAAAGTACAGATGATTAGAATATTAAGAAAAATATAGAGAGAGAAAAAGAAGTGGGAGAAAAGAGAAAACCCTAGAATTTTGGTTTCATCTTGGTTCTATCAAGAAAGATGTGAGATCTTCCTTGTGAGGTGTGGTTTGCACCATTTAGATAGAATTAGAGATTATTGGAGCTTCTCTTTATCTTTGAGGAAAGGTGATATCTCTCCTATTTGTATCTTTCTTGTAATCTCTGTGATTTGATAGTGAAAACTTTTTTGCGTGTTCTCCCGTGAATGTAGGCATAGCCGAACCATGTAAAATTATTGTGTTATTGTGGTTTAATTTTTATTCTTATTGCTCTAGTGCTTGGATCTCTATTTGGGCGTTAAGGATGTAAATTATAAAATTGCCCACCAAGTATTTGTGAAATGTAGGCATAGCCGAACCACGTAAAATTATTGTGTTATTGTGGTTTAATTTTTATTGTTATTACTCTGGTGCTTGGATTTCTATTTGGATGTTTAGGATGTGAATTATAAAATTGCCCACCAAATATTTGTGAAATTACCATCAATATTTTTAACCCTCATTTTACAAAAAGTTCGACTATTAAGCTTGTACAAATATCAAATAATTGATGTTTATAAATTTTCTACTGTTAAATTTATCTTTTTGATTAATTTTATTTTTTAGATTATTCTATTTCACCGATCATTTACTCAATTAAAAAAATTTACTATCATTCTAATACATATCTTTTTATCCAAGAACTAAAACCTACACCTATCAATGAACTGATACTTTTAAAAATATAAAAACTCAAATCTATATGTTCTGTTTTGAATTATGGAAAGAGAATGTTGCCTACGATCATAAAGGATGCTGATTCTTTTTGTAGCTAGGTACTAACATATCGTACGGATCACACACTGTAGTTTTATAGAAATTTTAAAAAATATATATTTTTAGATAATTTCAAATCATTTCATCCAGCAATATTATGCAGTACTTATTTGCCAAACAGACATTATGGTTTTGTTTAGATTTGAAAAACGTGCCAATAAAGTGCATCCATATTTTTACGTACATAAGTAATAATACATCATAAAGATCTATTAGATATAATCTCTGAGCTGATTATAACACAAAATTTTAAATATATATATATATATATATATATATATATATATATATATATATCTTTACATACTTGTACTCTAATTCATTTTAATATGTTAATACATGAGGGTTAGATGCATGGCACTCAATATTAAATGGCTGTATGTCTCTAACCTAACTTTCCCAATGATTAAAATAGAGAGCAAAAAGAGTAGGTAGTGCTCTACGTACATCCTCCACTAGTGCGAGAATTGGAGGTAGAGAGAGCCAAAAGAAGAAGATAGGGAATGCAAAAGCATGTTTTTTTTCCTCTCCTCTCATCGGCCACCCTAGTCGTGTCCCTCTCGCTTTATTTCTGATGCCATGGCACATACACCTATTGGTGGGCATCTCATGGCCCACGGAACATGCACCAATCACGGCGCGACACGTCCCGGATAGCCTGTGGTGGACCAACCGCGAAAATAAAACCCAGAGAAGAGAGGCTGAGAAGCGATCGATCCATTTATCGAAGCTCTAATTTCTTTATATACGCTAGTTAGAGGTAGTGTATAAGGGAAAGAACAAGTACCGTCGGTATATGTGGATGTTATTTTCAGAGAACACATGCAGGGAACACGAGTCATCGTTCTAATTAAGCAGCATTGGACAGTAAATTAAGGTATGTAATTCATTTTGCACCGCACACTTTGTTTCTAGTAGCATAATTAAACTCCTTAATTTTCTACCTTCTCCTTTTATTTTTTTTTTAAATACACCTCTCTTAATTAATATTGATTATATATGCTAGTGAATGATCTCAGTGTTTTACTAGCTAGCTGTCATGTAATATATAGTAGTAGCAGCAATTCTCTTAGGTATCGTTTGGATGTGGTTTATACCGGAATGAATTATACCAGGTATAGGTATAAAGTAAGTGATAAACCTGGTTTAAACCTAAATTGTGTTTGGTTGGGAATGAGGCTTAAACCTGGTTTAAACCTGGTGTAAGAAAAGTAGTGTTTGGATTGGGGATGAAGAATAAGTGGGTATAAAGTTGACTTTTATGTTTAATGATGATGTGACCTTTACTTTTATAAAAATTTTAACTGGGATTAAAAAAGAATGTTAATTTTAAAATATTAAGTAGGAGTAAAAATTTTAATTTATAAATTTATATAAATTTTAAAAAATTTATAAAAATATTATATAAATTTTAAAATTAATAATTTTAAAAAATAAAATAAATTTTTTAGATTTATTAAAATATAAAATTAAAAAAAAATTAAAATTTATAAAATTTTAAATTTTAAATTAAAATATTTTTTATAATTTAAAAATTTTAATTTTTAAAAAAAAATAAAAAAAAATAACCCTGAAGCATAAAAGAAAAATAAAATGAAAAAAAGGAGAAAATTATATAATTAATATTAAAATTAATATTATTTTTTAAAATTATAAATTTATAAATATATATAATTTAATAAAATATAAATATATTTATAATTTTAATAATTTAAATATTTTTTAAAAAATTTAATTTAAATATATTTATAATTTAATTTTTTTTTAAAAAATTAAATTTTATAAAATTAAAAATTTATAATTTAAATATTTTTAAAAATTTAAATATTTTAATTAAAAAAAAATTCAAAAAAAAATATAAAAGAAAGGAAAAAAAAATTAAAAAAAAATAAAAAAATAAACAAATACCCTTCCCAAGGCTCTGACAGAGCCTTGGGAAGGGCTTTTTTAAAATATAAAATTAAAAATAATTAAAATTTAAAAAATTTAAAATTTAAAATATAAATATTTTTTTAAATTTAAAAATTTAAATTAAAAAAAAAAAATCTGAAGTATAAAAAAATAAAAAACGAAAAAAAGCGGAAAAAAAAAAAAAAAAAAAAAAAAAAAAAACGCCCCTTCCCAAGGCATGCCTTGGGAAGGGGCGGGGAGAGAGAGAGAGAGAGGGAGAAGAGAGAGAGGAGGGGGTTTATACAAGGGGGGTTGGGATAGGGTGGAGATATCCCAACCCCATAATGGGGGATATTCCCGTTTGGGTGGAATATCCCCAAACGGGGATATCCCCAAACCGTTTGGGTATAAAGGGGGGATATCCCCCTTTATACCCAATCCAAACACCCCCTTAGTACTACCAGCAAGGACTAAGTAATTTTCTTTTTTCTTTTTCTTTTTTTTTTTTTTTTTTTTTGTCAGAAAAACAGTACCATCATTAAATATTTAGCAAACTACGACAAAATATAGTAATATATAGTTTTAATAATTAAACGCCGGGATTTCAGGCATGGAACGATTAGATTGGATCATCGACTGAGGAGACTTTTTTTAGGGCGTAGAAAGGCAAGCGCTCGATTATAAAAGGAAAAAGAATGGTAGCAGTACTTGTTAGTAGTAGCAGTAGTAGTGGAGAACTTATTTTCGACTAATTAAGTTACAGAATAGTAGCTTCATCTCCTACAAATCCAAAGCCTTGATTAATCGGTTGTTTGGTTAATTGAGTTAACCCTTGGTTGCTTGCTCCTAATAACTCCTAGTGATGTTGTTCTGCGTGCGCCAGGGAAGCTGCAGTTTTTGCCTCGGTGCTGCTTGTAAGTTTTTTGCCGTTAAATTTATTTTTTTTGACTAATTTCATTCATTAGATCATTCTATTCAACCAATCACTCACTTAACCAAAAGACCAACTATCATTCTAACCACACATCTTTTTATCTAAGAGTTAAAAATTTATAAGTACCAATGACTTAATATTTTTTAAAACATACGAACTCAAATTTTATATATATATATATATATATATATATATATAGTTACGCTCCTATAATTTCGAAAGTACCGAAGCCTCCGTATTTGTAAATTATTTTTGATGATGGGATATTTCGATTCGACGATCGGCTCCGTTAAACATGATCTAAAATATTAAAATTATTTAAAAACTAAATTTCATAATTTTTTTTATTTTATTTGTGTAATGAACGAGTAGTCTCAAAATGAACGGTTCAAAATAAAAATCTCATAAAAAATAGTGATAAAAGACTCAAATTTCAAATTGGAAGTATTTTTCTTACTCTTGATGTTAAGTAAAACTTTTTACTAAAATTTTACCTAATTTGGATTGTTCTACACCGTTGAACTTACAAACATGCGACATCGGCCGTTAAAATAGTCATTTTTGAGACTCTTTGATCGCTTGATAAATGATGTCGAAAAATTATGAAATTTAATTTCTAAATAGTTCTAATAGAGTAGATCATGTCTAACGGAGCCGATCGTCGAATCGAATGTTCTATCATCGAAAATAACTTACAAGCACAGAGGCTCCCGTAATTTTAAAAGCACATGAGACTTAATATATATATATATATATATATATATATATATATATATATATATATATTGTCACGCCCCGGGGTCGAAACTGCGACCCGGGCTCGCCAACAGATCCGCCACCTATGCCAAACCCGCATAGGCGAAGCGTCCTACCTGCAAAAAGAACTACAGCTAACAGATATCAGAGCTAAAAGATAAAACTGCTGTAGAATAAAATCAACCACTGTACAACTGAAGATAAAACAACAAGGTCCATCTCCCAAAAATGATAATCATACATTAACCTCGAGTACAAAACTCATAGCTCAACAGGGAGATATCTCAAATAAAATATCAGTGTACAAGCTCTCAATACATCATATCCTCACTACATCAGTCTCTCAAAAGAGGAAATAAATACCAATCTACCGACTATACTGAAGATCTCCTCCAAAGGGGGTACCGCTACTCTCCAGAGATGGGTCTGGATCTAGCTCGCTACTCCCTCACCACGCACAGCAACCACAGAACGGCAACACCCGCCAAGACTCTGCAAAACAAAGAGGAGAAAGGACAAAAGGGGGAAAACCCCCAACGGGCGTGAGAACTACGCAATAAGGGAGTTCTCAGTGGGTATCGCCACTAGGCCCGACGATCTGCCCACCAAGACTACTAGAGGCAAAAGATAACCGATGCAGTAAAACTGAAAGAAGAAGCTGGAAACACTCTACAGCTACCATGCCTCTATCCAAATGCTCAAATGGGGAAACTCTGACGAAGATATGCAACACTCGCACACGAGGTGCTCAATTGACCCAATCGAGCTGACTGCCACATCGGGTCCAGTCAAACCTGCGCCCACCTACAACCACCTCCCGCTGACGGGCAGGAATTACGTAGGGCGTCCAAACGGACTAACTCGCTATTGAGTAGTGGCTCATGCAGGCTATAGTCATAATCCATGCTCTCTCTCTCAGAACGGATAGACTCAAGATGCTCAACCTCTCACACAATGGTCAAAGAACTCACGACGACCACGGGACCACCGTCAAACCCCGAACGGTTCCCAACAATACAAGCACTGGTCTAAACAAAGCTACTAGACTCCACTCGGTCCCCCAGGCACGAGTGTAACAAAAAGTATCTGCCTGAATAAACCCAATCGATAGACCAGTAATCACTGGTACTGCCTGCTCTGCTGTCGAACTCAAGAACCCTGCCTGGTGCCCGGCGCTCACACCGTGGAAAGCCTACTCCGGAGTGGCACTCGAGGGGAGCGACCCACACGAGTAAAGTATCACTGTATCAAGCATCACTGTATCGAGTATCTCTGTAACCACTGTCTCATAATAGCAGGACTGGATCAAGACTATGATCAAAGTGGGAAACTCCGTCCACTAACAAAACCCCGATCTGATGCAATAGTCAACATCCGGTCAACCGCCCAAAGTCCGCGGTCACCGCAATAGCCCACAACCCACAATTGGGTAAATTAATCAAGATCCGGTCAACCGCCTACTGTCCGCGGTTGCCGCAATAACCCACAATCCACAATTGGGTAAATTAATCAAGATCCGGTCAACCGCCTACTGTCCGCGGTTGCCGCAATAACCCACAATCCAACATCAAGCACACCCTGTCTCTGACCCTAAGGTCCCAGCTACACTATCCCAAACCTCTGCTCGAACCCGAGCAACATGACTCAAAAGTCTAAATAAAAAGGAGAAAGAAAGCAATCATGGTTTCTCCTAAGTCAAATTCCAATATGTAGTGCAGTAGTAAAAAATGGCCTAACTATATGTCCATACACATATGTCCATACAAGCATGCATTTGTCCTCAAGAAGAATAAAGAAAATAAACCTCATGCCAAAATTATCAATGACCATACCTGTCCATCATTCTCAATCCATAATGGCTCCTCAGAGTAGAACCTGCACATAACTACATAATCCTATCCCAATGCATAAACCATCCTCATAAAAGGTTATGTGCTAATATGGCATGATAATTAATCATATAGGGTATCCTTGCCTTAGATAAGCTTTCACTAATCATCAACATGACCATTTGATTAATACCATTGTCATACTGTGAATAATTCACTTGCAATTTCCATAAAATCCTCATTGTTAAACTTACCGATCAATCCCAGCTATTGTACCATTCACCTGCATGCAATGCTAACATATGAAAATTTAGAGAACCGTCCACCGGTTCCGGGAATAAGGCACCGACCTGAAAAGCTGACTGTCCAAAGCCCAACAGCTGAAAACACCAAATAACTCTAATCCCTTGCTCCAATAAGTTCAGCACACCCGTAACACTCCTGGCACAATACAAAGTCCACTAATTACACTAGGCTCCCAAATATAGCACTTAAAACCGCATACAACCTCGAATTCTGAACTGTTAAATTATCACCTGCAGATAGTGCCCGTAAAATTCCAATAAAAATATCACAGCAATCCTTGCGTCGATAGCTTCGAAACGGTACCTTGCACGCCCAAATCAGAGTTCGGTAAGTCAAGATAAAAATTCGGCAAGGGGGTACACTCATACAAAAATCTGTATTAAAACTGTACACTGTTCACTGAGAAAACAGTAATTTTCACCTCTGATGAAGTCTCAGAAAAATCCAAGAAAAATACGAGCGCGTTCCTTGCAATCTGTAGATGAAAAAGTTGTATAAGCTCGTTTCCGGCTGACGCTTGTGCGCAAAGATATGGCCAAAACACCTCGATGCTGTCCCACAAAGCCAAACAGAAAAAGGGTCACAGTGTTGCCTCGGGATCCGTGCCAAAAACTCGAAACAGGAAAGCGCGATCAATACGAAAGATGAAGCCCTACCTCTTAGGAGTCTGTCGGCGCAAGAATCACTGCAAAATGATCTCGGGGTAGCCCAGGGGAGCCAAAACACTGCCGCTGCGCCGAAGAAGAACACTAGAAAGCAACATCGCGCCGCACCGTAAAATCCAGAACCTCGGGATGCGTGCTCCTAAAATCGTAGAACTTGGCAGGAAGATCAAGAATTAAGAGTTGAACAAGTCTTCTTCAAGGTGCTCGGGCAGATGGTGCGTGGGCTGAGAGAAAAGAGCCAAAGAAGATGGCTCGGGCTGCCTATTTATAGGCTGAGGAAACAATTGGAAAAATTCCCATTGTGTCCCAACTTTCGGGCGCCCGGTCCGGTCCGCCCGAATTCGGGCGCGCACAGTGCGGCCCGGCCCGCCAAGTTTCGGGCGCGCACAGTGCGGCCCGGTCCACCACACAGCTCAGTCCACTACTCCCCCGGGCCCCACTGCACCCGGTGCACCTGCGCCCGCAAATGGCGACGCGACACGTGGCCCGGCAACCCGTGCACCACGCACTTTGCGCCGTGGACCGCGCACGTCGCGGCTGACCCGGGCCGTACGGCCACCTGCCCCGCCGTACGGCCACCTGCCCCGGTCACCCACTCCACCGGTTGCGTGGACCGGGAGCACAACACCGAACTAATCACCTCACGCCACGTGTCCACCCGGTCTACCGTGCACCCGGGCCCAATTTCAGTGGACCGCTCCCGCTGAACCGGCAAACGGAGAGCGCCACGTGGCCCGCCCCCGGTGCACGACCTCCGCGGTGGACCGCGCGCCTACCCGCGCGCTCAGCCGCCTGCCCGCGCCCTCAGCCGCCTGCCCGCGGCCGCCAAACGCCTGCCCGAGGCTGCGCCGCCGCCCGCCGACGCCGCCCGCCGCCGCCGGCCGCCGCCGGCGATCGCCGGAAATACTGTTCCGGCATGAACAGTACCCGCAAGCTCAAAAACAGTAAGTAATTAGCCCATCTTGACCGTTTTCGCGCGCTGATTCCAAATCCGGCGTCCATTTTGCCAAATTCCAATCCTATAATTTGCCGGGGGCTCCCGGAAAGGTATTTTTAATCCGAATTCCGCGCCGAGCCAAAATTTGATATCCACTCCTCGCGTAAACTGTTCTAAACATCCGATGGGGTCCCCCGATTACCTACGAGATCCATTTTAAGCCCCGAGTCCATCTCTTGTGTCCAAACTGGCGCGCGAACACCGCCGACATGCCACGTAGGCTTCCAGAAGCTGCTGGTCACACTGTAGATGCAAAGATCCGGGTCACCACATATATAGTCCGGCTACTATACTTGTACAAGTACCCAACAATTAATACTTATAAAGTTACTACCATACTTTGGATCTACCCTTTTGACTAATCTCTTAGATCATTCTATTCACCAATCACTCACTTAACCCAAGGGGCCCACTATCATCCTAACCACACATCTTTTCATCCAATAGCTAAAAACCTACAAGTACGAATGACTTGATACTTTTAAAAATATAGAAGCTCAATTATATATATATATATATATATATATATATATATATATATATATATATATATATATATATATATAGCTTATATGCTTTCAAAAGCACAAAACAATCCATACTTGTGAATTTTTTACTATTAGAGTTGTATTGGGATTTGTACTTTTTACTTTATCTTTCTCTCTCTTTTGTTGACTTTACAAAAATACTAATTTCAATACAAATCCAATAGTAAAAAATTCACAAGTATGGATTGTCTTATACTTTTAAAAACATATAAGCTCTACTATATATATATATATATATATATATAGAGAGAGAGAGAGAGAGAGTAGTATTTGTGTGCTTTTAGAAGTATGAATGTCTCCGTGCAACTTAGTTGTTTTTTATATTGGGACCTTCGAATGGACGATCGGCTCCGTTAGACTTGATCTAAAATATTTGAAGTATTCAGAAAATAATTTTATGATTTTTTCATATTATTTACCTAGTAATCGAAAAGGCTTAAGATCAACGGCTGAAAATTAAAATCTCACAAAATGTCAACATATGATACTAAAATTTTAAATCAAAAATATTGATCTTATTTTATATAGTATAAAGAATTTTTTATTAAAATTTTACATGATTTGAATATTTCTATACCGTTAAATTTGCAAATGGCCCACCACAACCATTAAATTATTGATTTTGTGCCCTTTGCTCACTAGGCAAATGATATAGAAAAATTATAAAATTTATTTTCTAAGTTTTTTAAATAGTACTATAGATCAAGCTTTAACGGAATCGATCGTCAATTCGGAAGTCTCAACATTAAAAATAACATGGGAGCACGGAGGCCTCAGTACTTCTAAAATCACACAAGCCTAGCTCTCTCTCTTTCTCTCTCTCTCCCCCTCTCTATCTCTCTCTCTAGAGAGAGAGAGAGAGAGAAAAAGAGAGTAGAGCTTATATGCTTTTAAAAGCGAAATCCCATCAATATATATACTTGTAAATTTTTTACTATTAGATTTGTATTGGGATTTGTGCTTTGTACTTTTTTTTTCTCTCTTTTTTGTTGATTTTATAAAAACACAAATCCTAATACAAATCTAATGGTAAAACATTTATAAATATGGATGAGCTTATACTTTTAAATATATATATATATATATATATATATATATATATATATATATATATATATATATATATATATATATATATATATATATATATAGAGTCCGGCTACTGTGCTTGTACAAGCACCAAGTAATTGGTGTTTGTAAGTTTTCTACCGTTAGATCTAAACCTTTGATTAATTCTACCCCTTAGATCATACTATATTCTACCAACCACCCACTAAATCCAAGGGGCCCACCATCATCCTAATCACACATTCCTACATCTAAGGATAAAAAACTCACAAGCACAAATAACTTGATGCTTTTACAAACATAGAAGCTCAATTCTCTCTCTCTCTCTCTCTCTCTCTCTCTCTCTCTCTCTCTCTCTCTCTCTCTCTCTATATATATATATATATATATATATATATATATATATATATATATATATATATATATAGTAGAGATTGTATACTTTTAAAAGGACAAGCCCAATAATACTTGTGAATTTTTTATTATTGAATTTATATTGAGATTTCTGTTATTATAAAGTTAACTAAAGAGAGAGAAAGAGAGACTACACTAACACGAATCACAATACAAATTCAATGATAAAAAATTTATAAGTATAGTTGGGTTTAAATTTTTAAAAATATATAAAGTACTCTACTCTCTCTCTCTCTCTCTCTCTCTCAATATATATATATATATATATATATATATATATATATATATATATATATATATATATATATATATATATATATATATATATATATATATATATCAAAAGTTTAAAGTGTCTAAAGAATATAGTAATTAAGAGCATTTTGTAGTGTCAGCAGTAGATAGAATCGTTATAGATTAATGGATTATAGAAGTACTATGGCCATGGATAAACAAGATTATATAAAATAAGATCATTTGGCGATAGATAAGATTTTGAGTGGTCACTATGAACATTGAAATTTTTTGTACTTCGTGACTTTTCTCTCACCTTTTAACACTGCATGCTTAATTTTATTGGTATCCATGTGCTGATGTGCATGCGTGCATGCCCATGGGATATACCCTTTTTAACAATATATTTTTTTTTTCTGAAATTTATAAATAGTATTAATTTTTTCCCTTACTTTTTATCTTTGCGAGGCCTAGGATCACTTAATTGCCTGATCCATAGTAAGTATATATATAGCCTAGGCTACATATATTATGCACCATAATCGATCTATAAGATTCCTTTAGTGGAACTTACTAAAATGACTTGGGCATGTGTTCACCATATAATTTGTGAAATACATAAGATGCATGTATAGATGGAGCAAAATTATAGCTGAAAGTGGTAATATGACTAATGGCTCAGCATGTGTTCGCCATAATTAATCTGAGAGATATTTGGAGATGCATGTAAGGAGCCAAGTTGTAGCTAAAAGGTGGCTGTATTTAAGAATCATTTGAAATTAATTGGTATCAAAATTAAATCATATTCAACTGTGCGCGTATATATTTAATTAGTTTGGAAATGTGTTGTAACCTGCTTTGACGTTTTAGAGGATCCAAAAAAAAAACTCGAAAGCTCTTTATTAGAGCTGTTCTTCTTTGATTCTTTGAAATGACAGTAAAAATCACCAGCTTACGCTATTATTATTTTAAAAGATTAAAAAATTAATGATAATTAGTTGTTTATGCAACTAATTAATTAGACAAACTAAATTAATTAGTGAAAATACATTAAAAAAAACCTCCACTTTCAATCGATTTGTTGCTATTGAGGCAATTTGTTGAACACCTTGCACTCAACCTGGCTCTGATACCAATTGTAGTGCGATAATAATGAAGCCTGCACTGACAAGATACTAACAACACTAATACATCAATGCGTTGTATCTTAATCACCCACAATCAAAAAGTACAAAATTTGGAATAAATGAAGTAGAGAAAGAAAATCCAAGTATAACCACTATAATATAAGAAAAGTTGCGTGGTTCATTCAAACTGGGCTATATCCACGGACACAGAGAGATCAAATCCACTATCACATTAAGAAGATTACGAGATTTGATTAGAAATTATCAATCTACTACAATGGACAAGCAACCTTTCAACTAGAAAACTCTTCTTGCTACATCTTTTTTGAAACACTTTCCGATTCCGCGGATCCCGTTTCGGAATGTCTCTTAGGCTGCGTTTGGTTGGTGAATAAGAGATAACTAGTAGTTACAAAGATAAGTATAACTTTAGAAACAAGCAGGACCTATTGTAAATTTGTGTTTGGTTGGGTATTAGATTAGTACCAGATATAAGAAAATTAGTATTTGGTTGGAAAATGCGGAATAAGAAAATAGATAGTAGTATTTTGTATTAAATGACGAAATTACCCTTCCTCTTAGATTTATTATAAAAATAAAATAAAATATTATTAATACCCTTTTTAAATGTAGCATATCTTATATACATAATTTAATAAATTTGATGATACGTAAAATAATATAAATTTTTTTAAAATGAAAATAGTTGATTGTATGTAAGAAATTTTTAAAAAATGAATCATTTGTTTGCAATAAATTTGATATTAATTTGCATAATTTTATACAAATTTAAATTAATACCATTTACAAAAATATTAAAAAAAAATTTAAAAAATAGTGTTTGCTTTTGATTTGCATCAAATATAAGTAGGAATTTATACATTACTTGAAGTAAGATATTATCAAATTATTTAATTATTTTGATTAAATTTATCATCATGCAACCACGCTCTCATAAATGTAATATCGTAGAATTTGAAAATTTAAAACACACAAAATATAAAGACGGCTAAAATCGGAGATGCATTTTTTAAATATCAGTTCGATTAACATTATATATAAACAACCAAAAGAACACATAAAAAAGCGTATCCAATGATATCGATAATTTGACAATGTTATATAAAGATATTAATTACATGTAAACACCAGATCGTCATTTACAATCACTGATCTAACTTCTACTATTCCACAACTGCTCAGTAATATTAGTTCGAAGGTCATCGCCTCGCCGTGAGTCTGATGTACCGGCCCGAGTCTGATGTACCGACCCAAGACGTTGTGTCCTTCTCTTCATCTTCTATAGGCTGTGGGTCAAGCGTTTCGTTGAAATATCTATCATTTCCTTGATTATGTTGGGAAAATTCGGTACTCGTCCCGGTACCAGATTCTGTGAATCCGCAACTCGCTCCGGTACCGCCTAATGTTGGGATTCCGCAGCGGAAACGTCAAATTGGATTTTTACCACAAATCCGACCTTTAAACAAAACTGGAACCAATACAACCACAAAGAGAAGAAAACCAAAACAGAAAATATGCGGGTGAAATAAGATTCATTAACAAAGAGAAGAATTACACCGATTATACCGACTCCTCTTCTGCAATAGAGTAGCTTCAACCCGAGCCCTCCTTCTGAATCTCTCTCACCCTTCTCTCGTCTTCTATAAACCTAGAAAACTATGGATATGACTAAATCTTAGCCCCCACCATCTCCTTGGGTGTTACCACCACCGTGAGTGTGAATAACACTATATGGGTGTGGCTAAATCCTAGCCCTCACCACCTTCATGGGTATGTCACGCCACGAGTTTAAAAACCAGCGTCTAATTTTTTTTTTTTTTTTTTTTTTGAAATCAGAGTTTAAAACCGGCCAGTGCGCAACAGACCGCCACATATATAGAAGAGTCCCAATCCCACTGGGGATTGAGCCTTTTCTATATATGCACGGCTCACTTGGCATACAACCAGAGTACTAACTACGTACATCTACTAAGCAAGATTAAATTACAATATCAATAACTTCTCAATTACATTGCATTACATTTGATACAACAAATAACTAAATACTTGATCTTATCGGCTGTCCAGGGTCAAGCTCTATCTCGTGATCTCACCAACTCGTCCCGACATCTCAACACCCGCTCGACCTGAAAAACAGTCACCCGAGGGTGTGAGACACACCGGAGTGTATCCCAGTGGGCACGACGAGCCGAGAATTAGCAGATCGTACCTACTGGTATACAATGCTAGAGGATAGTAATAGATCAGGGGTTAGGGTAAAGCAGATATATAACTGGTGCTGTAAAGAAAGCAAAACTCATAATCTGGGTACAAGCATAGGAGGTAATTTTAGCAATATTTAAAACATGTATCAGGATAATCAACACATCAAGGAGTTAGGACAATCAGCAAGATAACAATGGAACTATAATCAGAGGCATCACATAGAATCATATAAAGGTAGATAACTAGAAGCCAGATCAAAGAATCATGTTAAAGCAACTTAACAACACATGCATCAAATAGATGAAAACGCAAAGACCCAATCACAAGCTACTATATTGGCCTTCACAAGACCTCAGGCAAGGCTGCCCTCTTGGCACCACCTGGTTGAAATTCCCCAAACTAGGGTCACGGGTTGCCTCAGCTAACCACTTTACCGGTAAAGAACATCGCTACGGGTAGCAAATCCGCTGATGTTCGTGAAGTACAACAGTGCGGGCGAATCATATGCAAATGCTCAAGCTCACGGTCCACTGACCGGGTAATCGGCAACAAGCCGGAAAATCCCCACTGGGTTGCAAGGGCAAAAACCAACTGAATCTCAACACTCATGCAGGAACACTCAGCAATAAATCTCAACTCATATGCAAGATCAAGGCAAATCTCTCTCAACAGAAGCTCACAGATAAACTCAACTCAACCACACAAACCAACCAAATGATACAAAACTTAAACACATATTTTTAAGAAAACTGTTTTGAAAAGTCCAAACCTTGAAGAGCATTGCCCTCGTCCTATCAAACAAGAACAGACTCAGGCGACACTACGAAGCTTGGGTTTAGGTCCAAACCTCGCAGAGCAGTGCCTTTGTCCTATCAAACAAGAACAGACTCCGGCGACCCTACGAAGCGGGGTAAAACCTCAGTTAAATAAATCTATGTGCTCAGAGATGTATCATTTGATCAGCAGAACAAACAGGCTCACTAATCAACCATGAAAATGTCCGAGTAAAAGTATAAATGCTAGAGGTGCTATGGACAATCATGTAAGGCAAAATAGAACAGATAACAGGCATAGATCAGGCAGATAGCAGATATAATATAATCAAAGAAAGGCAGGCTCAAAGTAATGTTTAAGCTATCAAAAACAGGGGTCCAACCAATACCGTACACAGAGGGCCGAAATGATAAAGCCCGGACCGAAGATAAACCCACCTGATATAACGCAGGCGGCTAATCTGAACCAACTGTACGCTCAGCACACCAGATGCTACCGAATAACCCTGAATGTGAATTAAGGTTCAGGAATCAACAAACCAGTTTACTAACCAGTATACGATGTGATTTTTGCATCTAAACCCTTAGGGTTTTCAAATTCTCACTTTTAGTGCCAATTTGGGCACTGTTTTTACCCGTTCTCTCAACTGGAGATTCATTTGAACATTCCGTCACTTCCAGCAGGTGACTTAATCTTGCTGAACACCGTGCTCACCAATTTGTGGCAGTACGGATCCCGAGGCAAACTTTGGCCCATAAATTATGCTCTAACTTAGCCTAAATGCCATTTTATTTCTTCGAGACCTCAAACGCTAATTCTAACGCGAGCATCGCGTTCAGTGACCCCAAAATAGCCAGGAATGCACTGTCGCGGCTTCGCTAACAGCCTAGAATAAGGTTTTGTTCCAACATTATTGTTTTATGTTGATTCTACTATATCTTTTAATTTAAACTTCAAACCAGCAAACTTTGTATATGAAAAGGTCTTTAAATATTGCAAGGATCACAGGGCTCACCCTAATTGCAGCCCAGATCTGTTGGATCTAGAAGATCCATTATCTTGCAAACATACAAGTTCATCTTGCTCCAACTTTTATTCCACACAGAATCCTTTTGATCTGAGGTGAGCATCAAGCTCAGGGGATCATTAGAAGCAAGTTTCATATTTACAGTTTTATCAAATTCCATTTCTAAGTTCAATGAGGCACTTAATCAAACACTTGGCATGCATCTTTCATATACACATAACATAACCAAAATTAAAGCTTGGTTCTCAGCAATTACTGGACCAAATCCAGAATTTCTTGAAGCAAAGTGCTCTATTGAGTTCAGGGGTCTTTTCTCATCAAGTTGAAACATGCCAAAAACCCCAGATTGGGCTCGGGCTCGAGGAGGAAGATGACCCCTTTTCTTGAAATTTGTGATCATTCAACAGGAGGTTCTGGGATCAAAATAAAAGCACAAGCAGGTGCTATTTACCTCACTGAGACTTCCCATGCATGTGGCTGGCCCCGGGGTGCGGCGGCGGCGCGGCGGAGCAAGCTCCGGTTTGGAGCTCAATGGCCTCTAATGGCGATTTTGCATAGAGACAACCTAGAGTTCTGTAACTTGGAGGGAATGCTCCTTGGGTCCACAGAAAGCTTCCCATCTATGCCTCCCCGGCCAAAGTTGGCCGGAGCGCCGGCGGCGGCCACATGATGCACTTTCGGGTTATCCATGACATCATGATTTTTCATGATGTATGGGAGCCATGCAATGGCATGGATGGACTCCCCTGGGTCCCGTGAACATTTCTGGGCACGTGGCCGACGGAAGAGAGGCTCGCCGGCGCCGGAGCTGTAAGCTCGCCCGAAGTGCATTATTTCACAAAACTAGGGCATCGATTTTCTCTAAATTTACTTAACCATATTCTAACAAACTTTGCAGATTTATTTAATATGTTCTACAGTCCATACACACGAATTTTGGGCCAACTTGGTCCACTGGTTGAGAAGTTCAACCGAGGCGGAGCACCATTAGGGTTCCGGCCAACCCATGCCCCAGCCGGCCATGCACTGTGCATGGGGGCTTCTGGCTTGGCCTGTAGCATCCTAAGGACCTAATGAGTCCACTGCTAAGGGTCCGGGGTGCTAGAAACCGTTGGTTAAGGATCCTCACCTTAGCCGAGCACGGGAAGATAGGATGAAGCCGGATCTTGGTTCCCACTTGCACGCGCAGCCACGACAACTTCCAGCAGGGTCCTTCAAGCACCAGAGACTCCTCAGACACCTCCCAATCCAACCTTGAAGAGATCCAGTCCAACTTCACACCTCGTCGGAGAAAGAAAGAAAGAGGAAGGTGGCTGCGGCGGCACTCGGCGGCGGCTGGGGTAGGGTACACCAGGGCTCGGTTGCGGCCTCTCTATGAAGCTCTCAGAAGAAGGTTGGGCTAAACCTTAAAGCTCTTGGTTGAACTTTTCATTAAGAACTCAAGAGAAGATCTATTATAGCCTTCTCACCTTAACTCCGGCGACCCGAACGGCCGGAGGTTACGGCAGCCGAGGGGACGCGTCGGTTATGGCCTGAAGAAGCTGGTGGAGGCTTCAGTTACGAAGAGGAAGAGGCAGGGTCTCGGGTATCCTTCCACACATGTGTTAAATGCACATTTTGCACAAAACCCCCTACACTCTTATCCCTAAACTCTAGGGTCCCATCTGTAGGTAACAAATGCACCCAGAACCCTCACCATAAAGTCCCTAAACAATTAGTGCATAAAATATTAACTTTTATACAAATTAGTCCAATTTTAGGTGCTTTTCACGCATTTCGAGGCAATCCGCTCATCAAAATGCGAAACGGACTTCGCCACGACGTCCGGCTCGTCGAGACCTGTCAGTTAGCGTATTTGTTTGGTTCGTTCGACGCCCGGAATAAAAGTCGTTCCATAAAGTTCGACTCAATATAGCGCGTGGCACGCACTTCGATGCACCCGGATCGCCAAACGCGAAATCCGTCAGCGCCATCGCACTCAGAACGTCAAAATTAGCTAGGACTCATTACTAATACCTCTAGGTTAAAACTCTAGATAGTGGTTCGGCCATTAGTGAAAGCGAGGGATTAAAAACTCGAGGGTTACTATTCACTTAAGTCGCGGGGCCCGCTTTTTGATTTCTGATTTCTGGAAGATCCGACCGTCGGATCGAAAACATATGAATATGAAACTTCTATGTTTCGACGAGACGATCGCAATGGTGATCTCGGATTTTCCAGATCAGACCCCGATCAAAAGTCGATATTTTTGGGCCCACTATTGACCCACTATCTCTCCACTTTTGCCAAAAACTAATAATTTAACATCTTTAAAAGCAAATAGAGGTTTTATAATTCTGGATTACTACATCACCCACAACTTCTAAGAAGTTTCGTCCCCGAAACTTAACAAAACATACTTTTAGTAGGTCTCTAATGGATTCACGATAGTGACAACTAGTCACAAGACATCAATAATCTTCAAGGCTACTAGGTTAGACCCAATCTGAATATTCCCCATCACATGGCAGATTATTTCTCAATTCTTTCGAAAGTACGTTGTCGGCCGCCAACATGCTTATCAAAAGAAAGGCGAAATACCATAGATCTGTCTCCAACGACTGGTTGGGGACACAACTTACACCTGAAGGTACATCACATACCTTCCCATACAGTCTCTATGCCGTTAATATCACCTCTACTAAAGGTCACTATACTCCCGAGGTCATGAATGCTAACTCACGAGAAACTGGAACCATACTTCAGTGTTTACTAATTACAACACGGTGGTCTATCTTTTAGTCTCTGATACCTGTAACCGATCTGAGCCTTTTGGCCCTACTGAAACTTCAAGCCCACGGTCGAAACCATGACCGCGGCAAATCCTAAAATGTGAACACGAAACACTTCTAAGTTCCCAACTTACTGTACCAAAACCCAGCGCTCTCACGTGACAAGAGTCATCCTAGGGTTCGTTCCTAGCCAAACCTAGACATTGCGTTTCCTATTGCTCTGATACCATCTAATCTGTCACCCGAGGGTGTGAGACACACCGGAGTGTATCCCAGTGGGCACGACGAGCCGAGAATTAGCAGATCGTACCTACTGGTATACAATGCTAGAGGATAGTAATAGATCAGGGGTTAGGGTAAAGCAGATATATAACTGGTGCTGTAAAGAAAGCAAAACTCATAATCTGGGTACAAGCATAGGAGATAATTTTAGCAGTATTTAAAACATGTATCAGGATAATCAACACATCAAGGAGTTAGGACAATCAGCAAGATAACAATGGAACTATAATCAGAGGCATCACATAGAATCATATAAAGGTAGATAACTAGAAGCCAGATCAAAGAATCAAAGAATCATGTTAAAGCAACTTAACAACACATGCATCAAATAGATGAAAACGCAAAGACCCAATCACAAGCTACCATATTAGCCTTCACAAGACCTCAGGCAAGGCTGCCCTCTTGGCACCACCTGGTTGACATTCCCCAAACTAGGGTCACGGGTTGCCTCAGCTAACCACTTTACCGATAAAGAACATCGCTACGGGTAGCAAATCCGCTGATGTTCGTGAAGTACAACAGTGCGGGCGAATCATATGCAAATGCTCAAGCTCACGGCCTACTGACCGGGTAATCGGCAACAAGCCGGAAAATCCCCACTGGGTTGCAAGGGCAAAAACCAACTGAATCTCAACACTCATGCAGGAACACTCAGCAATAAATCTCAACTCATATGCAAGATCAAGGCAAATCTCTCTCAACAGAAGCTCACAGATAAACTCAACTCAACCACACAAACCAACCAAATGATACAAAACTTAAACACATATTTTTAAGAAAACTGTTTTGAAAAGTCCAAACCTCGAAGAGCATTGCCCTCGTCCTATCAAACAAGAACAGACTCAGGCGACACTACGAAGCTTGGGTTTAGGTCCAAACCTCACAGAGCAGTGCCTTTGTCCTATCAAACAAGAACAGACTCCGGCGACCCTACGAAGCGGGGTAAAACCTCAGTTAAATAAATCTATGTGCTCAGAGATGTATCATTTGATCAGCAGAACAAACAGGCTCACTAATCAACCATGAAAATGTCCGAGTAAAAGTATAAATGCTAGAGGTGCTATGGACAATCATGTAAGGCAAAATAGAACAGATAACAGGCATAGATCAGGCAGATAGCAGATATAATATAATCAAAGAAAGGTAGGCTCAAAGTAATGTTTAAGCTATCAAAAACAGGGGTCCAACCAATACCGTACACAGAGGGCCGAAATGATAAAGCCCGGACCGAAGATAAACCCACCTGATATAACGCAGGCGGCTAATCTGAACCAACTGTACGCTCAGCACACCAGATGCTACCGAATAACCCTGAATGTGAATTAAGGTTCAGGAATCAACAAACCAGTTTACTAACCAGTATACGATGTGATTTTTGCATCTAAACCCTTAGGGTTTTCAAATTCTCACTTTTAGTGCCAATTTGGGCACTGTTTTTACCCGTTCTCTCAACTGGAGATTCATTTGAACATTCCGTCACTTCCAGCAGGTGACTTACATCTTGCTGAACACCGTGCTCACCAATTTGTGGCAGTACGGATCCCGAGGCAAACTTTGGCCCATAAATTATGCTCTAACTTAGCCTAAATGCCATTTTATTTCTTCGAGACCTCAAACGCTAATTCTAACGCGAGCATCGCGTTCAGTGACCCCAAAATAGCCGGGAATGCACTGTCACGGCTTCGCTAACAGCCTAGAATAAGGTTTTGTTCCAACATTATTAATTTATGTTGATTCTACTATATCTTTTAATTTAAACTTCAAACCAGCAAACTTTGTATATGAAAAGGTCTTTAAATATTGCAAGGATCACAGGGCTCACCCTAATTGCAGCCCAGATCTGTTGGATCAAGAAGATCCATTATCTTGCAAACATACAAGTTCATCTTGCTCCAACTTTTATTCCACACAGAATCCTTTTGATCTGAGGTGAGCATCAAGCTCAGGGGATCATTAGAAGCAAGTTTCATATTTACAGTTTTATCAAATTCCATTTCTAAGTTCAATGAGGCACTTAATCAAACACTTGGCATGCATCTTTCATATACACATAACATAACCAAAATTAAAGCTTGGTTCTCAGCAATTACTGGACCAAATCCAGAATTTCTTGAAGCAAAGTGCTCTACTGAGTTCAGGGATCTTTTCTCATCAAGTTGAAACATGCCAAAAACCCCAGATTGGGCTCGGGCTCGAGGAGGAAGATGACCCCTTTTCTTGAAATTTGTGATCATTCAACAGGAGGTTCTGGGATCAAAATAAAAGCACAAGCAGGTGCTATTTACCTCACTGAGACTTCCCATGCATGTGGCTGGCCCCGGGGTGCGGCGGCGGCGCGGCGGAGCAAGCTCCGGTTTGGAGCTCAATGGCCTCTAATGGCGATTTTGCATAGAGACAACCTGGAGTTCTGTAACTTGGAGGGAATGCTCCTTGGGTCCACAGAAAGCTTCCCATCCATGCCTCCCCGGCCAAAGTTGGCCGGAGCGCCGGCGGCGGCCACATGATGCACTTTCGGGTTATCCATGACATCATGATTTTTCATGATGTATGGGAGCCATGCAATGGCATGGATGGACTCCCCTGGGTCCCGTGAACATTTCTGGGCACGTGGCCGACGGAAGAGAGGCTCGCCGGCGCCGGAGCTGTAAGCTCGCCCGAAGTGCATTATTTCACAAAACTAGGGCATCGATTTTCTCTAAATTTACTTAACCATATTCTAACAAACTTTGCAGATTTATTTAATATGTTCTACAGTCCATACACACGAATTTTGGGCCAACTTGGTCCACTGGTTGAGAAGTTCAACCGAGGCGGAGCACCATTAGGGTTCCGGCCAACCCATGCCCCAGCCGGCCATGCACTGTGCATGGGGGCTTCTGGCTTGGCCTGTAGCATCCTAAGGACCTAATGAGTCCACTGCTAAGGGTCCGGGGTGCTAGAAACCGTTGGTTAAGGATCCTCACCTTAGCCGAGCACGGGGAAGATAGGATGAAGCTGGATCTTGGTTCCCACTTGCACGCGCGGCCACGACAACTTCCAGCAGGGTCCTTCAAGCACCAGAGACTCCTCAGACACCTCCCAATCCAACCTTGAAGAGATCTAGTCCAACTTCACACCTCGTCGGAGAAAGAAAGAAAGAGGAAGGTGGCTGCGGCGGCACTCGGCGGCGGCTGGGGTAGGGTACACCAGGGCTCGGTTGCGGCCTCTCTATGAAGCTCTCAGAAGAAGGTTGGGCTAAACCTTAAAGCTCTTGGTTGAACTTTTCTTTAAGAACTCAAGAGAAGATCTATTATAGCCTTCTCACCTTAACTCCGGCGACCCGAACGGCCGGAGGTTACGGCAGCCGAGGGGACGCGTCGGTTATGGCCTGAAGAAGCTGGTGGAGGCTTCAGTTACGAAGAGGAACAGGCAGGGTCTCGGGTATCCTTCCACACATGTGTTAAATGCACATTTTGCACAAAACCCCCTACACTCTTATCCCTAAACTCTAGGGTCCCATCTGTAGGTAACAAATGCACCCAGAACCCTCACCATAAAGTCCCTAAACAATTAGTGCATAAAATATTAACTTTTTATACAAATTAGTCCAATTTTAGGTGCTTTTCACGCATTTCGAGGCAATCCGCTCATCAAAATGCGAAACGGACTTCGCCACGACGTCCGGCTCGTCGAGACCTGTCAGGTAGCGTATTTGTTTGGTTCGTTCGACGCCCGGAATAAAAGTCGTTCCATAAAGTTCGACTCAATATAGCACGTGGCACGCACTTCGATGCACCCGGATCGCCAAACGCGAAATCCGTCAGCGCCATCGCGCTCAGAACGTCAAAATTAGCTAGGACTCATTACTAATACCTCTAGGTTAAAACTCTAGATAGTGGTTCGGCCATTAGTGAAAGCGAGGGATTAAAAACTCGAGGGTTACTATTCACTTAAGTCGCGGGGCCCGTTTTTTGATTTCTGATTTCTGGAAGATCCGACCGTCGGATCGAAAACATATGAATATGAAACTTCTATGTTTCGACGAGACGATCGCAATGGTGATCTCGGATTTTCCAGATCAGACCCCGATCAAAAGTCGATATTTTTGGGCCCACTATTGACCCACTATCTCTCCACTTTTGCCAAAAATTAATAATTTAACATCTTTAAAAGCAAATAGAGGTTTTATAATTCTGGATTACTACAGGGTATTACCACCACCGTGGGTGTCACGCCCCGAGTTTCAAAACAGCGGTAGAATTTTTTTTTTCTTCTTAAATCAGAGTTCAAACTTTAAACTCAGGACGTGAACAGACCGCCGCATGCATAGGAAATCCTCTGTCCACACGGACAGAGTCTCCCCTATACATTCTCGGCTAGGCATGTGCAGCGATACAATCAGAGAGCAATAATCAACAGCTAAACCAAAAACATAAAGCTCTACAACTAATACATCCACAACTACTCATAACATAATCCACAAATACACCAACTCAAAAATACAGAGACAACTACGATCATGATACTATAACTGAAAATACTAGCACTGGGCCACTGCGGCCAATAGCAGGGGACAACTCTACCGCGACAGCTCACTGGATCGTCCCAATCTCCAGCACCCGATTGACCTGAAAAATGGTCACCCAGGGGGTGTGAGATACACTCTACATGTATCCCAGTGGGCACGACGGGCCGAGAAATAGCAAGTCGTACCTACCGGATACAATAATAAGCGGATAGCAAAATCAGGATATACTGAAAGCTGAATAACAAGGTGTAGATATAAAATCTAAGCATGCTGAAGTACAAAACAGGGGTACTCATATAAAAAGCTAATCATGCTACAACTGATAAATCTGTCAAGCAGGAACTGATCATGCAGATAAATTTGACAAGCAGGAAATGATCATGCAACAAACAAAGCTGTAAACTGGAAATGCTGAATAACAATAAGTACCCAATCAATGCCACTATTGGTCACTCGGACCTCAAGCTAAATACCACCTGTACACCAATCTGCTGTCATAACCCTCTGGGCTCACGGGTCGCCACTGCTGACCACTTTACCGGTAAAGTACACCACTGCGGGGGATCAATCCGCTAGTGTACGTGAAAGAACAGCTGGCTCTGTGGGGATCATAATGCTGATGCTCAAGCTCATGGTCTAAAGACCACACACACGGCAATAAGCCGAGAAATCCCTATCGGGATGCTGAAGGCTGTAACAATCACGGATGCTGTATAAACGAATCTGAACAACAGGAGCTGAATATCTGAGCTGTAACTGAAACTGAATAGCAGAACTGTACTCCTATTCTATCATGCATCATAGAACAGGAAATGCTGATATAACTAGGCTGATAACCAAACAAGCATGCTATATGTCAAGCTGTATGTATATATATACTAATGCTGAACCAGAAATCATATCAGGGATTGAGCTGAATATCTGAGCTGTATAGCAGAGCTGAACTCCTATTCTAATATGCAGTAGAAGAATAGGAAATGCTGATATAAAGTGAACTAATAATCACTCTAACTAATGTCCAATCAGGCATGGCATATGTCCAGATGTATATCGCTATACATACTAAGTGCTGAGAATGAAAGCATATAGAGAGCTCAACTGTAAGATCAAGGCAACCATAACTGTATAATGACTGAATGCTGGAATGAAAGCAAATAGAAAGGCTGGGAAGACCCAGAACTTCGTGGTCATTACAGTGTGATCGACAGCTTGTGGAGGCCTATTTTTGTGGATGGTGTTGATTGCACGCAAATCGGACCCAAGAAACGGACTCAGTGCGAAAAAATGGATCAAGATTGCCTAATGTGGAATTTCGCCGAAAATTAGAAATTGAATCTTGTAAAGCGGACTTCGTATTTGGATTCAGTGCGGAAAAACGATGAAAATCGGCTATTTACATGTTTTTTTCTGAGTCCGGATGAGCGAAAACGGGCAACCGGAAGTTCGGGGGGTTTTTCGGGCGCAGGGGAAGGTCGTGGACCGGGGGTGCCACGTGTCGGCACCCCATTGGGCCGGTGTTGGAGTCGCGGTCCAGCGGGCATTGCGGGAGGACGCGTGGCGGGCCGTGGTTGGGCCCACCGCCGCGCGCACGTGGGCGCGCTGTGCGCTCCCCGCTCGTGGGGACACGCGGCGCGCACCCATTGGTGGCGCCGCGGCCACCCGGATCAAGCCGCGTGGCTTGATCCGGGAGGCTTGTCCCGGGCGATGTGGCGGCCCGGATGGCCGCCACGTGTCCGGCCCGCCTGGCCGAGCGGGCCGGGCCCGTCCTGTTGCTGCGGGGGAGAGGGGGGAGGGGATTAATTGTGTTTTCTCCTCCTTCTTCCTTTCTTCTTCTTCTTCCTCCTCCTTCTTCCTCCTTGGACCATGTTTTTTTTGGGGGACTTCAGGCAGAGCTGCACCAGCAACCCTACTTCATCTTCATCAGCAAAGAGATGGATTATTGAGGCTTCATCACCATCATCTTCTCCATGAGGCAAGCATCACCATTGTTGCTGTTGGTGGACCTTCCTGTCGCGTTTCAGTGCGAAAATTCCTCAGGACTCGTTTCTTGGAATTTTGAGCTCATTTTTGGTTCTGCGTTTTCACAAGAGGTAAGGCTACAATTTTTGTATTCAACTCTCCCCTCAGATCTCATGATTTTACAGAGTTTTAAGGCCATCTTTGGAACCCTTCATTTCAGTCTGGAATCCTGAACAGTCCTCAGTGTTTTAGCCTTTTTGGGCAGTAGGATGGGAATATTTGGTACAGATGGAACTTGGTGGATAGTTCAAAGTGTTTATGGGTTTTCTCCTTCATCCGAGCATGAAATGTGACGCCCCACTTCCCAGGGGGTCACCCATCCTAGAACTACTCTAGCTCTAGCACGCTTAACTCTCATGTTCCTCTTGGATCTTGCTACCATCCAAAATGCTATAGCCGGGTTAGAGATTTAGTCCTATTATATTATTTATATAGAGGACTAATCCAAATTCCGGGGTGTCACATTCTTCCCCCCAGGCGATGTGAGACTCGTCTCGCTAGCCTTAGCCGACCTTGTGGGGAGCTGCACTCCACCCACAACGGTCATTAGCCGGGGAGCCTCGCTCTACCCGCTATATAACCCTGGCTCAGCCGAGACTCATCTCACATTTCCGGCTGGTGAATGTCTCTGATACCAACTGTGACGCCCCACTTCCCAGGGGGTCACCCATCCTAGAACTACTCTAGCTCTAGCACGCTTAACTCTCATGTTCCTCTTGGATTTTGCTACCATCCAAAATGCTATAGCCGGGTTAGAGATTTAGTCCTATTATATTATTTATATAGAGGACTAATCCAAATTCCGGGGTGTCACATGAAAATTGGAGTTCTTTAGCTCAATTTGTATCTACTCTCAACAAGGAATCCAATGGTACCTCTCTTGCAGGATTTGGAGCACGTTTAATTAGGTAACTTTAATGATCTTTCCAAGTGCTATTATATGGATTACTGCAGTCCCTGTTTTAGTTTTGATTTGAGCAATACACCTTGGAATGCAGATAACTTTGTGGATACAAGGTCTTTTTTAGAAATTCAAGTTGGGACTACTTTATAACTTCAAGGTGAGAAAATTCTCTTTTGTGATATGTGGATGAATCCCTTTGGAAAAGCCCCTGATTTAGCTTGGAAATGCTAGCAAGTTTATGTTAGCAGTTTTGGACTGCATTGTGATTTTTGCTTCATTTGAATGTTAAGGGAAATTAATGGTGGATTTTTGAGGACTTGAAGATGTTTGTATGAAAGAGGATATCTTTGATTTACTGCTTGGAACTTCATCTTGAAGTATTTGAGGCTGCACTTACATCTTCTTAAACTTAATTTCAATTGCTGAAATTCTGGAATTTGATTGCGATGTGTGCATTGTTTTAGTGATTGTGCCCAATCCGTGAGGCGGATTTGGATGATTTTCATGGCATCGGACTTCTGGGAGGATAAGGAATACTCACGCCAAATTTCAGCTACAGCGGGCAGCGGATCATCAAGTTTCAGGTGGGTGGTTGTGCTTTGCCGAAAACGACGATTTACCCACTCGGGCTATTGGTTTCCCTCATGGCATAGTTGATTGTTGTTCTCTTCTCCTCGGTATAATATGATTGAATATCCATGTTTAGATTAAGTTATTTGATCGTTAGCTTATGCATGAGTAAATGATTAGTTGGTTGAAATTATATTATCTCATATGAAGTTGATATTAAGTGATCATCCTTAAACCTATTCCATGTGAGAATGATGGTAATAGTTATATGTGAATGGTTGATTGATTTATGTGAGGACTTGATGGGGTTATGTGAGAAGGACTTGGTTGATTTATTTGAGAATGGCTTATATGAGAGTAGTTGGTTTTGTTGATCCTTAACCCACAATGTGTGATGTTGGGCATAGATGTTGATTCATAACATATCCATGTGAGAATAATTAGCTGATTGATCTTTGATCTAGCTTATGTGAAAATGGGTGTCGAGGTTGGTTATTGATCTAGTTGATGTGAGAATGACCTATGCTTTTGATTTCTAAATCTTTCATGATAAGATGGATATCATTGTGAGTTGAGGCCTATTCCTTATGAGACTAAGCTTTGTTCACGACTCCTAATTCCTCCAAATAAGATTGGATGTTGTTGGTAGATCCTATGTTCATCCTATGTGAGATCAATAAAGGTTGTGGGGCCTTAGACTATTCATTGGTGATACATGATTGAATGCCTATGATTAAGTAATGTTAAATGATCCTAATAATATTCATGTATGAATGCGTGGTTTGACAAGCGTTGTATTACCTTATGTGATGTTGATTATGAGTGACACTTGGGTTAGAATGTTGATTGCGCATCGTGGATAAAATTGCAGGCTTGGTTGAGATCAAAGCATATCATGTTAGAAAGAAAAGGCCAATTTATACCTGTGAGCATCGTGTATGTGGTATAGGAAGGCATAGGCTATGTTGTACTTAATATTCTTATGCAATCATCGATATTTTGAAATAGCATGCTCAAATAAATGTAAGAACATCGACACCTATTTTCTTTATATCATCTTGGACATTTGCATGCTTGTCTGGTCATTTAGATAGGCCACCTTTTTCTGCTACACTATCATGTTGGACTTGACTTAGGAGAAACCATGTTTCTTGCTTTTCTCCTTTCATACTAGGCTCCGGGTATTCGTAGCTCGTGCTCGAGCAGGGGGGGTTTTTGGGATAGTGTAGTCAGATTCTTGGGATCTAGAACAGGCAGACTTGTTGACAGTGGGTATTGCGGCAACCGCGGATATTGGGCGGTTGACCGTATGTTTACTTATGCATCAGATTGGGTATCGGATTTCGTTAGTGGATGGATTTTTCCCAGTTTGACCAGAGTCATGATCCAGTCCTGCTTTGGTTACTTATCACACCGGCGCGGTTATTGCCCGGTGATGCTTTTATCACACCGGCGCGGTTATTGCCCGGTGATGCTTTCCTCGTGTGGGTCGCTCCCCTCGAGATCCCCTCCGGCGGCTGGGGCCAGACAGTTATTGACAGTTTTTGCTATCACATCGGCGCGGTTATTGCCCGATGATGAGGGCGGCGGCAGGCAGTACCAGTTTTTACTGGTGTATAGATTGGGTTTATTCAGGCAGGCATTTATATTCTGATGCATACTTTTAGCTATTCTTTTAGCTAGGTATTTTAGAGGCATAGTAGTGGTAGTTTCCTTTTTCCAGCAGTCTCTATTGCTTACCACTCTTCTTTTCCTTTTGCCTCTGGTAGACCTTGTGGGTACGTCGGGGTTTGAGGCTTTACCCACAGGGGGAGGCTACTGGTTTTACTAGTGGTTCTCACCCCCATTGTTGTTTTTCCCGTTTCCTCCCTTTGTTTTGCAGTGTCTGCTGCGGGAGTTGCGGATCTCTCGGTTGACGGTTCGAGGCGAGGGAGTTGCGAGATAGATCCCTACCAGAGTTGAGTTCTACAGTGGGATAGATGTACCAACCCGGATTGTGTGTTTCGCTGTACACAGTTGTATTTTATTATTTCAGTTATCTCCCTTTTCGGATTTATAGATGTTGTATAGGTGGCTTTTACTTGTATTACAGTTTTGGTGGAACGGATTATTGTATCATCATTTATGGGAGATGGATATTGTACCCCTACTTTTCTGTTGTACAGTGATTCGGATTTTTATTACAGCAGTTTTTCTTCAGCTCTGATATCTATTTAGTTATTAGATGATACTTTGCAGGTTGGACGCTTCGCTTATGCGGGGTTCCGCATAGGTGGCGGATCTGTTGGCGAGCCCGGGTCGCAGTTTTGACCCCGGGGCGTGACAGATTAGAGTGGTATCAGAGCCTAGGATGTAGGTCATTATGGACATAGAAACCCTAGGCTTGTGGTTGGACCTTAGGATGACTACGTGAGAGTCGTGACTTATAGCGAGAGTCCTGATTGAGTTTCATACCTCTCCCAAGGGACGGGACGAGTGATTGGCATGTTTATTCTCCTAAGCGATTATGTTGGCTGCAGACAACATAATGTTATGGAATGGGTGACATGTCTTAGACTTTCGCTGGATTGGGTCGAGTGCTTGTTGTGTGTTTTGTTGTGTGGTTCGTCGTGGTGAGCGGTGTCTCCCTGACGCAGAGTTCTGACCCGTGTGCACCCCATTGCCGTTTTTGGGGCGAGGATAGGCAGTTTCGGGCCGGATACCCAGATTGAGGTCAGAGAGCTCTGGACCCAGATGACAGGATTGGTAGTGGCATATCGGCGGCGGAGTGAGCAGCTGGATAGGATGATACAGTTGTAGGAGCAGTGGGCACCTCAGATAGTGCTTTCCGTCGAGACCAACCCCTTTGTAGTATCCCTAGTGGCAACGATCTCAGTGGCGCCGGTTGAGCGAACAGCCCCCTCGGTGTCGACTTTTAGTGCGGAGGCACCGAGGAAGGGTGGACAGTTGATAGCAGATGAGCAGTGAGACATCATTGGTCGACTGAGTCAGCTTTGGCTATTAGACCTGTCTCGACTCGAAGGATTGAGTTTGGAGCCTTTGGAGGCAGAGTCGTGGTTGGTGGTGATGTACAGACTATTTGAGAGCCTTTTTATGCCAGAGGGTTCACGCAGTTGATGAACTGCACGCTCCACGTTAAGAGGGACGAGGCGCATGGGATGTGTGTGTTGGATTAGGATTGCGCCAGGATACCTCCTTGGCTCATTCGGTCCCTCTGACTTCAGATTTTGGATGCCCCGATGGAGCATAGCGTTGTAGTTCCTTTGGATAGATGGAGGCACTCGGTGCCAGTTGATGGAGGGCAGATTAGTGGGCAGAGACCTTCTTGATTCATTCTTTGGGGTCGAGGACTTCTGAGGCGTCAGAGGTCGGGTGGACCCCGACGGCAGTGTCAGCATCAGTATCAGAGTGGCGCAGCGGAAGCATGATGGGCTGCTATCATTGCCGCAGTATGAGTGGAGGCAGAGATGGTGCTTTCTTTGGGGATAGTCAGGATATTCTCAGACAGATTGAGCGACGACTATTAGCGCTGACAGTTGAATCTGTGCAACCTGGTCGGTGGGCGTCCCATCAGTGGGATGTGTCGTCGCAGGTATGATTTCCTTTACAACTATCTGAGTTAGAACGAGGTGCATCCCTGCCTGGACTAAAGGTAGAGTGTTACCACGTGCACTTGAGGTATAGATCCTTGATTAGGATGTGCACGTGGAGGAGGTTGGTGGATTATGTCCAATGCAGTTAGGCTGTGGATTATACCCGTAGAATAGCTGGTCTTATGGCAACCCAGGATTTTCGACTCGGTGTATTGGATTGGTCGGTGTGGAACCTTGCAATTTTTTTTGATTGTGGTGATAGGACTATGAACTTCTGCGAGTTGGACAGGAGGAGTTTGTTTACAGGGATTGGTAGAGTGCACTGGTTGCAGCGACAGTGTGTCAATAAGAGTCAGGCAGATGATGAGCCAAGGATGCATTGCCCAGTTAGTGATTGTGATAAAGGTGCCTACGGCGGCCCCGAGACTCAAGGGTGTCCTTAGTGCCCGCGAGTTCTCGAATATGAGTCCACCTGAGTTGATGACGATGCCGCCGGGCAAGGAGATTGAGATTGTTATTAACGTGGTTCTGGGAACCGCGTCGATATTGAAGGCACCTTATTGGATGGCACCAGCACAACTGAGAGCTGATGGTATAGTTATGGATTATGATGGATAAAGGGGTTGTTAGACCCGGTGTGTTACCTGATGGAGGGGACGATGGATCTTTCGTCCTGTCAACAGTGATTGAGCTGTAGTGATCCTTTCCAGATTTTGATTTCAGTCGAGCAACCCATACTGATGGATAATTCCATGGGTGTATTTCAGGTTTCTTGAATGAGTTGGTATTGAGGATGAGATTTTGGGAGTGTTTGGATCAGTGGTTACCTGGTTGTTCCTTCTTTTCCCCGCGACATGCTGGAATCCTTGATGTTTTCCCATGGCTCAGCTTAGAGGCGATATGTTCGGATTTTCCGCCATTGTTTGACTCGCTCCACTTGAGACCTGTGAGTGTCTGGAGTACGTGAGACGCCATTGCGGATTCTGGCTCGAGAATGGAGGAACGGCGCAACTAGGCCATGCCGTATAGGTGGTTAATGTTGTTGTGGATTGATCACGGGGAGCGGGTGACGCTTTGAGAGCCGGTGACGAGGATGTTGGATATTTGCCTTTCTGATTTGAGACTCCTTCTGGGCTATGTTAGTTTCGAGGACGAAACTTTCTTTTAGTGGGGAAGGATGTGAAGACCCGGAACTTCGTGGTCATTACAGTGTGATCGACAGCTTGTCGAGGCCTATTTTTGTGGATGGTGTTGATTGCACGCAAATCGGACCCAAGAAACGGACTCAGTGCGAAAAAATGGATCAAGATTGCCTAATGTGGAATTTTGCCAAAAATTAGAAATTGAATCTTGAAAAGCGGACTTCGTATTTGGATTCAGTGCGGAAAAACGATAAAAATCGGCTATTTACATGTTTTTTTCTGAGTCCGGATGAGCGAAAACGGGCAACCGGAAGTTCGGGGGGTTTTTCGGGCGCAGGGGAAGGTCGTGGACCGAGGTGCCACGTGTCGGCACCCTATTGGGCCGGTGTTGGAGTCGCAGACCAGCGGGCATTGCGGGAGGACGTGTGGCGGGCCGTGGTTGGGCCCACCGCCGCGTGCACATGGGCGCGCTGTGCGCTCCCCGCTCGTGGGGACACGCGGCGCGCACCCATTGGTGGCGCCGCGGCCACCCGGATCAAGCCGCGTGGCTTGATCCGGGAGGCTTGTCCCGGGCGACGTGGCGGCCCGGATGGCCGCCACGTGTCCGGCCCGCCTGGCCGAGCGGGCCGGGCCCGTCCTGTTGCTGCGGGGGAGAGGGGGGAGGGGATTAATTGTGTTTTCTCCTCCTTCTTCTTCCTTTCTTCTTCTTCTTTCTCCTCCTTCTTCCTCCTTGGACCATGTTTTTTTTGGGGGACTTCAGGCAGAGCTGCACCAGCAACCCTACTTCATCTTCATCAGCAAAGAGATGGATTATTGAGGCTTGATCACCATCATCTTCTCCATGAGGCAAGCATCACCATTGTTGCTGTTGGTGGACCTTCCCCTCGTGTTTCAGTGCGAAAATTCCTCAGGACTCGTTTCTTGGAATTTTGAGCTCAGTTTTGGTTCTACATTTTCACAAGAGGTAAGGCTACAATTTTTATATTCAACTCTCCCCTCAGATCTCATGTTTTCACAGAGTTTTAAAGCCATCTTTGGAACCCTTCATTTTAGTCTGGAATCCTGAACAGTCCTCAGTGTTTTGGCCTTTTTGGGCAGTAGGATGGGAATATTTGGATGATTTTTGCGGGGAAACTTCCAGGACTCGAAGATCTACAATATTGGTATGTATCATTTTCCCCATATCTGAGTTTTTATTAGGGTTTATGCATGATATTTGGAGCACCTTGCTACAGTCAGGTACAGATGGAACTTGGTGGATAGTTCAAAGTGTTTATGGGTTTTCTCCTTCATCCGAGCATGAAAATTGGAGTTCTTTAGCTCAATTTGTATCTACTCTCAACAAGGAATCCAATGGTACCTCTCTTGCAGGATTTGGAGCACGTTTAATTAGGTAACTTTAATGATCTTTCCAAGTGCTATTATATGGATTACTGCAGTCCCTGTTTTAGTTTTGATTTGAGCAATACACCTTGGAATGCAGATAACTTTGTGGATACAAGGACTTTTTCAGAAATTAAAGTTGGGACTACTTTATAACTTCAAGGTGAGAAAATTCTCTTTTGTGATATATGGATGAATCCCTTTGGAAAAGCCCCTGATTTAGCTTGGAAATGCTAGCAAGTTTATGTTAGCAGTTTTGGACTGCATTGTGATTTTTGCTTCATTTGAATGTTAAGGGAAATTAATGGTGGATTTTTGAGGACTTGAAGATGTTTGTATGAAAGAGGATATCTTTGATTTACTGCTTGGAACTTCATCTTGAAGTATTTGGGGCTGCACTTACATCTTCTTAAACTTAATTTCAATTGCTGAAATTCTGGAATTTGATTGCGATGTGTGCATTGTTTTAGTTATTGTGCCCAATCCGTGAGGCGGATTTGGATGATTTTCGTGGCATCGGACTTCTGGGAGGATAAGGAATACTCATGCCAAATTTCAGCTACAGCGGGCAGCGGATCATCAAGTTTCAGGTGGGTGGTTGTGCTTTGCCGAAAACGACGATTTACCCACTCGGGCTATTGGTTTCCCTCATGGCATAGTTGATTGTTGTTCTCTTCTCCTCGGTATAATATGATTGAATATCCATGTTTAGATTAAGTTATTTGATCGTTAGCTTATGCATGAGTAAATGATTAGTTGGTTGAAATTATATTATCTCATATGAAGTTGATATTAAGTGATCATCCTTAAACCTATTCCATGTGAGAATGATGGTAATAGTTATATGTGAATGGTTGATTGATTTATGTGAGGACTTGATGGGGTTATGTGAGAAGGACTTGGTTGATTTATTTGAGAATGGCTTATATGAGAGTAGTTGGTTTTGTTGATCCTTAACCCACAATGTGTGATGTTGGGCATAGATGTTGATTCATAACATATCCATGTGAGAATAATTAGCTGATTGATCTTTGATCTAGCTTATGTGAAAATGGGTGTCGAGGTTGGTTATTGATCTAGTTGATGTGAGAATGACCTATGCTTTTGATTTCTAAATCTTTCATGATAAGATGGATATCATTGTGAGTTGAGGCCTATTCCTTATGAGACTAAGCTTTGTTCACAACTCCTAATTCCTCCAAATAAGATTGGATGTTGTTTGTAGATCCTATGTTCATCCTATGTGAGATCAATAAAGGTTGTGGGGCCTTAGACTATTCATTGGTGATACATGATTGAATGTCTATGATTAAGTAATGTTAAATGATCCTAATAATATTCATGTATGAATGCGAGGTTTGACAAGCGTTGTATTACCTTATGTGATGTTGATTATGTGTGACACTTGGGTTAGAATGTTGATTGCGCATCGTGGATAAAATTGCAGGCTTTGTTGAGATCAAAGCATATCATGTTAGAAAGAAAAGGCCAATTTATACCTGTGAGCATCGTGTATGTAGTATAGGAAGGCATAGGCTATGTTGTACTTAATATTCTTATGCAATCATCGATATTTTGAAATAGCATGCTCAAATAAATGTAAGAGCATCGACACCTGTTTTCTTTATATCATCTTGGACATTTGCATGCTTGTCTGGTCATTTAGATAGGCCACCTTTTTCTGCTACACTATCATGTTGGACTTGACTTAGGAGAAACCATGTTTCTTGCTTTTCTCCTTTCATACTAGGCTCCGGGTATTTGTAGCTCGTGCGCGAGCAGGGGGGGTTTTTGGGATAGTGTAGTCAGATTCTTGGGATCTAGAACAGGCTGACTTGTTGACAGTGGGTATTGCGGCAACCGCGGATATTGGACGGTTGACCGTATGTTTACTTATGCATCAGATTGGGTATCGGATTTCGTTAGTGGATGGATATTTCCCACTTTGATCAGAGTCATGATCCAGTCCTGCTTTGGTTACTTATCACACCGGCGCGGTTATTGCCCGGTGATGCTTTTATCACACCGGCGCGGTTATTGCCCGTTGATGCTTTCCTCGTGTGGGTCGCTCCCCTCGAGATCCCCTCCGGAGGCTGGGGCCAGACAGTTATTGACAGTTTTTGCTATCACATCGGCGCGGTTATTGCCCGATGATGAGGGCGGCGGCAGGCAGTACCAGTTTTTACTGGTGTATAGATTGGGTTTATTCAGGCAGGCATTTATATTCTGATACATACTTTTAGCTATTCTTTTAGCTCGGTATTTTAGAGGCATAGTAGTGGTAGTTTCCTTTTTCCAGCAGTCTCTATTGCTTACCACTCTTCTTTTCCTTTTGTCTCTGGTAGACTTTGTGGGTATGTCGGGGTTTGAGGCTTTACCCACTGGGGGAGGCTACTGGTTTTACTAGTGGTTCTCACCCCCATTGTTGTTTTTCCCGTTTCCTCCCTTTGTTTTGCAGTGTCTGCTGCGGGAGTTGCGGATCTCTCGGTTGACGGTTCGAGGCGAGGGAGTTGCGAGATAGATCCCTACCAGAGTTGAGTTCTACAGTGGGATAGATGTACCAACCCGGATTGTGGGTTTTGCTGTACACAGTTGTATTTTATTATTTCAATTATCTCCCTTTTCGGATTTATAGATGTTGTATAGGTGGCTTTTACTTGTATTACAGTTTTGGTGGAACGGATTATTGTATCATCATTTATGGGAGATGGAGATTGTACCCCTACTTTTCTGTTGTACAGTGATTCGGATTTTTATTACAACGGTTTTTCTTCAGCTCTGATATCTATTTAGTTATTAGATGATACTTTGCAGGTTGGACGCTTCGCTTATGCGGGGTTCCGCATAGGTGGCGGATCTGTTGGCGAGCCCGGGTCGCAGTTTCGACCCCGGGGCGTGACAAAGGCTCAACCATAGGTTCAGGGCTACACCAAAAATAGGGGTCCAACCTACCACGGCACCCATAGGGCCAACCTGATAAAGCCCGGACTGAAGATAAACCCATCTCAATGATCACGGTGGCTGCTGGATGGCTCGCAAGATGGCGGCTGACTGCTGGGACTTGAATCATATGCACAGGTCAGAAAATAGACTCTCACACATACCCAACCCATTGACACATTGTGTACAGCAGTCTACCAGGCTACAATTACAAATTGACCCCTAGGGTTTTTACCCAATTGCACTTTTACAATAAATTGAGAGCCGTTTTCGCTCGTTCTCTTAACTGGGATATTATTTTTACGAACCGTCACTTCCCGTAAGTGACACTCGACCCGCTGAACACCATGCTCACCCATTTGCAGCAGCACGGAACCCGAGGAAAACTTCAGGCCATAATATACCTCTCTAACATAGCTTAAACGCATTTTTGTTTCTTCGGCTCAACGAAACTAAAATCCGACGCGAGCATCGCGTCCAGTGACCCCAAATTAGCTAGGGGCTCACTGTCGCGGCTTCGCAAACAGCCCAAAACCAGGACTTAAGCCAAACACTAGTCCTAGAGCTTGACAACACCATAACTTTAAATTTCTTATGCCAAATTCAAAACTGCTTGAGCCTTTTGCTCAAAACACTTCAAGAACCCAGGGGCTTGCCCTAGTGCAGCCCAGAAGCTGCTGGATCACAAGATCCAACCCCCTCGCTTACTAACATGTTCACATTGCTCCATTTTAAAATCCACACAGATCCTTTTTGATCTGAAGTGAGCACCAAGCTCAGGGAACAAAATGAAGCACCTTTCATTTTATACTTGGAACCAAATTCCAGACAAAACCTCTCTTAGGCATTTCATCAAACACCTAGGGTGCAACAAGCTTAATACACAACCATTGAAGACATTAATGGTGGAACTCTATACAAGGGCTCCGGGTCTCAAGCACAATCACCAGTAGGTGCTACATGTTACGGAATTTGAGTTGGCGTAGTTTCGTGAAAGTCTCAAGTCTTGAAGATTGAAGGTGAAGAAAGTTGGATCATTTAACTCAATCTCAAGAAAGAAGAATTCAAAAGGATCAGGTATGTTTAACTAAAGAATTTGTGTGATCCGAATACTTCTTGTAGTGTAGAAACACTTGGAAGAATCTTTCATTGCATAAAAATCAAAAACTGGACTTGGGACATGTTCAGGATCCGGATCAGGTTGTTCGATCCGGATCCCGAAGGTGGTTCGTTCATACATCGTCGCAATCCGGATCGTAGTCTCTTGATCCGGATCCCGAACGTTGAGTTTACCATCTACCTTGAACGATCCGGATCTTGCTTCGCAATCCGGATCCCGAACGTTGATGTTTGGTGAACTGTATGAACGATCCGGATCGTAGTCACATGATCCGGATCCCGAACCTTCGTTTTTCTGGAATTGGCTGTTTTGTTATGACGATCCGGATCCTAGTTATCACGATCCGGATCGCCGTCCGTAAATATCCAGAAATGGTTGGTTTTTGATTCTTATCTCCTTCCTAGGGTTTCTAACCTATAAATACACCCTATGTCTTTCTTTCTAGGGTGAATCCACATAGCCGTCATTTTCTTGTATCATCTTATACGGCTATAGATCCACATATAGAGAAGAAAGGAAATCATTAGAGAATACTCTATGTTTCTTCATCTATATTGATTAGTTTGATTCTAGGTTTTCATACTCACATCTTGAGTTGAATCAAACTAATGAATACTTAGATGGTATTTCCGATCTATCTTTGATCTAAGTATTCGGCGGATCATCACCACCCAAAAAACAACGATTTTCCCCAGAAATCGGCGCGTGGATTCGCGTGTCCTTGTGGATTCAAGGTTCAATCGCTCTCGTGGATTCGGAGCGAGGCACGTTCGTGGATTCGAACGGTGCTATTGGGTGAAGACCGTGGATTCGGTCGGACGTCGTGGATTCGACGTTGGACGCCGTGGATTCGGCGTTGGGCGCAGATCGTGGATTCGAGAAGCGTCGGAGCGAGCGGAGAAGATCCTCTAGGAGCGTATGGAAAAGGTTGAGTCGTAAGTGTGTACGGTAAATCACCTTGTACGTGTTTTAATTCTAGTGGATTTCTGCCGTGTTATCGGTCCCGTGGTTTTTTACTCCGGTGATGGAGTTTTTCCACGTAAAAATCTTGCGTGTTATTTTATTTTCAGCATTGGGTTTTATCGCAACGATTTTTGGAGTGTTTATACGTTTACACCTATTCACCCCCCTCTAGGTGTTTCTTCCCCTATTTAGATCCGTATTATATACGACCCAACAAGTGGTATCAGAGCGGGAATAGGGTTGTGAACAATGGTTGAAGGTGGAAACATCAATCGACCCCCTTTCTTTGATGGAACAAATTATGCGTACTGGAAAGTACGGATGAAAGCCTTTTTATCTTCCATCGACGAAAGGGTGTGGCATTCAATTGAATCAGGATGGTCTAATCCAACTGAACTTATCTCTGATGTTCACACCTTAAAACCTAGGTCGAAATGGACCAAGGAAGAGTTTGAGTTATCTTCTTACAATGGCAAGGGAATTAATGCTATTTTTAATGCCTTATCTCAAACTGAATTCTCTCGCGTCTCGGCATGTGAGACTGCGAAAGAAATCTGGGATGTTCTCCAGGTTACACATGAGGGAACTAACCTCGTGAAGATTCAGAAACTGCAGATGCTTACGAGCAAGTTTGACTCCATCTTGATGGCAGAAAATGAATCTTTCACGGACTACTATACACGATTGCAAGACATCGTAAACTCATGTGCTAATCTGGGAGAGAAGATTCCAGAATTTAAGATTGTAAGAAAAATCTTAAGAACTCTTCCTGAACGATTTCGCCCAAAGGTTACTGCCATTGAAACTATTAAACACCCGGACGAAATACGTGTAGAAGAATTAGTTGGTTCATTACAAACTTATGAAATGACTTTTAATACTAACAATTCTTCTGGAAAAGCATCCACTTCTAAGTCTTCAGGTTATGCGTTGAAAACAACTAAGGAAGAAGACGCGGATACATCCTCCTCGGACGATGACGAGAACCTTTCTATGGAGGAATTTGAGAAGCAGCTCGCTCTCTTGACAAGGATGTTTCGCCGCAACTTCCGAAGGGGTAATTCAAGCAAATCTCCATCCTTCGGAAAGTGGAACAAAGGCAAGGGTACTCCAAGTCACAAGTCAAGAAAGCAGGAGAACTTCTCAAAGGATAAGAAAAGTTCAGAAGGACAACTGCAATGCTTCAAATGTCGAGGCTACGGCCACATAGCAACGGAGTGTCCTAACAAGTATCCGGCAAAGAAGAAGGCGATGCAAGTCGTCACTTGGGATGACAACTCAACGTCAAATGAGTCGTCTTCAAGTGATGAAGAAAAGAGCTCCACCGCATTCCACGCGTCCGTATCTTCACCATTCATGTGCTTTATGGCAAATACATCTGAGTCGTTGTCCGACTCCACTGTTGAAAAGAACGCAACGGACAACGAATCGGATGATTCGGAAGGTGAAGATTTTGCTCTAGCCTACCACAGACTTTTGAGGGACTCAAGGAAAGTGGCTAAGCAAAACAAGAGTTTGAGAGGGAGATTGCATGATCTCGAAGAAGAAGCAAAAAGAGCGACTTCTCTCTCAAACGCTCTTGAAGTGGAAAGGGAAAACCTGATAAAAGAAAATGCTTCCCTTCAAGAGTCCAATGAGCAACTTGAAAAGGAACATACAAATCTGGTGGATAACGCGAATCACTTTTCAAAGCTCTACAACGAGGCTCGACAGGATAACCTGGAAATGACAAAGACCATTTTCCAACTCAAGAATGACTTACAGCGATTCTCTTCAGGAAGGAGTAAGTTGGATAGACTTCTTGGTCTTGGTCAATCAAATAGGTTCGGCCTCGGATACACTCAAACTGGAAACAGTCCAAGTTTGAGTGGGACAGTTTTTGTGCCTCAGTCGGTATCTCCTCCTCCGACACCGGAATTCAAGACAAACAACGACAACAAACCTACTTCATCCTCTTTGGGATCGTCAAGATATAAGGTATGTTTTCGTTGTGGTGTTTCAGGGCACATAAGAAGATATTGCAAGACGGGAGTCGAACGCTCATCTCAAGCACCTCTTGCATCAACTACCAAAAAGGCTCCTTTCCGGAAATCAAAGCAAAACTTTTCAAATGAAAAGAGACTTGGTAGTTCACCGCACAAGACGACTTCATCAAGGAGCAACAATCGTTTTAACAAGACGCTTTCACCTAGGCACAAAACTTCACGACCATTACAGACGCATTCCAAAAAGGTTTGGGTGCGCAAAGGTGAAATTTTCCCTTGTCTTGTTTCCAATATTTCCTTGCATGCATATGATAGCTCGTCTTGGTATCTGGATAGCGGGTGTTCCCGTCACATGACCGGTGACAAAAATAGTTTTCAAAATCTTGAGAAAATCTCCGGAGGACACGTTGTTTTCGGAGACGGTCGATCTTCCAAAATTGTTGGAAAAGGGACGGTAGCTATTCCAGATGGCCCGATTTTGAAAAATGTCTTATTTGTTGATGGCCTTAAGACTAACCTCATAAGCATAAGTCAACTTTGCGACAATGGTTTTTCAGTTAACTTTTCATCGGTTGAATGCGTTGTAACTGATAAGGACCATGTCTTCTTTTTAAAAGGGGTTAGATCTGAAAACAATTGTTATGTTGTTCCTAATAAATTTTCTGAAAATTGTAACTTAGCCGCTTTGAATAATGAAACTCTTTGGCATGAAAGGCTAGGTCACTTAAATTTTAAGGAACTTACTAGAATTTCAAACAAGGACGTGGTCAAGGGGATTCCAAAGCTTTTATTTAAACAAAATGTTGTGTGTGGTGGTTGCCAAAAGTGTAAACAGTCTAGGACTGCCCACAAAAACTTGAACCACGTTGGTACAAAACGGCCCTTGGAACTTTTGCACATGGACTTAATGGGGCCGACCCGTCAACCATCCTTGGGAGGTAAATGGTACATCTTTTTATTGGTTGATGATTTCTCTCGGTTTTCTTGGGTAGCATTTTTGAGAGAGAAAGCTGATACGTTTGACTCTTTTCATGAGATTTGCCATCGTATTATGATTGAAAAGAATGAAAAGATCATTCGTGTTAGAAGTGATAGGGGTGGAGAATTCATAAATTCAAAATTCATTGACTTTTGTACTTCAAATGGCATTAAACATGAATTCTCGGCACCCTATACACCTCAGCAGAATGGTGTTGTTGAGCGCAAAAACAGGGTTGTTCAAGAGATGGCGTGTGTGATGCTTCATAGCCGGAAATTACCGCTACATTTTTGGGCTGAAGCTGTGAACACCGCTGTCTATGTCATTAACAGAGTGTATTTGCGCCCAGGAACCTTGAATACACCATATGAGCTGTGGTTTAGTAGAAAACCGGATATCAAGTACTTTCGTATCTTCGGGAGTCGATGTTACATCTTACGTGACCGTGAAAATCTTGGAAAGTTCGACTCTCGAAGTGATGAAGGGATCTTTTTGGGTTATTCTACGAATAGCAGAGCATATCGAGTATTTAACATTGAATCTAAGACGATTGTAGAATCTATAAATGTTAAAGTAGATGAAGCTTCTCATTTTGAATCTGAAAAATCTACCCTCGATATCTCTCTAGATGATGATTCTCCTGCTAGTGCATCTTCTCATAATAATACTTCCAATATTAATGATGCATCTAATGGTTCTTCTAGTTTATCTGATGTGCAGGAATCATCTCGTGTACCTCCGAGTACTCCGTTTCAACAAACGCTACGAATCTCCAAGGATCATCCGGAATCGAACATCATTGGAGATCCACAAGAAGGAGTTAGAACTCGAAGGCAGTTGGTTTGCGGATTTGCTTGCTATGTATCTTTAATCGAACCAAAGACAATAGATGAAGCTCTTCAGGATGACTACTGGATTAAAGCAATGCAGGAAGAGCTCCATCAATTTGAGAGAAACAAAGTCTGGGAATTAACGAAGCCTCCAAAGCAACATAATGTGATAGGTACCAAATGGATCTTCAAGAACAAGAAAGATGAAGATGGTACTATCATCAGGAACAAGGCACGACTAGTTGCTCAAGGCTACTCTCAAGTAGAAGGTATAGACTTTGACGAAACTTTCGCCCCTGTAGCTAGACTCGAGTCCATTCGTATATTGTTTGCTATTGCTTGTCATTTTAAAATCAAATTATTTTAAATGGACGTCAAGAGCGCATTTCTAAATGGGTTTTTAAATGAGGAAGTTTATGTAGCTCAACCGAAAGGTTTTGTAGATCATAAACAACCTAACCATGTTTTTCGTTTGAAAAAGGCTCTTTACGGTCTGAAACAAGCACCGCGAGCATGGTACGAAAGGTTAACAAAGCACCTTTTGGAGAAGGGCTATACTCGAGGGGGAGCTGACAGGACTCTCTTTGTGAAGCATTATCAAAATAATTTCATTGTAGCACAAATCTATGTCGATGACATTGTATTTGGTGCAACAAAAGATAATGATGCTTCTAAATTCGCGGAGACCATGAAAAGCGAATTTGAGATGTCCATGATGGGCGAATTGTCTTATTTCCTTGGATTGCAAATTAAACAAAATGATGAAGGTATTCACTTGAGTCAATCCAAGTATGCACTGGAGTTGGTCAAAAAGTTTGATCTAGAAAATTGTAAAGATTTTCCAACTCCAATGGGAATTAGCCACAAGGGACTTGGAAGTGAATCACATAGTGAGGATGTAGACGAGAAACTGTATAGAAGTATGATTGGAAGTCTACTTTACCTCACGGCTAGTCGCCCGGATATATCCTTTAGTGTTGGGATTTGCGCGAGATATCAATCAGCACCAAAGGAGGTTCACCTGAAAGCGGTGAAACGGATCATCCGGTACATCAAAGGATCAATTAATTTCGGAATTTGGTATCCTATGGGAACAAGTCTGGACATTGTTGGATACTCAGATGCCGATTGGGCAGGATCAGTGGATGATCGGAAAAGCACGAGTGGTGCATGCTTCTATCTTGGCCATTGCCTTGTTGCATGGCACAGTAAAAAGCAGAATTGCATAGCACTCTCGACTGCCGAAGCGGAATACATTTCAGCTGGAAGTTGCTCAACTCAACTCATTTGGATGAAAAGCGTATTGAGTGACTTCCGCATTTCAGCATCTTCGGTAACAATTCTTTGTGACAACACAAGTGCAATTAACATTTCTAAAAACCCTGTGTTGCACTCTAGAACAAAACATATTGAACTTAGATATCATTTTCTTAGAGAGCTAGTTGAATCAAATACTCTTCAACTTTCATATATTTCAACTGAAGATCAATTAGCTGACTTTCTAACAAAACCTTTGGATCAAAAACGTTTATTCATTTACGAAAAGCAATTGGGATGCTTTCCTTGAAATAATCTTCTTTTTGAAATCTTTGCTTAGGATAGGTTTTGTATTTGTATTTGTTTTGTTCTATTCAATATCTATGTTTGTACATAGGACATTAATTGAGCATAGATCATAATTGACTTTAATTGCATCTGTTCACACATTTAGAAATTTATTATGCTTTTGCCATCATAATATTTCATTGTTGCAATGATCGTTTATGTTAATTAAATCATCTTCTAAAGTGATCAAAGTCAATTTCTCTCTCAATGATCTCTGGTATAGTCATTATCTTATTTGACTGTTTAGTCGAGTATGAAATCGAGATCAATTTTTGGTTGAATACTTTATATCTTAAATAATTGATAGCCAATTGAGGGGGAGTCAAAGATAATGTAAAATGCTCAAAAGATGTGGAAAGAGTTACATCCCAATGAGGAGTGTGAAAACTACCACCACATGGAGGAAAGAGCTACCACCTCGGTCGTCCGAGTATTGTGTGCAGCTACCACATGTATACCAAGCATGGTTGTTCAAATTTTTGATTAAGTAAAATGCATATTGAAATACTTGACTCTGTCAAATTTCAAGGTTGGTATAAGGTGGGATTTTAAAGAAAGATGCTCAAAGAGCCACTCTCTTCAACAGATTGTCTAGAAATATTATCTACTATATTTGGGATTTCAAACATCTATTGATCTTTGTATTTCATTTTCTTTACTGAATTGATGATTTGATAAAGGCATTACTCATAAGATCAAGTTAGATGTGATTGAAGGTGTTCAACTTTAAGGGATTTAATTTTTATAAATTTTCGTTTCATTTTTGGATATTATTGATAGATTTGGCATAATCTAATTCTTGTTGTATGAAACGATGATTTTTGTTTAAAGTTGATACACATTTGTGCTTACAATCTTTTTCTGGATTTTCCTGAATTTCTCTGAAATTTTCTAAAGAAAAAGTTGGGGCCGATCCGGATCGGGCAAGGTGATCCGGATCCCGAACGCAGGTTTTCTCCTGCGGGCTGACGATCCGGATTGGACCTGCCGATCCGGATCCCGAACGCAGTTTTCTAACTGCGGGTAGCCGATCCGGATCGCAAGCTCGGGAGGATCCGGATCGCGGCTAGGTTTTTATAAAGAACAAAAGGGTTTTGATTTCTTTTACTCCAATCTTTTGTTCAAAAGTTTCCAGAGCGCTTCTCTCTAGATTTCATCCTCCTTGGAAGCTTTCAAACTCAAAGTTCTTCAATTCCAAGTAAGTTTTATTGATCAAAATCTCGGTTTTTCACCGTTTTTCTCTTTTCCTCCTCAAACGCACGATTTTCTTGGATCAACTTTGTTTGTGGATGGTTTTTGATCAAATTTCTTTTGAAATAAGAACTCTGGGTAGATTAGTTTTGATTATATGCAAGGTTTTCTCCTGATTAACGGATTTTTAGGCTTCGATTTCTAAAATTTCGGTTTTAGGGCATATAATAAGGATTTTCGAAATTCCTGCAATTGATCTACTTTTAAAAGTCCTTTTGCAAAACTAATTTGACTCTTGGCTTCTCTACATGATTATGATTGTTTGGGTACAATTTTTCAAATTTTTGAAAATTAACAATTTTTCATGTGTTCTTGAGTTCGGCTTCACAGGATACATTTTTCACTAGCACTCAAAATGGTGATCACTTGGATTATTTTCCTACTTGCTGCCATGGTACATGTCAAGGATACTGCCAAGCCTAAGAAGGCTAAGAAAGCAAAGAAGACTAAGGTTGATTCCGACACTGAATCAGAGACAGAGTCGATTGACTGGGATAACATCGAATTGAGCAAGCTGCTCCCATTGTCTCCAAGGGAAAACAACTGCTGAAGCTTCAAAACCTACTGCTGCTGAAAAAGGGAAAGCTCCAATGGAAGAAACTTCTGGGAAAACAAGAAGAAAAAGTGTTGCTCGCAAGAGAGGAAGTGCTCGAGGAATCACCATTGAGCAACCAGCTGCTGGCCAAGCACCTGCACAAGACTTTGTCAGCTCGGCTAGAATAAAGGATTTTGAAAACAGAGAATGCATTGGAGAAAGGCATGTTGATGTAAAAGCCTTAACGCAACGTTCTCAGACGTTCGGGACTTTGTTTGACCAGGAGAGGTCTTGCTCCCATTGCGATTTCCCGGAGACCACTGGGTATTGTCTTCACTCAGTGAGGATGTTTTATCAGAATGCCTGCTATCTAGTTGATCAGGAAAGCGGGCGTCGGGATTTTCAAACTTTAGTCAAGAATGTCAGAATCAAAGTAACGCCTCAGCTAATTGGTGAAGTACTAGGGATGGACGCCCGAGCCGATGGCACTCATTACCTGAAGAATCAAGTTTTCAACACCTTCTCCTGGAGAGTGGTAGTTGATGGAATCTGTGTTCCAAATACTCGGTCGACAGGAAACTCCGTGTTCTCGAAAGAACTACGACCAGAGTACCGCATCTTAAATCTCATTGTTTGTTACAATATTATTCCAAACATGAACACAAAGGTTCTTCGGTGGGAAAGAATGATATTTCTTTATCTACTTGGAAACCCCGCAGCAGCAATGGGAGCTAACTTAAACATTCCCTACATCATCTGGTCAAGGATGGCACGATATGTGGAGCAAGCTCATCCGTCAGAGAGACTACCTTTTCCAATGATCATCATGCGCATTCTTCGCAAATTTAAAGCTGACACAAATGCGAGTTCCTATCTGCACAGTCTAGGAACGATCAATGACACAACAATTGTAAAGTCTCTTTCGACGAAGCCAGATGAACCTTTCATACCTCTTCACCGGCAACGAGAACAACGACAACAAGCAACAACCTCTGCACCGGCAGCAGCTCCTCCAGTTCAACCAGCACCTCCGGCACAAGAAGCACCACAATCAACTTCTGATGATGATGCTTCTGTTACCTCAATCTATAAAGAACAGCAAAGGCTCTCCAACGAGCAAGAACGTATATCAAATGAACTGAATTGAGGTAAAGGAAGAAATAAAGAAGGTAAATAAAAATCAATCAGCAATGAACAAGCGAATAAAGAAGATTTTCCAAATCCTCGGCTGTATCAGTTCAGACGAGTCTGAATATCCGTATCCTTCTAATTTCTGTTTTTATGCATATGTTAAATCCTACTGTTGTGCAAGTTTTTTTTTTTTTATTTGAGTTTTAGTTCTCGAACTTAAACTGTTAACCATTCTCTCCACTTCTGTAATTTTTGGCTTTGTTTTGTGACAAAAAGGGGAGAGAGTTTAGAGAACTTGAACAATTTGAGACATGATGATTAACATATGAACTGAATGATTGATGATGATGATGTGTAACATCAAGGTAAGTTGAAACTTGACTTAATATGATGTTTGAACATCAAGGTAAGTGAACATTTGAACTAAGATTAACATCAAGGTAAGTTGACTTCTTCAACTTTTGGTTTTTCATTTATGAATGCATGCCTCGACTAACTATTTGCTAACTATTTGGGCATGTAATATAACTAACAAGTTGATGTTCACTAACAAGTTTGTGACACTTGGTTTTTGATTGCATAGAAGATATGTTGGTTCTTAACTCTGATCAATTACATATCTATATATATATATTAGTTTGTCACAAACATGTTCATGACATTTGGTTTTTACGTGCAAAAGGATATGTTGGTGTTTTTTTAACTATGATCAGTTTACATATCTGAATATAAATGTCATGGTAAGTATAAATGAGTTTAAACTTCATCTCTGTTTGTGGTTTTTGAATAATACAAAATTCTTGAGGTATCTAACGATTTCTTTTGTCAAGAATGATTTCTTTTTGCAGAGAGTACAGATGTCTAAGTCTAGAGTCTGTTTTAGGAGTTTAACTCATGTATTGTATTTTGGATCTCCATTGTAAATTTTTGTTGTATGGTGATAGCAACAAAAATATCTTTTTGAATTTTCTTTAGTGGATCTATGTTTTGTCACGAAACCGCCAAAGGGGAGATTGTTACGGAATTTGAGTTGGCGTAGTTTCGTGAAAGTCTCAAGTCTTGAAGATTGAAGGTGAAGAAAGTTGGATCATTTAACTCAATCTCAAGAAAGAAGAATTCAAAAGGATCAGGTATGTTTAACTAAAGAATTTGTGTGATCCGAATACTTCTTGTAGTGTAGAAACACTTGGAAGAATCTTTCATTGCATAAAAATCAAAAACTGGACTTGGGACATGTTCAGGATCCGGATCAGGTTGTTCGATCCGGATCCCGAAGGTGGTTCGTTCATACATCGTCGCAATCCGGATCGTAGTCTCTTGATCCGATCCCGAACGTTGAGTTTACCATCTACCTTGAACGATCCGGATCTTGCTTCGCAATCCGGATCCCGAACGTTGATGTTTGGTGAACTGTATGAACGATCCGGATCGTAGTCACATGATCCGGATCCCGAACCTTCGTTTTCTGGAATTGGCTGTTTCGTTATGACGATCCGGATCCTAGTTATCACGATCCGGATCGCCGTCCGTAAATTCCAGAAATGGTTGGTTTTTGATTCTTATCTCCTTCCTAGGGTTTCTAACCTATAAATACACCCTATGTCTTTCTTCTAGGGTGAATCCACATAGCCGTCATTTTCTTGTATCATCTTATACGGCTATAGATCCACATATAGAGAAGAAAGGAAATCATTAGAGAATACTCTATGTTTCTTCATCTATATTGATTAGTTTGATTCTAGGTTTTCATACTCACATCTTGAGTTGAATCAAACTAATGAATACTTAGATGGTATTTCCGATCTATCTTTGATCTAAGTATTCGGCGGATCATCACCACCCAAAAACAACGATTTTCCCCAAAAATCGGCGCGTGGATTCGCGTGTCCTTGTGGATTCAAGGTTCAATCGCTCTCGTGGATTCGGAGCGAGGCACGTTCGTGGATTCGAACGGTGCTATTGGGTGAAGACCGTGGATTCGGTCGGACGTCGTGGATTCGACGTTGGACGCCGTGGATTCGGCGTTGGGCGCAGATCGTGGATTCGAGAAGCGTCGGAGCGAGCGGAGAAGATCCTCTAGGAGCGTATGGAAAAGGTTGAGTCGTAAGTGTGGGTAATCACCTGTACGTGTTTTAATTCTAGTGG
>CM055063.1:25830400-25935402 GCA_029204045.2 Tillandsia leiboldiana | reverse complement strand
GGTTACGGAATTTGAGTTGGCGTAGTTTCGTGAAAGTCTCAAGTCTTGAAGATTGAAGGTGAAGAAAGTTGGATCATTTAACTCAATCTCAAGAAAGAAGAATTCAAAAGGATCAGGTATGTTTAACTAAAGAATTTGTGTGATCCGAATACTTCTTGTAGTGTAGAAACACTTGGAAGAATCTTTCATTGCATAAAAATCAAAAACTGGACTTGGGACATGTTCAGGATCCGGATCAGGTTGTTCGATCCGGATCCCGAAGGTGGTTCGTTCATACATCGTCGCAATCCGGATCGTAGTCTCTTGATCCGGATCCCGAACGTTGAGTTTACCATCTACCTTGAACGATCCGGATCTTGCTTCGCAATCCGGATCCCGAACGTTGATGTTTGGTGAACTGTATGAACGATCCGGATCGTAGTCACATGATCCGGATCCCGAACCTTCGTTTTTCTGGAATTGGCTGTTTCGTTATGACGATCCGGATCCTAGTTATCACGATCCGGATCGCCGTCCGTAAATATCCAGAAATGGTGGTTTTTGATTCTTATCTCCTTCCTAGGGTTTCTAACCTATAAATAGACCCTATGTCTTTCTTTCTAGGGTGAATCCACATAGCCGTCATTTTCATATATCATCTTATACGGCTATAGATCCACATATAGAGAAGAAAGGAAATCATTAGAGAATACTCTATGTTTCTTCATCTATATTGATTAGTTTGATTCTAGGTTTTCATACTCACATCTTGAGTTGAATCAAACTAATGAATACTTAGATGGTATTTCCGATCTATCTTTGATCTAAGTATTCGGCGGATCATCACCACCAAAAAACAACGATTTACCCCAAAATCGGCGCGTGGATTCGCGTGTCCTTGTGGATTCAAGGTTCAATCGCTCTCGTGGATTCGGAGCGAGGCACGTTCGTGGATTCGAAGGGTGCTATTGGGTGAAGACCGTGGATTCGGTCGGACGTCGTGGATTCGACGTTGGACGCCGTGGATTCGGCGTTGGGCGCAGATCGTGGATTCGAGAAGCGTCGGAGCGAGCGGAGAAGATCCTCTAGGAGCGTATGGAAAAGGTTGAGTCGTAAGTGTGTACGGTAAATCACCTTGTACGTGTTTTAATTCTAGTGGATTTCTGCCGTGTTATCGGTCCCGTGGTTTTTTACTCCGGTGATGGAGTTTTCCACGTAAAAATCTTGCGTGTTATTTTTTTTCCGCATTGGGTTTTATCGCAACGATTTTTGAGTGTTTATACGTTTACACCTATTCACCCCCCTCTAGGTGTTTCTTCCCCTATTTAGATCCGTATTATATACGACCCAACAAGTGGTATCAGAGCGGGAATAGGGTTGTGAACAATGGTTGAAGGTGGAAACATCAATCGACCCCCTTTCTTTGATGGAACAAATTATGCGTACTGGAAAGTACGGATGAAAGCCTTTTTATCTTCCATCGACGAAAGGGTGTGGCATTCAATTGAATCAGGATGGACTAATCCAACTGAACTTATCTCTGATGTTCACACCTTAAAACCTAGGTCGAAATGGACCAAGGAAGAGTTTGAGTTATCTTCTTACAATGGCAAGGGAATTAATGCTATTTTTAATGCCTTATCTCAAACTGAATTCTCTCGCGTCTCGGCATGTGAGACTGCGAAAGAAATCTGGGATGTTCTCCAGGTTACACATGAGGGAACTAACCTCGTGAAGATTCAGAAACTGCAAATGCTTACGAGCAAGTTTGACTCTATCTTGATGGCAGAAAATGAATCTTTCACGGACTACTATACACGATTGCAAGACATCGTAAACTCATGTGCTAATCTGGGAGAGAAGATTCCAGAATTTAAGATTGTAAGAAAAATCTTAAGAACTCTTCCTGAACGATTTCGCCCAAAGGTTACTGCCATTGAAACTATTAAACACCCGGACGAAATACGTGTAGAAGAATTAGTTGGTTCATTACAAACTTATGAAATGACTTTTAATACTAACAATTCTTCTGGAAAAGCATCCACTTCTAAGTCTTCAGGTTATGCGTTGAAAACAACTAAGGAAGAAGACGCGGATACATCCTCCTCGGACGATGACGAGAACCTTTCTATGGAGGAATTTGAGAAGCAGCTCGCTCTCTTGACAAGGAAGTTTCGCCGCAACTTTCGAAGGGGTAATTCAAGCAAATCTCCATCCTTCGGAAAGTGGAACAAAGGCAAGGGTACTCCAAGTCACAAGTCAAGAAAGCAGGAGAACTTCTCAAAGGATAAGAAAAGTTCAGAAGGACAACTGCAATGCTTCAAATGTCGAGGCTACGGCCACATTGCAACGGAGTGTCCTAACAAGTATCCGGCAAAGAAGAAGGCGATGCAAGTCGTCACTTGGGATGACAACTCAACGTCAAATGAGTCGTCTTCAAGTGATGAAGAAAAGAGCTCCACGGCATTCCACGCGTCCACATCTTCACCCTTCATGTGCTTTATGGCAAGTACATCTGAGTCGTTGTCCAACTCCACTGTTGAAAAGAATGCAACGGACAACGAATCGGATGATTCGGAAGGTGAAGATTTTGCTCTAGCCTACCACAGACTTTTGAGGGACTCAAAGAAAGTGGCTAAGCAAAACAAGAGTTTGAGAGGGAGATTGCATGATCTCGAAGAAGAAGCAAAAAGAGCGACTTCTCTCTCAAACGCTCTTGAAGTGGAAAGGGAAAACCTGATAAAAGAAAATGCTTCCCTTCAAGAGTCCAATGAGCAACTTGAGAAGGAACATACAAATCTGGTGGATAACGCGAATCACTTCTCAAAGCTCTACAACGAGGCTCGACAGGATAACCTGGAAATGACAAAGACCATTTTCCAACTCAAGAATGACTTACAGCGATTCTCTTCAGGAAGGAGTAAGTTGGATAGACTTCTTGGTCTTGGTCAATCAAATAGGTTCGGCCTCGGATACACTCAAACTGGAAACAGTCCAAGTTCGAGTGGGACAGTTTTTGTGCCTCAGTCGGTATCTCCTCCTCCGACACCGGAATTCAAGACAAACAACGACAACAAACCTACTTCATCCTCTTTGGGATCGTCAAGATATAAGGTATGTTGGTTCGTTGTGGTGTTTCAGGGCACATAAGAAGATATTGCAAGACGGGAGTTCGAACGCTCATCTCAAGCACCTCTTGCATCAACATACCAAATAAGGCTCCTTTCCGGAAATCAAAGCAAAACTTTTCAAATGAAAAGAGAGCTTGGTAGTTCACCGGCACAAGACGACTTCATCAAGGAGCAACCAATCGTTTTAACAAGACGCTTTCACCTAGGCACAAAACTTCACGACCATTACAGCGCATTCCAAAAAGGTTGGGTGCGCAAAGGTGAAATTTTCCCTTGTCTTGTTTCCATATTTCTTGCATGCATTGATAGCTCGTCTTGGTATCTGGATAGCGGGTGTTTCCCGTCACATGACCGGTGACAAAAATAGTTTTTCAAAATCTTGAGAAACATCTCCGGAGGACACGTTGTTTTCGGAGACGGTCGATCTTCCAAAATTGTTGGAAAAGGGACGTAGCTATTCCAGATGGCCCGGATTTTGAAAAATGTCTTATTTGTTGATGGCCTTAAGACTAACCTCATAAGCTAAGTCAACTTTGCGACAATGGTTTTTCAGTTAACTTTTCATCGGTGAATGCGTTGTAACTGATAAGGGACCATGTCTTCTTTTTAAAAGGGGTTAGATCTGAAAACAATTGTTATGTTGTTCCTAATAAATTTTCTGAAAATTGTAACTTAGCCGCTTTGAATAATGAAACTCTTTGGCATGAAAGGCTAGGTCACTTAAATTTTAAGGAACTTACTAGAAGATTTCAAACAAGGACGTGGTCAAGGGGATTCCAAGCTTTTATTGTAAACAAATGTTGTGTGTGGTGGTTGCCAAAAGTGTAAACAGTCTAGGACTGCCCACAAAAACTTGAACCACGTTGGTACAAAACGGCCCTTGGAACTTTTGCACATGGACTTAATGGGGCCGACCCGTCAACCATCCTTGGGAGGTAAATGGTACATCTTTTTATTGGTTGATGATTTCTCTCGGTTTTCTTGGGTAGCATTTTTGAGAGAGAAAGCTGATACGTTTGACTCTTTTCATGAGATTTGCCATCGTATTATGATTGAAAAGAATGAAAAGATCATTCGTGTTAGAAGTGATAGGGGTGGAGAATTCATAAATTCAAAATTCATTGACTTTTGTACTTCAAATGGCATTAAACATGAATTCTCGGCACCCTATACACCTCAGCAGAATGGTGTTGTTGAGCGCAAAAACAGGGTTGTTCAAGAGATGGCGTGTGTGATGCTTCATAGCCGGAAATTACCGCTACATTTTTGGGCTGAAGCTGTGAACACCGCTGTCTATGTCATTAACAGAGTGTATTTGCGCCCAGGAACCTTGAATACACCATATGAGCTGTGGTTTAGTAGAAAACCGGATATCAAGTACTTTCGTATCTTCGGGAGTCGATGTTACATCTTACGTGACCGTGAAAATCTTGGAAAGTTCGACTCTCGAAGTGATGAAGGGATCTTTTTGGGTTATTCTACGAATAGCAGAGCATATCGAGTATTTAACATTGAATCTAAGACGATTGTAGAATCTATAAATGTTAAAGTAGATGAAGCTTCTCATTTTGAATCTGAAAAATCTACCCTCGATATCTCTCTAGATGATGATTCTCCTGCTAGTGCATCTTCTCATAATAATACTTCCAATATTAATGATGCTCTAATGGTTCTTCTAGTTATCTGATGTGCAGGAATCATCCTCGTGTACCTCCGAGTACTCCGTTTCAACAAACGCTACGAATCTCAAGGATCATCCGGAATCGAACATCATTGGAGATCCACAAGAAGGAGTTAGAACTCGAAGGCAGTTGGTTTGCGGATTTGCGTGCTATGTATCTTTAATCGAACCAAAGACAATAGATGAAGCTCTTCAGGATGACTACTGGATTAAAGCAATGCAGGAAGAGCTCCATCAATTTGAGAGAAACAAAGTCTGGGAATTAACGAAGCCTCCAAAGCAACATAATGTGATAGGTACCAAATGGATCTTCAAGAACAAGAAAGATGAAGATGGTACTATCATCAGGAACAAGGCCGACTAGTTGCTCAAGGCTACTCTCAAGTAGAAGGTATAGACTTTGACGAAACTTTCGCCCCTGTAGCTAGACTCGAGTCCATTCGTATATTGTTTGCTATTGCTTGTCATTTTTAAAATCAAATTATTTTAAATGGACGTCAAGAGCGCATTTCTAAATGGGTTTTTAAATGAGGAAGTTTATGTAGCTCAACGAAAGGTTTTGTAGATCATAAACAACCTAACCATGGTTTTTCGTTTGAAAAAGGCTCTTTACCGGTCTGAAACAAGCACCGCGAGCATGGTACGAAAGGTTAACAAAGCACCTTTTGGAGAAGGGCTATACTCGAGGGGGAGCTGACAGGACTCTCTTTGTGAAGCATTATCAAAATAATTTCATTGTAGCACAAATCTATGTCGATGACATTGTATTTGGTGCAACAAAAGATAATGATGCTTCTAAATTCGCGGAGACCATGAAAAGCGAATTTGAGATGTCCATGATGGGCGAATTGTCTTATTTCCTTGGATTGCAAATTAAACAAAATGATGAAGGTATTCACTTGAGTCAATCCAAGTATGCACTGGAGTTGGTCAAAAAGTTTGATCTAGAAAATTGTAAAGATTTTCCAACTCCAATGGGAATTAGCCACAAGGGACTTGGAAGTGAATCACATAGTGAGGATGTAGACGAGAAACTGTATAGAAGTATGATTGGAAGTCTACTTTACCTCACGGCTAGTCGCCCGGATATATCCTTTAGTGTTGGGATTTGCGCGAGATATCAATCAGCACCAAAGGAGGTTCACCTGAAAGCGGTGAAACGGATCATCCGGTACATCAAAGGATCAATTAATTTCGGAATTTGGTATCCTATGGAACAAGTCTGGACATTGTTGGATACTCAGATGCCGATTGGGCAGGATCAGTGGATGATCGGAAAAGCACGAGTGGTGCATGCTTCTATCTTGGCCATTGCCTTGTTGCATGGCACAGTAAAAAGCAGAATTGCATAGCACTCTCGACTGCCGAAGCGGAATACATTTCAGCTGGAAGTTGCTCAACTCAACTCATTTGGATGAAAAGCGTATTGAGTGACTTCCGCATTTCAGCATCTTCGGTAACAATTCTTTGTGACAACACAAGTGCAATTAACATTTCTAAAAACCCTGTGTTGCACTCTAGAACAAAACATATTGAACTTAGATATCAGTTTCTTAGAGAGCTAGTTGAATCAAATACTCTTCAACTTTCATATATTTCAACTGAAGATCAATTAGCTGACTTTCTAACAAAACCTTTGGATCAAAAACGTTTTATTCATTTACGAAAAGCAATTGGGATGCTTTCCTTGAAATAATCTTCTTTTGAAATCTTTGCTTAGGATAGGTTTTGTATTTGTATTTGTTTTGTTCTATTCAATATCTATGTTTGTACATAGGACATTAATTGAGCATAGATCATAATTGACTTTAATTGCATCTGTTCACACATTTAGAAATTTATTATGCTTTTGCCATCATAATATTTCATTGTTGCAATGATCGTTTATGTTAATTAAATCATCTTCTAAAGTGATCAAAGTCAATTTCTCTCTCAATGATCTCTTGGTATAGTCATTATCTTATTTGACTGTTTAGTCGAGTATGAAATCGAGATCAATTTTGGTTGAATACTTTATATCTTAAATAATTGATAGCCAATTGAGGGGGAGTCAAAGATAATGTAAAATGCTCAAAAGATGTGGAAAGAGTTACATCCCAATGAGGAGTGTGAAAACTACCACCACATGGAGGAAAGAGCTACCACCTCGGTCGTCCGAGTATTGTGTGCAGCTACCACATGTATACCAAGCATGGTTGTTCAAATTTTGATTAAGTAAAATGCATATTGAATACTTGACTCTGTCAATTTCAAGGTTGGTATAAGGTGGGATTTTAAAGAAAGATGCTCAAAGAGCCACTCTCTTCAACAGATTGTCTAGAAATATTATCTACTATATTTGGGATTTCAAACATCTATTGATCTTTGTATTTCATTTTCTTTACTGAATTGATGATTTGATAAAGGCATTACTCATAAGATCAAGTTAGATGTTGATTGAAGGTGTTCAACTTTAAGGGATTTAATTTTTATAAATTTTCGTTTCATTTTTGGATATTATTGATAGATTTGGCATAATCTAATTCTTGTTGTATGAAACGATGATTTTTGTTTAAAGTTGATACACATTTGTGCTTACAATCTTTTTCTGGATTTTCCTGAATTTCTCTGAAATTTTCTAAGAAAAAGTTGGGGCCGATCCGGATCGGGCAAGGTGATCCGGATCCCGAACGCAGGTTTTCTCCTGCGGGCTGACGATCCGGATTGGACCTGCCGATCCGGATCCCGAACGCAGTTTTCTAACTGCGGGTAGCCGATCCGGATCGCAAGCTCGGGAGGATCCGGATCGCGGCTAGGTTTTTATAAAGAACAAAAGGGTTTTGATTTCTTTTACTCCAATCTTTTGTTCAAAAGTTTCCAGAGCGCTTCTCTCTAGATTTCATCCTCCTTGGAAGCTTTCAAACTCAAAGTTCTTCAATTCCAAGTAAGTTTTATTGATCAAAATCTCGGTTTTTCACCGTTTTTCTCTTTTTCCTCCTCAAACGCACGATTTCTTGGATCAACTTTGTTTGTGGATGGTTTTTGATCAAATTTCTTTTGAAATAAGAACTCTGGGTAGATTAGTTTTGATTATATGCAAGGTTTTCTCCTGATTAACGGATTTTTAGGCTTCGATTTCTAAAATTTCGGTTTTAGGGCATATAATAAGGATTTTCGAAATTCATGCAATTGATCTACTTTTAAAAGTCCTTTTGCAAAACTAATTTGACTCTTGGCTTCTCTACATGATTATGATTGTTTGGGTACAATTTTTCAAATTTTTGAAAATTAACAATTTTTCATGTGTTCTTGAGTTCGGCTTCACAGGATACATTTTTCACTAGCACTCAAAAATGGTGATCACTTGGATTATTTTCCTACTTGCTGCCATGGTACATGTCAAGGATACTGCCAAGCCTAAGAAGGCTAAGAAAGCAAAGAAGACTAAGGTTGATTCCGACACTGAATCAGAGACAGAGTCGATTGACTGGGATAACATCGAAATTGAGCAAGCTGCTCCCATTGTCTCCAAAGGGAAAACAACTGCTGAAGCTTCAAAACCTACTGCTGCTGAAAAAGGGAAAGCTCCAATGGAAGAAACTTCTGGGAAAACAAGAAGAAAAAGTGTTGCTCGCAAGAGAGGAAGTGCTCGAGGAATCACCATTGAGCAACCAGCTGCTGGCCAAGCACCCTGCACAAGACTTTGTCAGCTCGGCTAGAATAAAGGATTTTGAAAACAGAGAATGCATTGGAGAAAGGCATGTTGATGTAAAAGCCTTAACGCAACGTTCTCAGACGTTCGGGACTTTGTTTGACCAGAGAGGTCTTGCTCCCATTTGCGATTTCCCGGAGACCACTGGGTATTGTCTTCACTCAGTGAGGATGTTTTATCAGAATGCCTGCTATCTAGTTGATCAGGAAAGCGGGCGTCGGGATTTTTCAAACTTTAGTCAAGAATGTCAGAATCAAAGTAACGCCTCAGCTAATTGGTGAAGTACTTGGGATGGACGCCCGAGCCGATGGCACTCATTATCTGAAGAATCAAGTTTTCAACACCTTCTCCTGGAGAGTGGTAGTTGATGGAATCTGTGTTCCAAATACTCGGTCGACAGGAAACTCCGTGTTCTCTAAAGAACTACGACCAGAGTACCGCATCTTAAATCTCATTGTTTGTTACAATATTATTCCAAACATGAACACAAAGGTTCTTCGGTGGGAAAGAATGATATTTCTTTATCTACTCGGAAATCCCGCAGCAGCAATGGGAGCTAACTTAAACATTCCCTACATCATCTGGTCAAGGATGGCACGATATGTGGAGCAAGCTCATCCGTCAGAGAGACTACCTTTTCCAATGATCATCATGCGCATTCTTCGCAAATTTAAAGCTGACACAAATGCGAGTTCCTATCTGCACAGTCTAGGAACAATCAATGACACGACAATTGTAAAGTCTCTTTCGACGAAGCCAGATGAACCATTCATACCTCTTCAACCGGCAACGAGAACAACGACAACAAGCAACAACCTCTGCACCAGCAGCAGCTCCTCCAGTTCAACCAGCACCTCCGGCACAAGAAGCACCACTATCAACTTCTGATGATGATGCTTCTGTTACCTCAATCTATAAAGAACAGCAAAGGCTCTCCAACGAGCAAGAACGTATATCAAATGAACTGATTGAGGTAAAGGAAGAAATAAAGAAGGTAAATAAAAAGCAATCAGCAATGAACAAGCGAATAAAGAAGATTTTCCAAATCCTCGGCTGTATCAGTTCAGACGAGTCTGAATGATCCGTATCCTTCTAATTTCTGTTTTTATGCATATGTTTAAATCCTACTGTTGTGCAAGTTTTTTTTTTGTTTTATTTGAGATTTTAGTTCTCGAACCTAAACTGTTAATCATTCTCTCCACTTCTGCAATTTTTTTGGCTTTGTTTTGTGACAAAAAGGGGGAGAGAGTTTATAGAGAACTTGAACAATGATTGATTGAACATGATGATGTGTTGGAACATCTTTATAGAGAACTTGAACAATGATTGATTGAACATGATGATGTGTTGGAACATCAAAGGTAAGTTGAAACACAAAGGTAAGTAGAACTTCAACTTTATGATGTGTTGGAACATCAAAGGTAAGTTGAAACACAAAGGTAAGTAGAACTTCAACTTTATGATGTGTTGGAACATCAAAGGTAAGTTGAAACACAAAGGTAAGTAGAACTTCAACTTTTGGTTTTTCCATTTGTTTGAATGCATGCCTCGACTAACTATTTGCTAACTATTTGGGCATGTAATATAACTAACTTGTTGATGTTCACTAACAAGTTTGTGACACTTGGTTTTTGATTGCATAGAAGATATGTTGGTTCTTAACTCTGATCAATTACATATCTATATATATATATTAGTTTGTCACAAACATGTTCATGACATTTGGTTTTTACGTGCAAAAGGGATATGTTGGTGTTTATTTAACTATGATCAGTTTACATATCTGAATATAAATGTCATGGTAAGTATAAATGAGTTTAAACTTCATCTCTGTTTGTGTTTTTTGAATAATACAAAATTCTTGAGGTATCTAACGATTTCTTTTGTCAAGAATGATTTCTTTTTGCAGAGAGTACAGATGTCTAAGTCTAGAGTCTGTTTTAGGGTTTTAACTCATGTACTGTATTTTGGATCTCCATTGTAAATTTTTGTTGTATGGTGATAGCAACAAAAATATCTTTTTGAATTTTCTTTAGTGGATCTATGTTTTGTCACGAAACCGCCAAAGGGGGAGATTGTTACGGAATTTGAGTTGGCGTAGTTTCGTGAAAGTCTCAAGTCTTGAAGATTGAAGGTGAAGAAAGTTGGATCATTTAACTCAATCTCAAGAAAGAAGAATTCAAAAGGATCAGGTATGTTTAACTAAAGAATTTGTGTGATCCGAATACTTCTTGTAGTGTAGAAACACTTGGAAGAATCTTTCATTGCATAAAAATCAAAAACTGGACTTGGGACATGTTCAGGATCCGGATCAGGTTGTTCGATCCGGATCCCGAAGGTGGTTCGTTCATACATCGTCGCAATCCGGATCGTAGTCTCTTGATCCGGATCCCGAACGTTGAGTTTACCATCTACCTTGAACGATCCGGATCTTGCTTCGCAATCCGGATCCCGAACGTTGATGTTTGGTGAACTGTATGAACGATCCGGATCGTAGTCACATGATCCGGATCCCGAACCTTCGTTTTTCTGGAATTGGCTGTTTTGTTATGACGATCCGGATCCTAGTTATCACGATCCGGATCGCCGTCCGTAAATATCCAGAAATGGTTGGTTTTTGATTCTTATCTCCTTCCTAGGGTTTCTAACCTATAAATACACCCTATGTCTTTCTTTCTAGGGTGAATCCACATAGCCGTCATTTTCTTGTATCATCTTATACGGCTATAGATCCACATATAGAGAAGAAAGGAAATCATTAGAGAATACTCTATGTTTCTTCATCTATATTGATTAGTTTGATTCTAGGTTTTCATACTCACATCTTGAGTTGAATCAAACTAATGAATACTTAGATGGTATTTCCGATCTATCTTTGATCTAAGTATTCGGCGGATCATCACCACCCAAAAAACAACGATTTTCCCCAGAAATCGGCGCGTGGATTCGCGTGTCCTTGTGGATTCAAGGTTCAATCGCTCTCGTGGATTCGGAGCGAGGCACGTTCGTGGATTCGAACGGTGCTATTGGGTGAAGACCGTGGATTCGGTCGGACGTCGTGGATTCGACGTTGGACGCCGTGGATTCGGCGTTGGGCGCAGATCGTGGATTCGAGAAGCGTCGGAGCGAGCGGAGAAGATCCTCTAGGAGCGTATGGAAAAGGTTGAGTCGTAAGTGTGTACGGTAAATCACCTTGTACGTGTTTTAATTCTAGTGGATTTCTGCCGTGTTATCGGTCCCGTGGTTTTTTACTCCGGTGATGGAGTTTTTCCACGTAAAAATCTTGCGTGTTATTTTATTTTCCGCATTGGGTTTTATCGCAACGATTTTTGGAGTGTTTATACGTTTACACCTATTCACCCCCCTCTAGGTGTTTCTTCCCCTATTTAGATCCGTATTATATACGACCCAACACTACATGACTCTAAGAAGCTCGCTGGGCTCACGGCCCGCGGCGCGACACGGTGGCGGCGGCGGCGGGGCAACCTTGGCCGGAACAAGCACTAGCAATGGTGAAGCCTCAACCAAGCAGCATGGGTCTCATGCAAGGACATCTATGGGTCAGTCTCAACCTGGTGGAGCTAACTGGGCAAGTGGCCGGCGGAAAACAGCAGCGGCGGCGGCGCAACCTCGGGCGAACCCGAGATAACCCAAAGCTAGGGCATCAAATTGCGGATCGCACACTACTCCAAATGCCATGAAACTTCATGGAGAGGTTCCTTAGGCCCTACAGAAGGTGTCCATCATTTTGGTTCGAAGCTTGAGCAATTGGGTGTGGCAAACAGCCGCGGCGGAGCAGTTTCGGTTTCCGGCGGGTGCAATTTCCCCGCCGGCGACCGGGGGCATTCCCGACTTCGGGGTTCGGCTGGGAGGTTCACCAAGAGGTGATGGATATACTCAGGAGGTCTAGGTAGCAAGAAACACAAGAATAAACGACCTCACCTTCGCCGGATCCGAGGAGGAAGAAGAAGCCTTCCCGCGGTGGCGCACGGCGGAGACCGGCGTCGGCTCCACCCTGGCTCGGTGTCAAGCACACAGAGGAACACCCAGTTGAAGCTTAATCCAACTCAATCTTCCAAAACACCTCCCACAACCCCAACCCGAGAATACTTTCTCTTTTCTTTGTCTTCTCGGGTTGCTCCGGCGACGGGGAGGGACGGCCGGCGGCGCAGCAGCTCGGGAAATCTCACAGAGGATTCGTAGGGGTCGTGGGTGTGCGGCTGCAGTTACAGAAATGAAGAGGCTAGGGTTTCCAAAGCAACCCTATGTTGCAACATGTATATTGCGACAAAATGCGATTAAGTCCCTCAACTTGCATCCTTTAAAGCTAAGTCCTTTGCTGTAGAACAAAATCACAGAGAAGCCCCTCACCAAAAAGTTTGGATCAACTTGACACATAAAATATAGCGCTTTCTCTCAAAATACTGTGGTTTTTCTCATATTTCACGCTTTTCGAGACAACCGGACTGTCAAACTGAAAAAATGGACACCACCACGACGTCCGGCTCGACTAAACCTATCAGGTAGCGATTTTGGTTCGCTAAAATTTAGCTCCATAATTTTTAAAATCCATCTTATACTGTAATTTATACAGTTCGGCACGCTTTATGATACTTTAGGCTCGTCAAATGCAAATTTTGTCAGCGCCACTGCGCTTAGAATGACGAAGCGGTTAAAATCGACTACCTGCACCGTTAAATTCGGTCACCAGACAGTGAAACGGCTGACGTTTTTCAGTGGAAAAACCGAATCAGGGGGGTTACTATTCACCTATACTATTCACTTAAGTCGTGGGTCCCACCCGTAACTTCGCTGATTTCTGGACAATCCGACCGTCGGATCAAAAATCAGTTTATATCATTTTCAATCGATTCGACGAGACGGTCACACTGGCGATTACAGATTTTCGAGATCAGACTCGGATCTGAAAGACAGACATAGTGCTCCGAAAACTGTGCAATTTGCACACCGGTATACAACCACATAGGTTTATTTTGCATTTCCTTATTCATATTGACATTTTAATTCTTCAAATTCAAATTTGAGTTTCTTGGGTACTACAGTGGGTGTGACCATCTTAACACCACCATCAAATAATAGCACATATGCTATATTTATAGCTTACATCAAAAGCTATCCAAATCCTAGTCTAAATAGATTTTTATTTTAATTAATATTTAAATCTAAACAAACTTATCATTTTAAGATTTAAATATTAATCTTAATCTAACTAGAATTCAACTACAAATCTAATCAAATCCTAACAATCTCCACCTTGATTTGATTTGTAGTCTTCAATCGTTACATTGAGCTCTCCTCCGCTCCACCTTAAGCGACTGCATCTCTGTACGATCCGATCTCGCTTTTGGACCCACTTAGCTCCACCGGAAGCCGAAAAATCACATATCTTCGAGTCCAACACGCCTAGCGAAATCAAATTGTGATCGTCTCCCATGATGATCGGTAATCCAGTATTCTGATGTCGATCTCTCTCGAGGATCAATAACCTTTAGCTCTGATACCAATTGTTGGGAAAATTCGGTACTCGCCCCGGTACCAGATTCTGTGAATCCACAACTCGCTCCGGTACCGCCTAATGTTGGGATTCCGCAGCGGAAACGTCAAATTGGATTTTTACCATAAATCTGACCTTTAAACAAAATTGGAACCAATACAACCACAAAGAGAAGAAAACCAAAACAGAAAATATGCGGGTGAAATAAGATTCATTAACCAAGAGAAGAATTACACCGATTACACCGACTCCTCTTCTGCAATAGAGTAGCTTCAACCCGAGCCCTCCTTCTGAATCTCTCTCACCCTTCTCTCGTCTTCTATAAACCTAGAAAACTATGGATATGGCTAAATTTTAGCCCCCACCATCTCCTTGGGTGTTACCACCATCGTGAGTGTGAATACCACTATATGGGTGTGGCTAAATCCTAGCCCTCACCACCTTCATGGGTATTACCACCACCGTGGGTGTGACCATCTTAACACCACCATCAAATAATAGCACATATGCTATATTTATAGCTTACATCAAAAGCTATCCAAATTCTAGTCTAAATAGATTTTTATTTTAATTAATATTTAAATCTAAACAAACTTATCATTTTAAGATTTAAATATTAATCTTAATCTAACTAGGATTCAACTACAAATCTAATCAAATCCTAACAGATTCTTTTGAATAAAATTGTGTATCACACACCATACCATAACAATTAAACATTGCACTTTATAGAGAAACAGTGTTGCATGATTTAAAATCTTGAATCTCTTCTTCAATATCCCAAATGTTTTCTCCGCCACATTTCTTAATTGCGCATGCCAATGATTATACAGGTCCCGCGGACTTCGATGTATACGACTACGTGTGTTAATATCAAATTTGACTCAGATGGTATCGCTCGCCTCTATAGGGCGTAAGGAATCTATCTGTATTCGCGTACCCGGAATCAACTAAGTAATATTTGTCTGTAAATATAACGAAAATTTAGATAGCGATTGAAAATATATATTTAACCGATAATAAGGAACAGAATGTAACAAATTAGTTTTGTTAAATACCTTCAAATACTGTAAAACCTCCACTTTCACACACCCATCTGAGTACTCGAATATCGGCGGGAGATCTTTCCCAACCGGCGCATACAAAAAGAAAGTGGTGATCGAAGTATACAACATCCATCATATATTTTACGATGTAAAGCCTTTGCGACACCGAAATTGTGGTAGTTTGCTTTTTCGTACAACCACCGGAATATGCGTTTCATATACCGCCCCAATTGCATTCTACAAATATGCATGCAACATATAACTCCATTAGTAATTCATTATTGGTCCTCAATCTTAATCAGAAAAGTTATGATCCCTTATCTTGAAAGGACGAAAATTTGAATTATCTCTGATTCTTGGATGCACTCCACTATTACTTGGCAGTAGAGTTAGGTATTCATCTTTTAGCATATTAATACCGCGGAGTACATTGTTAAAAGACCGACTAATTGTTTCCCCCGAATGTTGAAATATTTCTGCTATCACCCTACTTGCAACACTATGGCCTACACAAAATAGAAAAATTGCTAGCTGTTCGTCAGCAATCATATTCCTCGTGCTATTTACAAGCCCCTTTCCAACAAGCTCATCGCGGATAGCACTGAATGTCGTTGTTGTCACTCGAAAATAATTATACCCCCGGTCCGGATGACCATTCAAAATATCACAAATAAATTGATACCCACTAAAAGCTCGAGTCCGACATAGTGGTATGCTTATTGTATTAACTGATGTCATGTATCCGTGGCCATTGAGCATCACAAATACTTGATCCCAATAGTCATCATCATCATCTAATATTGTCATAATATTTGCTATGATAGTTGAAGAAAAAATAGTTCGATAAAATGAATCATCCATTATCGCCGCAAGGAAATAGTAGTAAGCAAGCCAAATGGTCTACTAACAAAACATGATATAACTTGTAAAAATATGTACGACAAACAATCAATCGGTATTATACTTAAATCAACAAAGTGCACAGATTTAAGAATTTACAAAGAAAGTCCATAACATATTTCAACTCAATCACAAACATAAGCAAGATTGTCACATAGATTATGAGCGTATGAAATGTAAATGCGATACTAATTACTACATGAAGTCTGAATTAAAAAATTACACATCGACTACTATTACTATTTAACAAAACAATATGATCTCAAAGAAGGACTAAACTAAAACATACAAATAATCACACTTGAGTACTTTTCTACAGGCTCGAAAAAAATTGCTTATACATTAGATTTTATTTAGCAATCTGTTGATCAACCCACATTAAGGTAAACTCGTCATTCATTGTCATAAAACTTTGTCGATTTTTGTTCTCTTTCAAAGCATCATCGGTAGCCAAAGCCCTTTCATTCGTGATACCAGACAGAGAATAGACTCGACTCATACAGGCCTCGATAGTCGGGGTATTTGGTCGATTATGTAACTCATGTCGATACATTTGTCGTACCAGATCAAGTTTTTGTTTTCCAATTTCAACCATCTTTGCTACGACATCACTCGTGCCTTCACTTTTCTTTCTTCGTCCACCAGATGACGAAGGGTTTTTTCGTTGAGTATTGCTGGGTTGTGGAGAACGAGGCCTTTTCCCTGCAGAGTTGTTCCCAAATCCACTTGCACTAGCTCTTGTATTTATGTTTACAGAGGGAGGGCTAGGCGACCTTGACGTGTTTGTAGATCTTCTATTCGCATTCATAGGAGACCCAGATGACCCTGCTTCAAAGGGACTGGGTAAGAGTTATAATGTTGACATTCTTGGTGCAATTATAGTATCTTCCTCACCAAAAGAAGATGAGGAGGAGCTATCTTTGGTTGGAGCGGGCGCCATAATAGCAGAAAAATCATATCTACCGGTGGTCATAGTCTTCTCCGTAAGGAACTCAATATCTTTTAAGGAGGAAAGGGTTCATCCCTACATGTCGCATAAGCGGGACTCTCTTGGACATAGGTTATTATTATTAGATTAGTAAAATTATATTTTGATGTAATAATAAGTTGAAAGTAAGATAAATAAAAGTTACCACAATGACAGCCTCCCAACCAGCACTATTACCAACTGTGGGAATGTTGAGAACGTAGTCCCATCCCTACCCGCTCTTGTTTATCAGGCAGTGGTACAACGTCAAAGTTCTCTTCAGAACTTTCAGACTATTCTTTATTTCTACTATTTAATTCGCTAACAATCCTAACCAACATAAGGTTAGTGAAAGACCAATTTACGTTGTTGCCTAAGGTATGTTCCTCAGTCAGCAAAGATAAGAGACTCGTTGTCACGTCCTGAGACCGCCAATTTGGACAGTTTGGGCACACCAACAGACCCGCCAATCGAGCATGACCTCTCCATACCCGAAAGGAATGGAGCAACCATTTTAATCAATACGAGTGTACAATGAGATACAATATCAGAGTAAAACTACTAAATAAAACATTCAACCTTTAAATAGAAAGTTTATAATAAGTCGAAAGCAAAGTACAAGAGCGAACATCACAATATAGTATTAATTACAATTTCCTATCAACATGTACTATATAACAAATAGTTACAATTTTCTTTATTTTTCCTCACCAAAATACATAGTTCACTCAAAATGCAAAAACGGGTAATAATACCACTAGACCCTTTAGGTCTCTAAGCTGCTGGGCTCTTGTCCTTGTCGTGTGTCTCATCGGCAGTACCTAGATTTGTAAAAAGTGGAAACGAACGGGGTGTGAGAACTACGATTTGTTCCCAGTGGGTTCATCCACCGAGAAATATGTTCTACACCTCTTGGTTCAATAAAAATAATAGTAGTAAGATAATATATATGGAAAGCTGTAAATACTATACTAGCATGCTGATATAAAATTACTACACCACTATGCCGCTATAAGGGTTACACCTAACCCGACCACATTTGGTCACTTTTAATTTCTCTTTAGTTTTAGCCTTTCGAATGTATCTCGTCCTATGGGCCCGTGCCCTAGGAGTCATGCTCCCAATATGGAGTCTCAAATTCGAAGGCGCCATTTACGATATATTTTATATTTCAACATTTTAGAAGTATCTCGCCTAAAGGGGCCCAAGCCCGGGGAGTCGGCATCGGCTCAAACCTCCCAAATTACGAGTCCCAAATCCGAAGGTGCATTTATATTATTTTTTCTTTTCCTTTTTAATCCTTTTGGAAGTACCTCACCTTATGGGGCCCATGCCCGGGGAGTCGGGATCAGCTAAAATCTCGTAATTTACTAGTCCCAAATTCGAAGGTGGCTTTTGCATTATATTTTACTTTTGCTTTTTACCCTAGGTTATTAACTCTAGAATAGCCTAGATGTCTTAAGAACCATCATTTTGGTTAGACTTTTCTTGTTTACTCAAGTTTGCACATTCACCCTAAGTTCATTACTCTAGGGTCGCTAATAGTCACCAAGAACAACATACACCGACATATCTCTCTAATCTTAGAGTTCGATGACTATCTATTGAAACTCTACATTTCTTCCTTAGGTTTTCCCCTAAGTTAAGTGCCACTCATTTTATGTCACGTCCCGGGGTCGAAATTGCGACCTGGGCTAGCCAACAGATCCGCCGCCCATATGGAAAACCCCGCATAGACGAAGCGTCCAACCTGCAAAAGATAATACTACAGCTATATAGATATCATAGCGAGAAAAAATAACAATTGTAAATAAAATCCAAACCACTGTACAACTGAAATAAAACACAAGATCCATCTCCCAAGTATAAATAATACATAACCTGATCCATAGGAAAAGTACAAATAAAAATCCTCCTATACATCATCTATGAATCCAAAGGGAGGTAAACTAAAATAATAATACATCAGTGCACAGTAAAATCCCACAATCCGGGATGGTACATCTATCTCACCAAAATGAACTATACTAGTAGGGATCTATCTCGTGACTCCCTGTCCTCGGTCCGTCACGCCCGCTAGAGCAGGAACGGAGGGAAATGTCTCGGCCAACCTGTCACCGACAGAGGGTGTGAGAACTACATCCTACAGTAGTTCTCAGTGGGTACCGTCTCCAGGACCAACGGTTTGCCCACTAAGTCTACTAGAGACATAAGATAACAGGAAAACTGTAATAATGAAAAGATAAGTTGGAAAGAAATCTATAGCTATCATGCCTCTATGTACAATGTTCAAGGGTGATACAGATAAAAATGATGCATTGACTCTAGCCCAGTATAATCAATCAACCGAAGCACACTGACTGCCACATAGGGTCCAGTCAAACCTGCGCCCACCTACTGCCATTACATCCACGAAGGACTGGACTTACGTAGGGTGTCCCACATGGACTGCGTCGACAAGTCGCGATAGCAAAGTAACAGGCCCAGCTCTGGAGCGGCACTCGAGGGGAGCAACCCTACGGAGAAAAGTATCTGCGCATCTCTGTCGAGCTCGATATGGCTCATGCAGTCTATAGTCCAAATCCACGATCAATCAGATCGATAATGTCCAACTCACAACACTAATCCACTGGCCGAAGGTACTCAACAGTTGGGACCACTGTCAACCCAACGGCTCCCAAAACAGGACATCAAACTCAACGTGTTAAAACCCACTTGCTGGAGATACTCCACAGCCGACGGCAACCAAGGGTCCGAAAATCCCGAAAGACTAGAACCTATAACCCAGATCAAACAAGAACAGGCTCTAGGCATAGCCTCTCTTTGTTCTCAACCCAAAGAAAAAAACAACCCTTAGAATCCAGATCACTCGAACCCCCTTGGGTGAGGAAGTTTACAGAAAAAGGTAATATTTATTAATGAAAACCATTTTCACTAGAACCCCCTCGGGGTGAGGACTAAAAGTAGTTCTATTTTATAAAACCATATTGATTTAAGAAAATCCATTTTAATGAATTTTAGCTGTTTTAGGAAAATCAGTTAGAAAACAAGTTTTATTCCCAAACCCCGAAGGGCTAATGCCTTCGCCCAATCAAACAAGAATAGACTCTAGCGACCCTTCGACATTTGGAAAGAAAACATTAGTTTACTAAAATCATGTGTGTTCAAAAAAATTCTGGGTTCAAGGTCCTGCTATCACCAGTACACTATTGCCACGAACACCGTGACGACAAATAGATCGGAGAAAACTCGACGACCCGGGAGCACCGTTTACCCAAACGGCTCCCGACACTAGTACAAAACTAGCCACAACTACCAGACTCCACTCGGCCCCCAAGAACGAGTGCAACATGCATCCCACACAAAAAAAATTCCCGATCACTCGGCCCACTACCCGGGCGAGGAAAACATTGTCCAAGGAATAAGGATGTAAAGTGTGGATGTCTAAAGTATATAAGAACCTAGCCCAAGTGAGGGTTCTCTACTAGTTTGGTTTACACATACAACATATGACGCCAGGTCAAAGACCAATACTCTATAAACATTATGATACAGAAATACTGGCACCTATTCTAGCATGCTGAAAGCTAATATACTAGAATTAGTGGGAAATCCGCAGTTTGGAGAAAATCAAACCAACCCACCTAAAATGCAAAGATCCAAGGTCTGATCGAGCCAAAACTTGGCGTGCACGTTCCTCAGCCTCTCAAGATTCTAATGCAATAAAAATCATCCAAAAACTCCTCCCGGATCGGTGGTGGCAACCAAAACACTGAAGTGTTGTCCACAACGATACAAAATTTAGCGAGCGCGTCAAGATAATGTGGAGGCCAATCCGATCATCATATTCAGCCGAGACCAAAAGAAAAAATGCTCACCTCGATCGTGATGATGTATTTCAATTTTTACTTTCGTCGGGAAGCACCAAAATCTCTGCAAAAACAATATCACAAGTCGAACATAGAGTAAATGTACACTCTCAAAAATCTGCATTTACTATTTTGCGCAAAAGGCCCAAAAACCAAAAATGTTCACCTTTATAGATACCTCAATAAAATCCACAAAAAATACGACTGTCTTTCTCGCGAAGTGTAGATGCAAATCGAGTCCTTAAACTCCCAGTTCCGATAACCGTAGGCCGAGAAAATGTAAGAATACTCCTCCGCTGTCCAGAAAAATGCCGTAGAAAATAGGTTGTAAAGAAGCTCCAAAATACCCCATAAAAACTCAAAATGGAGAGGAACGGTAAATACAGAAATTGAAGATCTACCTCTCGTGAAAACGTCGCCGCAAAAATCGGTGAAAAACTCACTCGGATCAGCACACGGGAGCTCGCGGACGAAATGTCGACGGGAAAGGCCAAAATCGAAGAAGCATCGAAGTGCGTCGAGTTGGGGAAAACATCGCTGTCGCGGCCTCCAAAAATGCCAAGGATACTTAGAAATGTAGAGGACTTGATGAAGGATTTTTCTCTGCCAAGGGAGGCCCAAGAAGGCCCAAGAACAGCTCCAAAGAAACAAAATGGGGGGAAGAAATGACCTATTTATAGGCAAAATCTGAAAAATCTCCAAAATAGGGGTTCTGGGTACGATTTTGGGCGCCCGAAACTTCCGGGCCCCGAACAGGGGACACAGAAAGAAGCGCTCGGATCGATCCGGGTGCGCCGCGTGTCCCGGCCCGCGCAACAGCGGGGCGCGGCCAACCGGGCCACGCCGTGTGCCCCGACCGCGTGGGCGGGTGGTTGGCGCCCTCCAACTACACGCCGCCACGTGGCGGCGCGCGCGCCTACCCCCGCCTGCCCTCCTGCCACGCCACCTGCCCCTCCTGCTCGCACCGCTGCGTGGACCATGCCGCGTGCGCCGTCCACTCACAAGCCGCCACGTGTCCCCCTCGGTCCACGGCTCCCCCCATGCACCCGAATACACTATAAACTTCCGATTGTCCGTTTTCAGGCGTCCGGGCTTAGAAAAATACATCCAAATAGCCGATTTTGATCGTTTTCTCACGCTGAATCCAAACCGGTGTCCGTTTTGCAAGAAACCACTTCTATTTTTTGACGAAGGCATCCGAAAGGCAGACTTGATCCATTTTTCGCGCGGGGTCCATTCCTTGAGTCCGATTCGCGCACAAACACTCCATCACACAAACTAAGCCTCCTGAAGCCACTGATCACTCTGAAAAACATTCGCCGGTATTCGGGTCTTCACATCCTCCCCCACTAAAGAAAGTTTCGTCCCTGAAACTAATATAACGCAAAAAGGAGTCTCAAATCAAAAGGGCAAGTACTATCACCACCGTCACCAGCTCTCAAATCACCACTCGCTCCCCGTGATTACTCATCCTCATCAACTTGTATGGCATGGCCTAGTTGCTCAATTCCCTCATCTCCCGAGCCAGAATTCACAACGGGCGTCCCTCGTGCTACAGACACTCACTGGTCTCAAGTAGAGCGAGTCCATCACTGGCGGGGGATCCAAAATATATCACCTCGGAGCTGAGACGTGAAAAACATCCAGGACTCCAACAAGTCACGGGAGGAAAAAGTGCAATCCAGAAAAACCACTGGTCCAAGATACACTAAAACCTCACCTCCGATACCAACTCATCCTGAATACCAACTCATACAGACTGGCCCAAAATACACCCACACAACCATCCATGAAAGAAATGAGTCCGACATCAGGAAAACCGACGAAAACAACGAAAAGTCCAAAAATCTCGAAAGGCCAGTGCCTTCACCCCGATCAAACAAGAATAGGCTCTGACACTGTTCCCATTTCTGGAGCCTCCTTTCGAAGTTTTCGGTCTGTTCGCGAAGCCACGACATAAGAGAGTGAAAATGGGAGAGAATGGTTGAAGTTGTTTCTGTTGTGGCTATCACTCTGATCTCGCTCCTCATCAAACTAGGGATCCTCAATCTGACACCCTCTGATCTCATCCATCTGGGTGGGCTGCTCAACCAAAGACTACCATCTGAAAAAGATCACTCTGGGGCACAATCTCTAGCCCTAATAATCTCATATGCTCCAGTAATAGTGCCTACCGTGCAAACATTGCTCAAGTTTCACACTGTATGCCAGGCCAAAACATCTGCACACATCCAAGCCACTGTGGGGGCGTCACTGCAACCAACCTCTGCTGACAGGACGAAAGATCCATCGTCTCATCCACCATATAAAACACCAGGTCTCACAACCCATATCCATCAAACTCTGTAACTGTACAATCAGCTCTCAGCTGTACTGGTGCTATCCAATAAGGTGCCCTTGAGATCAGCGTGGTTCCCAAAACCACGTCAATCACAAACTCAATCTCCCTGTCCGGCGGCATCATCGTCAGCTCAGGTGGAATCACACCCGGGAACTCGCGGACAATAGGAATATCCTTGAGTCCCGATGCCGCCGTAGGCACCTATATCACTACCGCTAAAAGGCGATACAACCTCGTCTCATCCTCTGCCTGACTCTCGCTGATGAAACTGTTGCTGCATACAGCGTACTCTGGCTGCCTCTGTAACCAACTCCTCCTGTCCGGCTCGCAGAAGGTCAAAGTCCTAGGGCTGTCGCAGAACTAGCAAGCCTGCCAGTATAACCTACGGCCTCAACTACACTGGACAGTATCCACAAATCTCCTCCATATGTGCAACCTAATCAGGAATCTGCACCTCAAGTGTTCGTGGTAACGACTCTACCTCTAGTCCATGCAGAGATGCAAAAAGCCCTAACTTAGACAGCTGCAAAGAAAATCAAACCTACGACAACACGGTCCACCGCTGTGGCGCCCTCCAATTGGGAGGCACAGACTCAACCGCTCGGTGCTAGTGGTCGTCGCCCTGTATGCCTCGACGTCATGGCCCTATCTGCCCGTCGGTAATTCGAAGGAGCTCCTTCCTCCTGAATAGGTAAAGGTGATGCCGTCGCCAGCGGTAATACCGTGAGTACTACTCGGGGGCACGCTGCCTAGAAATGTCCTGATTGCCCACAAGAAAAACACCGCCCCTGTCTGTGGTCACTGTCACGCCCCAGCGTCGAAACTGCGATCCGGGCTCGCCAACAGATCCGCCGCCCATACGGGAAGCCCCGTATAGACGAAGCGACTAACCTGCAAAAGATCAACTAAACTATACAAATATCAGAGCTGAAAAGTAACTGCTGAAATAAAAGTATACAACTCCTCAAATAGTACATGCCAGGTCCTCATAATACAAAAGTCACTCCAAAAGTAAAAAGTATAAGATACGTCCCAAAATCACTCACAGTACTAGTACATCACCAAAAGGGTACATCTACTCTCACTGGAAGAAGACGGGTAGGGATCTAGCTCGCGACTCCCTTACCTCAATCAGCAGGATCAGCAACTAGAGCAGCAGGAACTTGAGTAGAGGTCCCTGGGGGAAAATCACCATGGCGGGTGTGAGAACTACATCCCACAGTAGTTCTCAGTGGGTACCGCCAACAAGCCCGACGGTCTGTCCACTAAGTCTACTAGAGGCATAAAGTAACAAATGCAGTACTGAAAGTAAAGGCTGGAAAATAAATCTACAGCTATTATGCCTCTATCTAAATTCTCAATGAGTGGAACAGATGGAAACATGATGTCACGCCCCGGGTGTAAACCAGAACCCGGGCCCGTCCACAGATCCGCCGTGCGTACGGAATTTTCCGTGTACACGAAGCGCTGGTAACCTGCTCAGATATAAAATATAATAAAGGAGCATAAAACAGAGCTAAACTAAAACTAATACATCTCAGACAAATGCAGGAAATAAAAGTACAATAACCTCTCACAAATATACAAATGTCTCTCCCAGCTCACGAAATAAAATACAACCAGCTGGCCGCAGCCAGACCCAAAATAAAAGGAAATACAACCGTCTGAGTGTACTGGGGATACATCAAAACTACAAACTCGAACTCGGGGCAGTGGCTATCTAATCCGCGATCCTCTTACCTCGATCCAGGGAAGAGGGTCCCGCAGCTCCCGCAGAGGACTCTGCAAAACAAAGGGGAAAAAGAAACGAGAAAGCAGTGGGGGGTGAGAACTACTATAAAAACCGTAGCCTCCCCTAGTGGGTAGACCTCAAAGTCAGACATGCCCACTAGGACTAACAGAGGCGAAAAATGAAGACAGAGGTGGTAAGCTACAAGTACACTACTGATGAAGAGCTACCACTAATATGCCTCTACGATGCCTAACTAAAGAATGCTGAAAGCATGCACCAGAACGTCAAAGACTGACAGACCAACCCAATCGAAACACCAGAAAACACTGGTACTGCCTGCTCTGCTGTCAACCTCACAACTCAGTATCTCCCCTGTCCAAATGACCGGAACCCAACACGGTCTGACCGGCACCCAACACGGTCTGAAACCTACTCCGGAGTGGCACTCGAGGGGAGCGACCCCACACGAGCATAGTATCACTGTCACTAGTATCATCAGTATCATAAAATAGCAGGACGGGGTCACGACTCTGATCAAGTGGAAAAACCCATCCACTAAAGGGAAACTCGATCCCCTACCTCCAATCTGATGCATAAGTAATAATAATAATAATAATCCGGTCAACCGCCCACAGTCCGCGGTCGCCGCAACACCCAAACATCGATCCCCGACTGTCCCAACTCTGAACATCTGACTACACAATCCCCTAAGGCTAGACGACAGGAGAACGAATAAAAGCATGGTTTCTCCTAAGTCAATTCCAATATGTTTGTGTAGCAGAAAAAGGTGGCCTAGCTAGATGACCATTCAAGCATGCAAAGTCCTTTGTTTGATAAAATCATTTTAATTATTCTAACATATGCAACATTAAATGTTTGGAACTCCCGATGTACATGTGGCAGGACATATGATACATGATACAATTTGGATGCACAATCTACTAGCAAGTACCCCTTTTACAACATGCATTCTAACCACATGCTCAAAACCTTCCCTTAACATATAACATGATATGGCTTTAATATTCTTTCCAACTAATTAAATTGCATATCTAAACATGGAAACTCCACTTACTAACTTGTAGCCTGCTAACATTGCAAGTATTAACAAGGGAACCTTAATCTCATACACGCATGCTAGATACATTCACAATTAATAGCACATGATCAAGGCATTCTAATAGGCCTAGTGACATTCACAAGTAGGAGGTTCACAACATCACCCACATCGAGCGCTAATCCAAGTTCCCCAAAAGCGAAGTCCAAGATCAGTCCAACTCTCACCACCAATCTGTACAAAATACCCCAAAGGAAAATACATAAGCTATCCATTCATAGTTTCCAAATTCGGTCCTCTAAATCTACAGTCCAGAATTCTCCAATTTTTACCTGCGAATAATGCCCAGAAAAATCAAAGAAAAATACTATCGCGATCCTCGCGACGAGCCCGTCGGAACGAGTACCTGCACGTTCAAATCGGAGTTTCCTACGCTAAGATAAAAATCCGGCAAGGGGTACACCCCAATCCAAACTGTACCAAATTTCTGTAACAAAGAACCACAGAGAAAGGAGATTCTCACCCTCGTGCAGAATCCAGAAAAATCTAAGAAAAATCCAGGAGACTCCTTGCGAAGATTAGATGAAGATTGCCTTTTGAATCGCCTCAATCCGACGTCCGAGCGAAAAGATACGGCAAGAACACCGCGGTGCTGTCCAAAAGTCCGCGAAGAAAAATGGGTCAAATGGGTGCTCAGAAAACTCCAAGATCAGCACGGAAATCGAGGAACCACAAAACACAGGAGTTGAAGCCCTACCTGTCGTGAGTCCAACGGCGCAAGAATCGGCGAAATCCGATGTCGGGGTGAGTCGGGGGAGTCCAAACACTGAGAAGGGGCGAAGAAGATCGCCGGGAAACAAGCGTCGCGCCGCGCCGTAAAATGGTGAACCTCGGGAAGAGTGCCTCCAAAATTTCTCAAAGTTCTCCAATGGGTAGTGCACTGAGGGAGGGAAAACTTCTCTGAAGGATGCTCTACGAAAAGGGGTCCAAAAAGCCTAAGGGAAGAACAGGAAATCCTATTTATATGCCCAGCCCATTAGCTGTTGGGCCGGGTTTTCGGGCGCAGTTTCCGGGCGCACTGCGCCCGGAAACCGGGTTGTATACCTCCCGTCCGACGCGCCCGAAAGTCCCAGGAGCGGCCACGTCACCCCAAACAGGGGACAGCATGTGACACCCCCGGAATTTGGATTAGTCCTATATATAAATGATATAATAGGACTAAATCTCTAACCCGGCTATAGCATTTTGGATGGTAGCAAGATCCAAGAGGAACATGAGAGTTAAGCGTGCTAGAGCTAGAGTAGTTCTAGGATGGGTGACCCCCTGGGAAGTGAGGCGTCACAGTTGGTATCAGAGCCATTCACCAGCCGGAAATGTGAGATGAGTCTCGGCTGAGCCAGGGTTATATAGCGGGTAGAGCGAGGCTCCTCGGCTAATGACTGTCGTGAGTGGAGTGCAGCTCCTCACAAGGTCGGCTAAGGCTAGCGAGACGAGTCTCACATCGCCTGGTGCTTGTGAGTGTGCTTGAGCCTGAGGTGGACGTCAGCCCTTAAAGGGGGGAAGAATGTGACACCCCCGGAATTTGGATTAGTCCTATATATAAATGATATAATAAGACTAAATCTCTAACCCGGCTATAGCATTTTGGATGGCAGCAAGATCCAAGAGGAACATGAGAGTTAAGCGTGCTAGAGCTAGAGTAGTTCTAGGATGGGTGACCCCCTGGGAAGTGGGGCGTCACACAGCAAATCCCCGCGGCCCGCAATGCGCCGCGTGTCCCCTCGCGGTCAGCGGGGGTAGGTACGGCCGCCCAACCGCGAGGCGACACGTGGCGCACTCGAGTGCGGCCGACCGCCCGCCTGGCGCCCCTGTGCGCGCGCAGTCCCGAGGCGCCCCCCCGCGCACATCGTGGACCGCGCCCACGTGAGCCAACGAATCCGACGCCGCCACGTGTCATGCGCCCGGTCCACCGCAACCCCGCAAGTCCGGTGAGCCGTGCCGCGTGCGCCGGCCTATCAGGGCACGCCACGCGTCACCCGCCCGCGGTCCATGCACCGCCGCGCCACCCCGTCGACCGAGCTGCGTGAGCCGGCCAATAATAGGCCGCCACGTGGCACCGGCCGGTCCACGAGTCTCCCCCATGCACCGAATAACCCCGAAAACTTCCGGAAGCCCGCTTTTGGTCATCCGGACTCCAAATTTAACAAGCAAATAGCCGTTTTCAAGCGTTTTTCCGCGCTGAATCCAAATCCAACCTCAGATTGGCCCAAAACCTTTTCTAAAATTCGGCAAATGCAGCCGAAGGCCAAATCCGCTATCAAAGTCTCACAAGGCCCATCTGTGGCACCCCTTCGATGCACCATGGGCCAGACACACCAACACTAGGTGTTCTAAACAGTGGATTCACCGGAAAGCTGCATGGGAAAAACCAGTACACTACATCCTCCCCCACAAGAAAAAGTTTCGTCCTCGAAACAACAGTCATACCTCAAGCAGGGGCCTCAAACAAGTGGGGGTGAGCATCCATCATCGCTGACTCCAGCTCCCAGGTAGCCTCGCGCTCATCATGACTGCTCCAGAGGACCTTCACATACGGGATGGCCCGACTGCGCAACTCCCTAACCTCACGGTCCAAGATCCTCAACGGCCGCTCAACATAGCTCAGGTCCTCAGCAACCTCCAATGGGGTGAAATCGATGATATGGGATGGGTCATGAACATACCTCCTCAGTGTCGATACATGAAAAACATTGTGAACACCTGAAAGCCTGGGAGGAAGCGCAAGCCTGTAGGCAACTGGCCCTAAGCGCTCCAACACCTCAAAAGGTCCAATATAACGAGGGCTCAGTTTCCCATGAATGCCAAATCTCCGAATCCCCTTCGAAGGTGAGACTTTCAGAAAAACATGGTCACCCACCTGAAACTCTAAGTCTCGCCGTCGAGTATCAGCATAACTCCTCTGTCGACTCTGGGCGGTCTCGAGATGTCGTCGAATCAATCTGACCTTTTCCTCAGCCTCTAACAGTAGATCAGGACCCAAAGTCTTCTTCTCACCCACGTCACTCCAATATAGGGGTGACCGACACTTGCGTCCATACAACGCTTCAAACGGAGCCATCTGAATGCTCGCTTGATAGCTGTTGTTGTACGCAAACTCAACTAATCCCAAGTGTCGGTACCATCCTCCTCCGAAGTCCAGAACGCACGCTCTCAACATATCCTCGAGGGTCTGAATAGTGCGCTCTGACTGCCCATCGGTCTGTGGGTGGAATGCTGTACTGAATCGGAGCTGCGTCCCCAAGGCTGTCTGTAAACTCCTCCAGAAATGCGAGACAAACCTCGGGTCTCTATCTGATACGATGGAAACGGGCACCCCGTGCAATCTAACCACCTCAGCCAAGTACACCTGTGCGAGTCGCTCCATCGGCCAAGTCATCTGAACCGGCAAAAAGTGAGCGGACTTGGTAAGCCTGTCCACGACTACCCAGATAGCATCCGCTCCCGTCTGTGCTCTCGGCAAACTAGTGACAAAATCCATCGTAACATGTTCCCATTTCCATTCAGGGATTGGGAGACTCTGCAACTTGCCAGCAGGTACACGATGCTCAGCCTTTACTTGCTGACAAGTTAAACAGCGTGCTACAAACCTCCCAATGTCTCTTTTCATCCCATTCCACCAAAACTGTGCCTTAAGATCCCTATACATCTTAGTCCCACCAGGATGGATGGTATAAGGTGTATAGTGGGCCTCCCTCAAGATCTGCTCTCGGATCTCTGCATCCATAGGCACACACGCGCGGTCCCTGTACCGCAGTACTCCCGCAGCATCAACTGAAAAGTCCCCTATCAAACCAGTCTGCATCTGCTCTCGAATCCTCATCAGGTGGGGGTCCTCACTCTGTCTCTCCCGAATCCTGTCCAACAGAGTGGGCTGCACGACTAGAGACATAAGTCTAGCAGAGACCCCAGGGGACACAACCTCGAGCTCTAACCGCCTCATCTGCTCAAGTAATGGCGCCCGATCGGTGATCATCAAAGATAAACTCTGTACTGCTCTCCTGCTCAGGGCATCAGCAACCACGTTGGCCTTGCCAGGATGGTATAATATGTCTACATCATAATCTTTCAACAATTCCAACCATCTGCGCTGCCTCAGGTTGAGCTCCTTCTGTGTGAACAGGTATTTCAAGCTCTTGTGGTCGGTGTAGATCTCGCAGTGCTCCCCATACAGGTAGTGGCGCCACAACTTGAGTGCAAATATCACTGCAGCTAACTCCAAACATGGGTAGGGTAATTCTTTTCATAGTCCTTCAGTTGCCGAGAGGCATAAGCGATTACCCTTCCCTCCTGCATCAGCACGCAACCAAGTCCACTGTGCGATGCGTCGCTGTATATCACGTATCCTTTCCCCATAACGGGGAGGGAAAGGACAGGAGCCGACATCAATCTGTTCTTTAATTCCTCAAAGCTCCTCTGGCAATCTTCACTCCAAGTAAACTTAATCCCTTTTCGTGTCAGACGAGTGAGGGGTGTGGAAAGTTTCGCAAAACCTTCCACAAACCGACGGTAATATCCTGCTAAGCCCATGAAACTGCGGACCTCTGATACCGTCGTCGGTCGGGGCCAATCCCGGACTGCCTCGATCTTCGCCGGGTCTACTGCCACTCCAGCGGCTGAAATCACGTGGCCCAAAAAGACAACCTCCCGAACCCAGAAATCACACTTAGATAACTTGGCATACAACTTCCTCTCCCTCAGAAGTTGTAGCACAATCCTCAGATGCTCCTCGTGCTCCACATCGCTTCGGGAATAAACTAGGATGTCATCAATAAAAACAACGACGAACCGATCCAGGTATGGTCGAAAAATCCTGTTCATTAAATCCATAAAAGCAGCAGGGGCATTTGTCAATCCAAAAGGCATGACGGTGAACTCATAATGCCCGTACCGCGACCTGAATGCCGTCTTTGGGATGTCCTCGGCCTTCACCTTCAATTGGTGGTAACCAGACTGTAAGTCAATCTTGGAGAAGACATAAGACCCTTGCAGCTGATCAAATAAGTCATCAATGCGCGGCAAAGGGTACTTGTTCTTGATGGTCGCTTTATTCAGCTCCCGGTAATCAACGCACAGTCGAAGCGAACCATCTTTCTTCTTCACAAATAGCACCGGCGCTCCCCAAGGCGATACACTCGGTCTCACAAAACCCTTGTCCATTAAATCCTGGAGTTGCGCCTTTAATTCTCGCAGCTCAGCCGGTGCCATTCGGTAAGGAGCCTTAGAGATTGGCGCAGTTCCTGGGACCACGTCAATCAAAAACTCGACCTCCCTATCCGGCGGCATACTAATCAACTCTGGAGGAAACACATCCGGGAACTCGCGGGCAATCGAGATATCCGCGAGTCCCGGAGCCGCCGTAGGCTCCTTAACCACAGATGCCATAAAGGCTACGCATCCACTGCGCATCATCTGCCTCGCACGAGAAGTCGAAACCATAGAGGCAAAGAAAGCACTTTGGCACCCCCCGAAAACAAACGCCTCCTGGCCTGGCTCGCTAAAAGTAGCAGTCCTCGCGGCGCAATCAATCGTCGCGAAATAGCGAGCCAGCCAATCCATCCCCAGTACAATGTCAAAATCTCGCAGCTGACTAAGGACCATCAGGTCCGCTGGCAAAATCCAAGACTCAAGCTGTACCGGGCAAGACCAACAACACTCCTCTACATGCAATATGTGACCGGGAATCTGTACCTCTAATGCATGTGGCAACCGACCTAACTCTAGTCCATGAGATGATGCAAATGCTCTACTGATAATAGAATGTGATGCACCGGTATCAAATAAAGTGCGAGCTCTAATACCAAAAAGTAAAGTGATACCTGCCACCACGTGGTCGGCTGCCGCGGAGTCCCCTACCTGAGCGGCGTAGACTCGCCCGCTCTGAGCTGGTGGTCGGTAGTCTGCAGGGTGGGAGGAAGGAGCCCTGCTCGCAGGAGCATAGGGCCGCTGAGCTGGCGGTCGCTGCTGAGGAGGAAGAGAAACTGAGGCCGAAGAAGGCGCCACTGATGCCGAAAAAGGGCATGAAGATCGTATGTGCCCGGCCTGACCACAACCATAACAACGCCCCCACCTCTGATCACAAGTGCCGGGGAAATGCTGACCCCCGCAGAAGATACAACTGCCTGGGGCACGAAACTGCCGTGACTGCTGCTGCCTGTGCGACTGCCGATGGGATCCCTGCTGTCGCGACTGCGACCTCTGCTGCTGCGAGTGCTGCTGCTGTCGCTGGGGCTGCTGATGCTGTGGGGGCCTCTGGGATCCCCCAGGCCCTCGCCGCTCCGAACGCCCCCGGCCCGCAAACTGAGGCGGTGGCGGTCGGGGCGGCCTCCAGGAACTGGCCTGTCCCCCCTCATCCGATGCTGGTCGCTTCCTCTCAGAACTCTGAGCGACCAGACCTCCGCGTCTAGAAACAACATGATCTCCCCTCTCGACCCACTGTGCATGATCCACTGCCTCTGATAAAGTTTGAAGCCTCTGGGCGTGTACCAAGGTATAGATCTCGGGGCGCAACCCTGTCTCAAACAGCTCCACCTGGTGCAGCCCATCCCTGGCAACATAGGGTACGCAGTTGAGCAACTGCGTAAACTCCTGGAAATAATCCCACACTGGGCGATCACCCTGCTGCAGGTTCTTCAAGTCATCTTCTATCTTCTTCTTCACGCTCGTGGAGAAGTAAGTGTCAAGGATCATCCTCCTGAACTCCGACCAGGGTAGCTGTCGGGTGACCTGAAACTCTAAGGGCTCGACCCGACGCCACCAAGCATCTGCATCCCCCTCTAGACAGTGTACTGCCAAATGTGCTCTGAACCTCTGGTCAATGAAGAAGTCCCGAAACAACTTCTCCATTGACGCAAGCCACGATCCAATCTCCCAAGGGTGAGTGCTCCGCCCCGAGAACTTAGGGGGTCCTCACTTACAGAACTGCGTGAGTTTGTCAGAAAACTCCCGCTCCTCCTCTGGGGTCAAAGGCCTGAACATCCCCTGGGCCCCACTGCTCGACGACGGCGCTGTAGGGGCAGGTGGAATAGTCGGTGGTACAACAGGTGGTACTGGGGCCTCTGCAGTAGTAGGGGGAGGTGCCACAACCTGGGCAAATAACTGCTCGAACCTCTGCTCCTGTCGGCGGTGGCTCTCCGCCAACTGGGCCACCATGGCCCTCAGCTCACTGATCTCAGAAAGCCCGGACTACTCCGGCTCCTCCGGGGGTGTAGGAGTACCCCGAGTAGGAATCTGCCGCCTAGGAGGCATCCTGCCACACAAGGATCCACGGGTCAGTAAACCAAACCACTCTCGACCCAATCCAGCGAAAGTCATGGACATTCCCCTATTTCTGTAACCTTATGTTGTCTGCAGCCAACATAATAGTCCCCCAGAAATAGGCTATGCCAATCCCTCTCCACTCACAGGAAGAGTTAACAACCAATTGCCGACTTTCGCACAATATCACGTCACTCACGCTCTGCCTTCCTAGGGTCTGCCAAAAGCCTAGGGTTTCCTAAGTCCCAACTGACCTATCCCTAAGCTCTGATACCAACTAATCTGTCACGCCCCGGGTGTAAACCAGAACCCGGGCCCGTCCACAGATCCGCCGTGCGTACGGAATTTTCCGTGTACACGAAGCGCTGGTAACCTGCTCAGATATAAAATATAATAAAGGAGCATAAAACAGAGCTAAACTAAAACTAATACATCTCAGACAAATGCAGGAAATAAAAGTACAATAAGCTCTCACAAATATACAAATGTCTCTCCCAGCTCACGAAATAAAATACAACCAGCTGGCCGCAGCTAGACCCAAAATAAAAGGAAATACAACCGTCTGAGTGTACTGGGGATACATCAAAACTACAAACTCGAACTCGGGGCAGTAGCTATCTAATCCGCGATCCTCTTACCTCGATCCAGGGAAGAGGGTCCCGCAGCTCCCGCAGAGGACTCTGCAAAACAAAGGGGAAAAAGAAACGAGAAAGCAGTGGGGGGTGAGAACTACTATAAAAACCGTAGCCTCCCATAGTGGGTAGACCTCAAACTCAGACATGCCCACTAGGACTAACAGAGGCGAAAAATGAAGACAGAGGTGGTAAGCTACAAGTACACTACTGATGAAGAGCTACCACTAACATGCCTCTATGATGCCTAACTAAAGAATGCTGAAAGCATGCACCAGAACGTCAAAGACTGACAGACCAACCCAATCGAAACACCAGAAAACACTGGTACTGCCTGCTCTGCTGTCAACCTCACAACTCAGTATCTCCCCTGTCCAAATGACCGGAACCCAACACGGTCTGACCGGCACCCAACACGGTCTGAAACCTACTCCGGAGTGGCACTCGAGGGGAGCGACCCCACACGAGCATAGTATCACTGTCACTAGTATCATCAGTATCATAAAATAGCAGGACGGGGTCACGACTCTGATCAAGTGGAAAAACCCATCCACTAAAGGGAAACTCGATCCCCTACCTCCAATCTGATCCATAAGTAATAATAATAATAATAATCCGGTCAACCGCCCACAGTCCGCGGTCGCCGCAACACCCAAACATCGATCCCCGACTGTCCCAACTCTGAACATCTGACTACACAATCCCCTAAGACTAGACGACAGGAGAACGAATAAAAGCATGGTTTCTCCTAAGTCAATTCCAATATGTTTGTGTAGCAGAAAAAGGTGGCCTAGCTAGATGACCATTCAAGCATGCAAAGTCCTTTGTTTGATAAAATCATTTTAATTATTCTAACATATGCAACATTAAATGTTTGGAACTCCCGATGTACATGTGGCAGGACATATGATACATGATACAATTTGGATGCACAATCTACTAGCAAGTACCCCTTTTACAACATGCATTCTAACCACATGCTCAAAACCTTTCCTTAACATATAACATGATATGGCTTTAATATTCTTTCCAACTAATTAAATTGCATATCTAAACATGGAAACTCCACTTACTAACTTGTAGCCTGCTAACATTGCAAGTATTAACAAGGGAACCTTAATCTCATACACGCATGCTAGATACATTCACAATTAATAGCACATGATCAAGGCATTCTAATAGGCCTAGTGACATTCACAAGTAGGAGGTTCACAACATCACCCACATCGAGCGCTAATCCAAGTTCCCCAAAAGCGAAGTCCAAGATCAGTCCAACTCTCACCACCAATCTGTACAAAATACCCCAAAGGAAAATACATAAGCTATCCATTCATAGTTTCCAAATTCGGTCCTCTAAATCCACAGTCCAGAATTCTCCAATTTTTACCTGCGAATAATGCCCAGAAAAATCAAAGAAAAATACTATCGCGATCCTCGCGACGATCCCGTCGGAACGAGTACCTGCACGTTCAAATCGGAGTTTCCTACGCTGAGATAAAAATCCGGCAAGGGGTACACCCCAATCCAAACTGTACCAAATTTCTGTAACAAAGAACCACAGAGAAAGGAGATTCTCACCCTTGTGCAGAATCCAGAAAAATCTAAGAAAAATCCAGGAGACTCCTTGCGAAGAGTAGATGAAGATTGCCTTTTGAATCGCCTCAATCCGACGTCCGAGCGAAAAGATACGGCAAGAACACCGCGGTGCTGTCCAAAAGTCCGCGAAGAAAAATGGGTCAAATGGGTGCTCAGAAAACTCCAAGATCAGCACGGAAATCGAGGAACCACAAAACACAGGAGTTGAAGCCCTACCTGTCGTGAGTCCAACGGCGCAAGAATCGGCGAAATCCGATGTCGGGGTGAGTCGGGGGAGTCCAAACACTGAGAAGGGGCGAAGAAGATCGCCGGGAAACAAGCGTCGCGCCGCGCCGTAAAATGGTGAACCTCGGGAAGAGTGCCTCCAAAAATCCTCAAAGTCCTCCAATGGGTAGTGCACTGAGGGAGGGGAAACTTCTCTGAAGGATGCTCTGCGAAAAGGGGTCCAAAAAGCCTAAGGGAAGAACAGGAAATCCTATTTATAGGCCCAGCCCATTAGCTGTTGGGCCGGGTTTTCGGGCGCAGTTTCCGGGCGCACTGCGCCCGGAAACCGGGTTGTATACCTCCCGTCCGACGCACCCGAAAGTCCCAGGAGCGGCCACGTCACCCCAAACAGGGGACATCAAATCCCCGCGGCCCGCAATGCGCCGCGTGTCCCCTCGCGGTCAGCGGGGGTAGGTACGGCCGCCCAACCGCGAGGCGACACGTGGCGCACTCGAGTGCGGCCGACCGCCCGCCTGGCGCCCCTGTGCGCGCGCAGTCCCGAGGCGCCCCCCCGCGCACACCGTGGACCGCGCCCACGTGAGCCAACGAATCCGATGCCGCCACGTGTCATGCGCCCGGTCCACCGCAACCCCGCAAGTCCGGTGAGCCGTGCCGCGTGCGCCGGCCTATCAGGGCACGCCACGCGTCACCTGCCCGCAGTCCATGCACCGCCGCGCCACCCCGTGTACCGAGCTGCGTGAGCCGGCCAATAATAGGCCGCCACGTGGCACCGGCCGGTCCACGAGTCTCCCCCATGCACCGAATAACCCCGAAAACTTCCGGAAGCCCGCTTTTGGTCATCCGGACTCCAAATTTAACAAGCAAATAGTCGTTTTCAAGCGTTTTTCCGCGCTGAATCCAAATCCAACCTCAGATTCGCCCAAAACCTTTTCTAAAATTCGGCAAATGCAGCCGAAGGCCAAATCCGCTATCAAAGTCTCACAAGGCCCATCTGTGGCACCCCTTCGATGCACCATGGGCCAGACACACCAACACTAGGTGTTCTAAACAGTGGATTCACCGGAAAGCTGCATGGGAAAAACCAGTACACTACACATGATGCATCTACTATCTCTCAATATAATCACCCAATCTACACTGACTGCCACATAGGGTCCCGTCAAACCTGCGCCTACCTACTGCCGTTACATCCAAGGAGGACCGGACTTACGTAGGGCGTCCGTGACTACCAAAACTGGCCCAGCCAGAGGGACTGCGTCGACAAGTCGCGATAGCAAGTAACAGGCCCAACTCCGGAGTGGCACTCGTGGGGCGCGACCCCACCGACGAAAGTATCCGCGCATCTCTGTCGAGCTCAAATGCGGCTCATGCAGGCGATAGTCCAAATCCACGATCAACAAGGTCGATAGTAACCAACAACACCAACTCTCACTCACAGGCTGGAAAACCACACAGCCGGGACCCACCGTCGACTCAGACGGCTCCCAAAATAAAACACTGATCTAAACACTGCTACCATACTCCACTCGGCCCTCAGGCGTGAGTGTAACATGCATCCCACAACAACCCGACCACTTAGCCCACTACTCGGGCGAGGACTCTAAGTCCAGGTAAATTAATAGATAACAGTGTGGGAATGTCTAAAGCATAAATAACCTAGCCCAAGTTGGAGTTTTCTACTAGTCTGGTTAGACATGTAGCATATGGCGGGGTGCTAGGTCAAGTTCCAATGATAACATTAATTTAACACATTTAGGGAGCAATAAAACAACCCTGATTATCATAGCAACACAAGGAGTATCAACATTCTCTTTCTAGCATGCTTCCTAGTACATCACAAAATCATGCATGTTTCCGACTCAATAGAGTTAATAAACTGTCCATTGGTTTTGAAGACGAAGCAACCCACCTGGAAGTGCAAATTGATCCAAAGTCTAAAAAGGCTGAAACTGCACGGGGACAATCCTCGGATTTCCACAATTCCAACGGGTCTAAAAACACCCAAAAACACCTCCTGGGTACAAAGACATAGCCCAACATTACAACCAACACAAAATTTCCAAATGTACAATCTGCTTAAAATTTTGTCCCAAAAAACCTTAATTATCACCTGCGAGATAAACTACAAAAATTCCAATAAAAATTTGACGGCGATCCTCGCGAAGCTTAGATTTCAAACGAGTCCTCACACATCGAAATCCGATACTCGAGTGCAGAGATAAAAATCCAACAATGCGCTGCTGTCCAGAAAAACCACCAGCAAAGTAGCGGCTTAAAGATGTACCATAAACCCCTAAAAAAATTTAAATCTGGGAGAAGTGGAAAATACGAAAATCGTAGATTTAACTCTCCTGAATCCGACGCCATGAATTCCATTGGAGTAGCTCTGTGGATTTCGTGGACCGAAACGTGACGGAAATGGACCACCGAAGAAAGAACGTCGCACTGCGCTAACTCACCGAAGATGTCGATGAAGCGGCCTCCAAAAAATATGAGCCTCCTTCACAAGATGCAGCACAAGATGATCAACAAAGTTTCTTCAGGGCTCAAGGGGGTTTGAGCTCGGGAAAAAGACCAAAACGGCAAGAGATGGGGCCTATTTATAGGCCCCCTCACAAAAAGCCCACAAAAATCCAAGTAATGGGCTTTCGGGCCCATTTTCCGGGGGGCCAGTACATCCGGGCTTCTACAGTGAGCCCAAAAAGGCGCTCGGCCAGGCCCACCAACCGCGCCCGAAACCCCCACACGCCGCCACGTGTCCCTCCGTGCCCCGCGTGCCCAGCGCACGCGCGCCCGCCAATCGGTCCACCAACGGCGGGGACCGTGGGCCGCGGTTCACAGCGGGCCGCCCGGGTCACTGCGCCCGCCAATGAGCGGGCGACACGTGGCCCGGCGGGGTCCACGTGCTGTCGCGCGTGCGTTGACCCGCCAATCGGCGCACGCCACGTGGCAACGCCCTCCGTTGGCTACTCCCGGTGCACGCCAAGTGGGCCGTGGACCGACCCACCCGAGAAATCGGCCCGTTTGGCCCGTTTGGCCCGAAAATAGTCGGTTTTCAACGTTTTCACGCGCTGAGTCCGTTTTTGGCATCCGTTTGACGCACAACGGGCTCGATACACAATAATAGGTGTTTTCTCACCGCCGACCACCCAGACAAGTCGTACGGAAAAACCGGGACACCACATCCTCCCCCACTAAAAGAAAGCTTCGTCTCCAAAACTAAGAAAACAAAACAGACGTACCTCAGCCAGAAGCCTCGAACAGGAAAGGATAGGTATCTCTCATCACCGTCTCTAGCTCCCAAGTGGCCTCACGCTCCTCGTGATTACTCCAGAGAATCTTCACATACGGAATAGCCCGATTGCGCAATTCCCTCACCTCACGAGCCAGAATCCGCAACGGGCGCTCCTCGTATCCAAGGTCCTCACCGAGCTCCAGTGGGGTGAAGTCAATCACGTGCGAAGGATCGAAGACATATCTCCTCAGAACAGAGACGTGGAAAACGTCATGAACTCCTGCCAGGCGTGGAGGAAGGGCAACACGATATGCAATAGGGCCTACTCTCTCAAGTACCTCAAAGGATCCAATAAAACGGGGACTGAGCTTCCCACGAACTCCAAATCTCCGGACCCCTTTCGAATGCGAGACCTTAAAAAAGACATGATCACCAACCTGAAACTCTAGGTCTCGCCGCCGAGTATCAGTGTAGCTCCTCTGTCGACTCTGGGCTGTTTCAAGATGTCGGCGAACCAATCTGACATTTTCCTCTGCCTCCAGCAATAAAGCAAGTCCCAAAGTCCTCCTCTCACCCACGTCACTCCAATATAAGGGCGACCGACACTTGCGTCCATACAACACTTCAAATGAAGCCATCTGAATGCTCGCTTGATAGCTGTTGTTGTACGCAAACTCAACCAATGCTAAGTGTCGGTACCACCCTCCTCCAAAATCCAGGACGCACGCTCTCAACATATCCTCGAGGGTCTGTATGGTGCGCTCAGACTGTCCATCGGTCTGTGGATGGAATGCTGTGCTAAACCGGAGCTGTGTCCCCAAGGCTGTCTGTAGACTCCCCCAAAAACGCGATACAAACCTCGGGTCCCTATCAGATGCAATCGAGGCGGGTACACCATGAAGCCTCACTACCTTATCCAAATACAACTGCGCAAGTCGCTCCAATGGCCAAGTCACCTGTACGGATAGAAAATGAGCAAACTTGGTGAGTCTATCCACGATAACCCAGATCACGTCAGCTCCACTCTGCACCCTCGGCAGTCCCGTGACGAAATCCATGGTGATGTGATCCCACTTCCACTCGGGAATTGGAAGACTCTGCAACTTGCCAGTAGGAACTCGGTGCTTTGCCTTCACTTGCTGACAAGTTAAACAGTGAGCCACGAATCTCCCAATGTCCCGCTTCATTCCAGTCCACCAAAAGTGTGCCTTGAGGTCCTTATACATCTTAGTCCCACCAGGATGAATGGTATAAGGTGTATAATGGGCCTCTCTCAAAATCTGCTCCCTGATCTCAGAATCCATAGGCACACACACTGGGTCCTTGTACCGAAGTACTCCCGAGGTATCCATTGAAAAATCCCCTATCTGCTCTGTCTGAATCTGCCCTCTGATCCTCGTCAAGTGGGGGTCCTCACTCTGTGCCTCTCTAATCCTATCCATCAGAGTGGGCTGCACGACCATAGACATAAGTCTAGCAGAGACCCCATGGGATACATGTCACGCCCCGGGGTCGAAACTGCGACCCGGGCTCGCCAACAGATCCGCCGCCCCTACGGGATGCCCGTAAAGACGTAGCAACTAACCTGCAAAAGAATCATCTATACAATACAGATATCAGAGACGAAAAGTAAACGCTGGATAAAATAAATACAACTCTAGAGATATACAACCAGTAACCTCACCAAAAGACAAATATCTCTCAAAATAAGAAGAGTACAACTCAATCCTCACTACAAGGTCACTCAACAAGACTCACAAAATGTAAGGAGGTACATATACTCTCAGGGCGACAACTGGTAGGGATCTATCTCGCGACTCCCTTACCTCGATCAGTCGGGTCAGCAACAGGTGCGGCAGGAACAGGAGCAGAAGAATAAGTCCCTGGGGAAAAGACACCACGCCGGGTGTGAGAACTACGTCCCAAGTAGTTCTCAGTGGGTGCCGCCAACAAGCCCGACGGTCTGCCCACTAAGTCTACTAGAGGCAAAAAGTAACAATGCAGTGCGGAAAGGGAAAAGCTGGTAAAGTAAACTCTACAGCTACTATGCCTCTATCTAGATGCTCAAAAGTGGAACAGAAAGAACATGATGCTACAACTAGCCCTCGACTCAAATCACCCAATCCAAACTGACTGCCGCATAGGGTCCAGTCAAACCTGCGCCTACCTACTGCCGTCACGTCCCGGGGGACCGAACTTACGTAGGGCGTCCGTGACTGCCACTAACTGGCCCAGCCAGAGGGACGGTGTCCGTGACTGCCACTAACTGGCCAAGCCAGAGGGACAACAGCGTCGACAAGTCGCGATAGAAGAACAGGCCCAACTCCGGAGTGGCTCTCGAGGGGAGCGACCCCACCGAGGAAAGTATCCGCGTATCTCTGTCGAGCCCAACTGTGGATCATGCAGGCTATAATCCAAATCCTCGATCAACAAGATCGGCTGTAACCAAAGGAACACTGTCTCACTCACAGGCTGGAAAACTGCACAGCCGAGACTCACTGTCACTCAAATAGCTCTCAAGATCCCAGATCTACAACCAAAGTCACTCTCCCAAAGAAACCTGGTCTACAGACTGCTAACAACCCCACTCGGTCCCCAGGCACGAGTGTAAATGCATCCCACAATAATCCGACCTCTCGGCCCACTACTTGGGCGAGGAAAACTCTAAGTCCAGAGTGATATACAGAATAGCGATGTGGGAATGCCTAGAGCAATAAAAACCTAGCCCAAGTTGAGGTTTTCTACAGTCTGGCTGAACATGCATCATATGGCAGTGGTGCTAGGTCAAGTTCCAAGATAATAATAACCAACAGCTTAGGGAGCAAGATAATAATAACCAATAGCTTAGGGGAGAAAAATAATCACAGGATCATCTAACTACAACAGGAACATCAATTCACACATTCTAGCAGGCAGTACATCATATATTAAAATATGCAAGTCCCTAAAGCTAGAATTAGTACACAGTCCGCTGATCTTGAAAAAGAGGTCACCCACCTGATGCGCTGATCTGTCCAAGTCCTACAGCTGATAATACCAAAAAACAGCAACTCACTGTCCAGTATGTCCAGTACAGTCCAAAATCCCACTTGGGTACAACATAGGGCTACAGTTATACACAAACTCCAAAAAATCTACCCAAATTCACTCGCTGAATTTTTAGCTGCAAAGAAGCCAATATTTCACCTGCTGAAAGTGCTCAATAAATTCCAAATAAAATATCCCTGTGTTCTACGCGTCGATAGCTTCGAAACAAGTACCTGCACGCCCAAATCGGAGTTCCGTAGGCCAAGAGATAAATTCCACAACACGGGCGCGCGAAAACATACAACCACACAACTGTAAAATCTTGTACAGTTAAAGGAGGAAAATGTATACCTCCGGGATGGCCTCAAGAAATTCCAAAAAAAATACCACGATGATCCTTGCGTCGAGTAGATGAAAAAAGTCTATAAGCACGTCCTGATCCGAGATTTGTGCGCGAAGATCTCCTCAAAAGAAGGTGCTGCCCTCACCAAAAACTCACAGCAAGAAGGGTCCCAATGAGCACGAGAAAACACCTCGAAAAACGCGAAATCAGAAAATGTGCGAGAAACCCAAAATCGTAGCCTCACCTGTCGCGGATCCAGCAGCAAAGAAATCGCTCGAAAAGATGGTCGGAGAAGGTCGGGGGAGCTCGTACACCGAAGAGCGACGGAAGAAACACCGAAGAAAGAGTGTCGCGCCGCGCCAAGAAAATGAGAATCTCAAAAAACGTGCCCCCAAAAATCCCCAAACTCTGCAGATGGAAGCTTCACAGTGTGAGGATCAACTTTGGTAAAGGACTCTTGGCGGTTTGAAGCTCGGAAGTGCCAAAAAGTTGAAGAAGAAGGGAGCTCGGGCTTTATATAGGCTGCAGAAAAACAAATGAGGAAATCCCCAACATGTCCCAAGATTCGGGCGCACCCGAACTTTCGGGCGCCCGAATCCGGGCCCAAGGCCCAATTACTGTAGCCGCCCGGAATTTCCTGGTGCGGCCACGTCACCCGCACAACAAACAGCTGTGCGGGGCGCGCCGGGAGTGGCCACGTGGCACTGCCGATGACCGACACGTGTCCCGCACAGCAAACAGCTGTGCGGGGCGCGTGTGGTGCCGCCGCGTGGCACCTACCCGGTCAAACGGGTAGGTGGCGCCCGCCAGTGGCAGGGCGACACGTGGCCCTGCCACTGTCGCGGTCACACGTGCGGGCAGGCGCCGCACTGGCCGCCTGCCATGCACGCGCCCCGAGGCGCCCGACCGCGACCCGGTGCGCCGCGCCTCGTGAGCCCGCGAATAGCGTGACGACACGTGTCTTGTGCACCTGGTCCACGCACCCAATTTAGGTTCCGTGGACCGCGCCGCGTGCACCGACCAACCGAGGGATGCCACGTGTCCCCCCCGCCCCGGTCCATGCACCGCTGCGCAGATTCTGTAGACCGCGCCTCACGGGCCCGCCAATCAGGCGGTGCCACGTGTCATGCGCCGGGTCCGTGCACCCAGCCGCGGCACTCTGTGGACCGCGCGCTGCGGACCGGCCAATCATGGGCTGCGTGGCAGCCGGCGGTCCACGGCCCCTCCCATGCACCGAAAATCAACAAAAACTTTCGGGAGTCCGTTTTTGGGCATCCGGACTCAGAATTTAACAAGCAAATAGCCGTTTTCAAGCGTTTTTCCGCGCTGAATCCATTTCCAACCTCTGTTTGGCCAAAAACCTTTTCAAAATTTCGGCAAACACAGCCGAAGGCCAACACAGCTGTAGATATCTCACAGGGTCCATCCGTAGCATCCCCTTGATGCACAATGGGCCAGACACACCAACAATAGGTGTTCTAAACAATGGATTCACCAGAAAAAGCTGCATGGAAATCTGGGCCACCATAATACAACCTCGATCTGTAAGCGCCTCATCTGCTCGACTAGCGGTGCCTGCTGTGTGATCATCATACTCAAGCTCTGCACTGTCCTTCTGCTCAAAGCATCTGCCACTACATTGGTCTTGCCGGGATGATACAAAATGCTAACATCATAACCCTTCAGTAACTCTAACCACCGGCGTTGCCTCAAGTTCAGCTCCTTTTGAGTAAACAAATACTTCAAGCTCTTGTGATCAGTGTAGATCTCGCAGTGCTCCCCATAGAGGTAATGCCGCCACAACTTCAAAGCAAACACAACGGCTGCAAGCTCCAAACCATGCGTAGGGTAATTTTTCTCATAATCCTTTAACTATCGCGAGGCATAAGAAATGACCCTACCATGCTGCATCAATACACAACCCAATCCGCTGTGAGAGGCGTCGCTGTAGATCACAAATCCATCACCCATCATTGGCAATGCTAAAATCGGCGCTGATATCAATCTCCTCTTCAGCTCCTCTTCAGCTCTGCTGGCACTGCTCAGTCCAAATGAACTTTGTCCCCTTCCTAGTCAGACTGGTCAGAGGGGTAGAGAGCTTCGCAAAGCCCTCCACAAACCGACGGTAATAACCTGCTAAGCCCAAGAAGCTCCGGACCTCAGTAACCGTCGTCGGTCTAGGCCAATCCCGAACAGCATCAATCTTCGTCGGGTCCACTACCACTCCTGCGGCTGACACTATATGGCCTAAAAATGCAACCTCCCAAAGCCAGAACTCGCACTTATTAAACTTGACATACAGCTTCTTTTCTCTCAGAAGTTGTAGCACTATCCTCAAGTGCTCCTCATGCTCCATATCACTCCGGGAGTAAATCAGGATGTCATCGATGAATACCACAACAAACAGGTCCAAGTACGGCTGGAATACTCGGTTCATCAAATCCATAAATGCGGCAGGGGCATTAGTCAATCCAAATGGCATCACTGTGAACTCATAATGCCCGTACCGGGATCTAAAAGCCGTCTTGGGGATGTCCTCGGCCCTCACCCTCAACTGGTGGTAACCGGACTGGAGATCAATCTTCGAGAACACCGAAGCTCCCTGCAACTCATCAAACAAATCATCAATCCGTGGTAAGGGATACTTATTCCGGATGGTCACTTTGTTCAGCTCTCTATAATCCACACACAATCTAAGTGACCCATCCTTCTTCTTCACAAACAACACCGGCGCTCCCCACGGAGATACACTGGGTCTAATAAAACTCCTGTCCATCAGATCCTGTAACTGTGCCTTCAGCTCCCTTAACTCAGCAGGTGCCATCCTGTAAGGTGCCTTCGAGATTGGCGCGGTTCCTGGAACCACGTTAATCACAAACTCTATCTCCCTCTTCGGCGGCATAGTCGTCAACTCAGGGGGAAACACATATGGAAACTCACGGACAATGGGGATATCCTCGAGTCCCAGTGCCACCGTAGACACCTCGACAATAGTCGCCAAGAAAGCGGTACAACCTCTGCTCATCATCCGCCTAGCCCTCGCCGAAGAAACAGTCACTGCGAACAGTGTGCTCTGGCAGCCTCTGTAGACGAACTCATCCTGCCCAGGCTCGCGGAGGGTCACCGTCCTCTCTCTACAGTCGATGGTGGCAAAATACTGCGACAACCAATCCATACCAAGTACAACATCAAAATCCTGGAGCTGCCGTAAGACAAGCAAGTCTGCCGACAAGATCCAAGATCCCAACTGTACGAGACAAGCCACACAACACTCCTCGACATGCAAAACATGATCTGGAATCTGAACCTCTAATGCATGCGACAATGAATCTATATCTATACCATGTAGGGATGCAAATGCTCTACTGAAAAATGAATGTGAAGCACCGGTATCAAAAAGAGCTCGAGCACAAACCGCAGAAATCAAAATAATACCTGCAATGACGTGGTCGGCCGCCGAAGCATCCTCAACCTGTGCGGCGTAAACTCGCCCGCTCGGCACTTGTGCTCGTCGCTCTGGCTGTCGCGAAGAAGAATCATAATCAGGCCTACCATAGGTCGCAGAAGGTCCAGCCGTCTGTAGAGGAATGGAGGGTGCCGAGGCCGTCGAGGGTGCTGGGAAGCCTGCTATGGGGCACGCCGCCTGAAAGTGGCCAGTCTGCCCACAGCGGAGACATCGGCCCTGCCTCTGAGTACACTGGATCGGTGGGTGCGGTCCTCCACAGATAACACATCTGTCCTGGCGCGGCTGCCGCTGGGACTGCTGCTGCTGCTGAGACTGCTGCTACCGAGGCGGTCGGCGCTGCTGCTGCTGCTGAGAGGGACGGGGTGCACCTGACCTGTAGAGTCCTGGCGTTCCAATGCTTTTGAACACCCTCTTATTGTGACAGGGTTGTTGGGGAAGTTTTTCACTGTGTTTTCTGCATTGGACCGGCCTGGACCGCGGGTATTTTTCTGCCGTTGAGCTCGAAAAACGGAGGACGGCAAAGCGAACGGATTCGAATTCTGAATTACGGATCTCCCAGAATGGGGGGCAAAGCGTTTGCCTTTGACGGGTGCATCAGAATCCGTACTAAGTGGCCGGCACGCTTTTCGAGGTGATCGGACGGGATCCTTCTACGATCGGACTTTTCATCTTATGTTATGTCAGTGGGTTATTTTTATTTTGTAGTACCTCAACCTTTCGGTTTTCCGTTTTGGGTCCTGATTAAATCCTTTCAGTTGTAACGGGGGGGTTGAGGTTCGAGAAATTCTGGGCTGACCGTCGGGGTGTGCGGGTATTTTTAGGTGCTAGAGCTCGCAAAACGGTGAACGGTGGCGCGATCGGATCCAATTTCCGACCCCGAGATCCCCCAGAATTAATTTTTGAAGTTCTCTATCTGCTCGGGCGCATCGGAATCCGTGCTGGCGATCAGCACGCTTTCCGAGGTAATCTGGACCCTCCGTTCTATTTTTTCGACTGACTAAGATTGGCATCGGGAATGAATCATTATTATTATTATTATTATTTTATTATTGTTATTATTTTTGGGTTAGCGTATAAGTTCGGGTGGGGTGCGTGCGGGGAAAACCCCAAAAAAAAAAAAAAAATAAAAAAAAAAATAAAAAAAAACCATACTTTCCCTCTTTTCAAGAACGGCGTGGAGAACCGAGACGGGGAGAGGAAAGGAGAAACGGCTCCCTTTCTGCGGGATCGATCGAGCATGGAACGGGCGACCCTCCTTCTTCCTCCTCCTCCGCCAAGGAAACCCCCGGGGCGTGACAGATTAAGATGGTATCAGAGCCAATAACCAGCCGGAATTGTGCGGCGAGTCTCGACTGAGCCTGGGTCTAGATGGCAGGGCTAGCGATACAAGTCTCACACCGCCTGGTGATCTTGGGCTGCTGTGTGTGTGTTTGGGCTGACGGGGACGTCAGGCCTAAACGGGGGGAGTCTGTGACGCCCCCAATAGTGCCACATCGGATGTGGATGGAATTGTGATTGGGTTTATATGAGACATGGACACTAGTAATAATAACTGGGCTTAAGCATTTTGGGCTGTGGTTTGGGTCCAACGAGTTATTATTGCTAGTGGGCCGGGTCGTTACATTTGGTATCAGAGCCAAAACAGCTTTAACCACAGTAGTCGCTGTCCAACATCCACAGGAGCACATTACCACTGGCTACTAACTAATGAAATGATCAGGGTATTACGGCGTAAAGATGCGAGAGTGCGGGATTGTTGAGTTTTGTTGTCCGGTTTAGCTCGGGTGTTGTGCTAGTGTAGTCGGGTTGTTTTGGAGGTTGGGGTCGAGGCCGGCTACCACCGGGGCCTTGATGGTTGCTATGAATTAATGGATTAGGCAACCAGCACAGGACACGGTGGGTCTGCTGACGGTGTTCATGCACCTGCTGCGGCTAGTAATACAGCAGATTGTTGCGCCGACTTTTGTTTTTCTGAACCCCTTCCTCTGCCGACGTTCTGGTCGTCGTTAATAACGGTGACGGGTGGTAGTGTAACCCACCGGTGTTTGTTAGTGTGTCGGCCGTTTTGCCGGTCGTGGGTAACTGGATGGCCTTTCGTCTAAAACTGTATCTTCTAGGTCTTCTGGTGTTAGGTTACAGCAGGTAGTCGGCTGATTCTTCATGCACCATGGGCAAGGTATGGGAGGGAATGAGGAATCCTTCCCCTACGGTTGTTACCCATAGTTCGGCTTTTTACTGTGGTCATGGCAATGGTTGTAGAAATCGTCGGGACAGGATCTCGGGGTGCTCCTTTGGGATTGAAAAAGAAGACCCCCAGGGCTAGTACATCTGGTTCGTTTGGGCTCGTTTTTGGTTAGAGAGGTTGTGTCCCGCTTTGCACAAGTGCGCGTTAGTGGCGACTTTTCGGGGGTTTAGCTTTTGACGCTGGGTGATGTCGGTAGCTCTTTTAAGGGAGTTGTGAGGGTGTAGCTCTGGGTTGGGTTCCTGTTTTCTGCGCTAGAGGGTCGGTTAGGTTGTCCTACGGGTGGGTGAGTGCGTGTTCCCTCGAGTGCGCTTGAAAAACCTAGGCAACCTTTTTGGGCAGGTCTTTCTCCCTGTATTCGTTGCATGTCCTCTTTCCGACCCGATAGGTTTCGGATGGGTAGTCGACTGTACCTGGAGGCCTCTGTTTTAGCGGGCTTTGAGCTTAGAAGTTTCCTAGTGGGGGTGTCGCTGTTTGGTTCGGAGTTTTACCGCTCGATTTGATGCCCGGTGCTTGGAGGGGCAACGGGTTGGGACCGAGCGTTAGTGGTTAATCAGAGTACCGCACCCCGTCGGTGCCGAGACGGAGGTAGGACCTGACCTTGTGAGTTTTGTCACCAGCTTCCCGTGACTAAGGCATAATCATGAGGCTTAGTTGTGAGGCAGGTGTGGGTCATGGGGATCTGTCGACTGCTTGGAGCTTTGGCACTGGTCACTTCCGGCTAGGATGCCTTGTGCGCAGCCCTTTCCGTGGGGTAGACCTGGTGGTAGGCCTTAGAGCTGAAGCCTAACTTTAATTTTGACCTTCGCCCCGATCGGACGGACCGTCGAAGCGGGTAATCCGGGACGGCGGATATGCTCCGAGCTTAGAAACTCGTGTTGGTGACGGGTGGAGGTGGCCCGTGTTGGTGACGGGTGGGAGCAGTCCGTGTTGGTGACGGGTGAGTTCGTTGCCCTCAGGGGAGGTTTTCTGGTACTTAGTAACCCAGCCTGTTTTGTTGGCACCTCTTGGAGCCTTGTGAGGGCGTTAGTGTGGTTTGTTTTCCTTATCGTCGGGTTAGTTGTGTTGGACTTTTAAAGGTTCATCGGTACGAGTTGGGCGGTATGACTGGGGTACCTCGACGCACCGCGAGACTTTGTTGGTGACTTCTCAGCGCCGGCTGAGGTGGGTTGCGGACCGGTGGCGTCGTGTCGGGAAATTACGAGTCAGGAAGCAGGATTACGACGAGGTGCTGGGAATGGAGTGGTTCACGAGGTACCAGGCGGATGTGTAGTTACTTGGTTTCAGTTAGCCTAGCGACTCGACCCTCTGCATCACTCACTGACACCCCCGTTGTAGGGGTTCCTTCCGACGTCCTTCTGACTGAACTGCCAGGAATACCCCCGAGCGAGAGGACGTCCTCTCTTTTAAGCTTCTACCAGGCACGACTAGGAGTTTTCCGGATAAAGGGTTCTTTAGACAGTGTGTGTCACCTTGGGGCGCATCCGTGCTTTCGTACGAAAGAAGAACGGAAGCCTACGTCTACGCAACGACTACAGGGAGATAAACAAGGTTACAGTGAAGAACAAGCCCAGGATCGATGACCTCTTCAATCAACAGCGAGGAACACTTGCGGATTATTCTCCGGAATCTCAGGGACCAGAAGCTGGTTGCTAAGTTTAAGAAATGTGAGTTCTGACTTCGCGAAGTGAACTTTTTGGGGCACATTGTGTCAGCGACGGAAATCGCAGTGAATATGAGCGGAACTACCCGACACACGATCAGGAACGGGCGGCAGTCGCCTTCGTTTTAAAGCTTTGGGAGACACCACTTTTTCTTGGAATTTCAGAGTATTATGCTTTTGGACCGCCAGAGTCTTAAGTTTTGTTCACAGAGATGGATTTGATTTTTCGGCAGAGGCATTGGTTGGAGTTGCTGAAGGACTCGGCATGTCCACTCAGAATCACCCCGGGGAAAAGCAAGTGTAGTAGCGGATGTTTTGAGCAGGAAGGGTCAGACCGAGGGGGGGAAATCGATGAGCGCGAGTACTCAGCGGGACCGGTACTGTCGCACGACCTTTTGTCCTTGATGATCAAGCCAACCCTATTAGAGAAATCCTGGAGGGTCAGATGACAAGCGCACGGATACAGCTTGTTCGAGACATGATTTCCCCCGGACCACGCGGGCGGCTTTTCGGCGAGTGCGAACGACGCAATACGTTTCGAGGGCAGAATTGCGTGCCCGAGCTGCCAGAGTTGAGGGAAGAGATACTGTCAGAGACGCACTGCGCTCCCTATGCGGCGCGTCCAGGTGACACGAAGATGTACAAGGACCTCAAGCAGAACTTATAGTGGACTAAACCGAAGAGGGAGGTAACGCAGTTCCTTTCCCGCTGTCTAGATGGTTAACAAGTAAGGTTCGAACATCAGCGCCCGGGGGGGGAAAACTACAATCTCTACCTGTACCAGAGTGGGAACAGGAGCGAATCAGCATAGAATTCGTCACGGGTTTTCCGCATCGCATCAAGGGCACGATGCGGTCTTAGTCACAGTGGATCGACTGACGAAGTCGACTCTTTTTTTTTCCACCCATCCATACGACGTGGACCAGAGAAACTCGGCCTGTGTCGAACCTTTGGCAAGGTCTACGATGAGCTCTAGAGGCTAAACCACACTTCAGCACGGCGTTTCACCCCAAGACCGACGGACAGTCCGAGCGAGTGAACCGGATTCTCGAAGATGTGCTCTGAACCTGCGTACTTGATTTTGGTGATGGACGGTCACTGCTTTTGAGCTTTGAGAGGACCTGAGCTTCGACGGAACACCGGTGCGGATCTTAGCACGAGAGGACAAAAAGGATTGCGCAACCGGACGACCCCCTATGGGAAGGTGCTGTGGAGCAACCAGGGAGAACGTGAAGCAACTTGGGAACGGGAGTCAAAGATGGAGGAGTGCTACCCAGCTTTATTCGTTGCGGACTAGGGTTAAGTTTCGGGGACGAAACTTGTTTTAAGAGGTGAGAGATGTAGAGTCCTGGCGTTCCAATGCTTTTGAACACCCTCTTATTGTGACAGGGTTGTTGGGGAAGTTTTTCACTGTGTTTTCTGCATTGGACCGGCCTGGACCGCGGGTATTTTTCTGCGGTTGAGCTCGAAAAATGGAGGACGGCAAAGCGAACGGATTCGAATTCTGAATTACGGATCTCCCAGAATGGGGGGCAAAGCGTTTGCCTTTGAGGGGTGCATCAGAATCCGTACTAAGTGGTCGGCACGCTTTTTGAGGTGATCGGACGGGATCCTTCTACGATTGGACTTTTCATCTTATGTTATGTCAGTGGGTTATTTTTATTTTGTAGTACCTCGACCTTTCGGTTTTCCGTTTTGGGTCCTGATTGAATCCTTTCAGTTGTAACGGGGGGGGTTGAGGTTCGAGAAATTCTGGGCTGACCGTCGGGGTGTACGGGTATTTTTAGGTGCTAGAGCTCGCAAAACGGTGAACGGTGACGCGATCGGATCCAATTTCCGACCCCGGGATCCCCCAGAATTAATTTTTGAAGTTCTCTATCTGCTCGAGCGCATCAGAATCCGTGCTGGCAATCGGCACGCTTTCCGAGGTAATCTGTACCCTCCGTTCTATTTTTTCGACTGACTAAGATTGGCATCAGGAATGAATCATTATTATTATTATTATTTTATTATTGTTATTATTTTTGGGTTAGCGTATAAGTTCGGGTGGGGTATGTGCGGGGAAACCCCCCCCCCCCAAAAAAAAAAAAAAAAAAAAAAAAAAAAAAAACCATACTTTCCCTCTTTTTCAAGAACGGCGTGGAGAACCGAGACGGGGAGGGGAAAGGAGAAACGGCTCCCTTTCTGCGGGATCGATCGAGCACGGAACGGGCGACCCTCCTTCTTCCTCCTCCTCCGCCAAGGAAACCCCCGGGGCGTGACAGATTAAGCCGCACCGGTCCACCGCTGCAGCGTGCTCCCGGCCCGCGCCGCGGCCGCCTGCTGTCGTGGACCCGGTCCACGCCTGGTTTCGTGCACCAGTTTCCTGAAAGGGATCCAGAAGCTCCGTTTTTGGCCTGTTTCGCCCCGTTTTTGAGTGTTTTTGACCACGACGACGATTGTTTTAACAATGTTTCTTTTTGTAGCTTTTCGAGGGCAATGTGAGGGTTTTTTAACTGGCCTTTCCGCACACCTTCTTCACGTTTCAGGTGGGTACACTCTTAGAATCCCTTTTTCTGCACACTATCGTTATTTTCATGTTTATCATGTTGTGGGTTGTCGTTCGAGACTTAGTGTTGGACTTTTCGAAAGCTGTTGATGATCTCCAATTGTTCGTTTAACTGTACTAATGTTGATAGTGTTTATGGTTTTTATTATTGGATTGGTTTCATGTACTTGGTTATGATGCTCGAGGCTGCAGCACGCGCACCCGCGGTTTGGCCACCGCAAAGGGTGTGCTTTTTCGGAAAAGTGGTCTATGACCCGTGTATACCCACGAGGGGACGTAGTGGGGGCCCCCGTAGGTGGGGGGTTTGAGGCGCCAAGGTGTGAGCGGTGCGACCCGTCGAGGTAGGTGCTCGACGTGGGTTACCAAGGTAGGTGCTCGGTTTGGTTTTCCGATGTTGGTGCTCGGTTTGGTTCTCCGAGGTTGGTGCTCGGTCCGGGTTGCCGGGGCAGGTGCCCGGGACAGGTTATGCATGGATACGGTCGATTGCACGATGAGGGGGAGGGGGGGGGGGGGGGGGGGGGGGCGGTTGCTCTGGTTTTACTGCGGTTTGCGTTACTTATAGCCCTAGTTGCTTCCGTGCTTTATTTTCTGGTCACTGACTTCCCACTCTGTGACAGGTTTATCCAGGGATGAGTGCTAGGACGACGGTGAGGCCGTGGCAGGAGTACTTTGGTCCTTCGAGGCCATAGACTGTATGTACTTCTTATTTTGCTCATTTCATTACCTGTTAGTAGCTTACTATGTGGATCGCGATACCCTTGTGGGGTCGATGTGGATGTTGGAATGTCTTTTATTATACTTATGGGCGGTTGTTTTACTTTTACGGAGTGGCCGCTTTCAAACTACAAAAGGAAAGAAAAAAAAAAAGGAAAATAGTTCGAAAACTGTTTTTAAAATGTGGGTGTCGTGTGGGCACCATTTTAAAACCCTGTGGATTTATGGATTGCGAAAATCGTTTTGAAAATCTGGGTGTCGTGTGGACACCATTTTAAAACCCTGTGGATTTATGAATTTCGAAAACCGTTTTGAAAAACCTGGGTGTCGTGTGGGCACCGTTTTTAAAACTTGTGGATTTATCCTTTCAAAATTAGTCTGCCTCTTTAATACTTATGGAAAATGGTTGTATATTTCGACTGTTGAACTAGTGTGGTTAAAGTGATGATTGAATGGTTGTTGTAGTCAGGACGCCGTGCATATACAAACGAGACTCCGCCCGTTCGCAGAGTGAATTTGTATATGCGGCGGGTCTGGGCACGCACCGGGGGAGTTTGGTTTTCAAAAAAAAATACATACGCAAATCTAAATCTTTTCAGTGGTAGTCTTCCACTTAAGGAAACCCCCGGGGCATGACATGACCTCTGACGCCCCTGAAACCTACGACCCTGAGGATGGAATCGTGGACGTCTCGGGGGTCCCTGACGACTCGTTTGTCCCTCGTCCACCTGTGTTGGGCGCTTCGCCCCCGGAATCACTGCGGGAGCTGGAGCCACCTCGTCCATCACTGCCTCCCCACGCTCTACATAAAGTGCCTGCTCCATCGAGGCATCCAAAGTCTGCAATCTGCGCGAACGGACGAACTGATAAATGTCTCGGCGCAAACCTCGCTCGAACATGTAGATCCGATGCGCCTCGTCCCTGGCCGCGTGCGGTACACTGGCTAACAGTCGGTTGAAGTCTGCGACGTACGCGTGCACGGGACGATCTCCCTGTCGAAGATTCTTCAACTCCTCCTCCAACCTCTGCCTAACACTCTCCGGGAAGAAGGCTCCAAGAAGTAGACTACGGAACTCCACCCAGGTACGAAGCTGAGTCCCAGGCGGACCAACAGGACAAACACGCCGCCACCAGGCCTCGGCGTTGTGCTCCAAGAAGTTCGTCGCCAGCAGAACCTGAAACCGCTCCTCGATGAACAGACTCTCGAAATGTCGCTCCATCGCCGTGATCCACGACTCTACCTCCCACGGCTCCGAACTCTGCCCCGAGAAACGAGGCGGGTCGAACTGGCAGAATCTCATCAAACAATCTACCACCTCTCGCTGCTCTGCAGGGGTCTACTGTCCCGCCGACCCAGACGGCTGCCTGCTAGTAACCGGCGCAATAGGGGCTGTCGGTGCCGCTGGTACAACAGGGGGTGCCACAACCGGCGAAGAAGGTGCAGGGGAACTCTCAGGGGGTGCTGCAACAGGATGCGCTCTCTGCTCAAACATGTGCATCATCCGGTCCATGGCCTCCTCCTGACGTCGAACAGCCTCCAACATCAAGGCCATCTGGGCCCTAAGCTCCTATACCTCACTCTGCTGTCCCTGTCCCGACTCCTCCTGCTCGAGCTCAGAGGAAGAAGGCTGTGAACGCGTCAGCATCCTGCGCCGCGGAGGCATCGCTCACCTGAGACAAAAGAAAACAATCAGAACCAAAACAACACTAGACCCAATCTAGCGAAAGTCAAAGGCATGTCCCCCTTCCAGTAGCACTATGTTGTCTGCAGCCAACATAGCCGCTTACCGAGAGAAGACATGTCAATCACTCATCCCATCTTTGGGCGAGGTAAGAAACTCAATCAGGACTCTTGCTAAAAATCACGGCTCTCACGTGAGTCATCCTAGGGTCCAACCACAAGCCTGGGGTTTCTAAGTCTACAATGACCTACATCCTAGGCTCTGATACCACTATAATCTGTCACGCCCCAGCGTCGAAACTACGACCCGGGTTCGCCAACAGATCCGCCGCCCATAGGGAAGCCCCTTATAGACGAAGCGACTAACCTGCAAAAGATCAACTAAACTATACAGATATCAGAGCAGAAAAGTAAACTGCTGAAATAAAAGTATACAACTCCTCAAATAGTACATGCCAGGTCCTCATAATACAAAAGTCACTCCAAAAGCAAAAAGTACAAGATACATCCCAAAATCACTCACAATACTAGTACATCACCAAAAGGGTACATCTACTCTCACTGGAAGAAGACTGGTAGGGATCTAGCTTGCGACTCCCTTACCTCGATCAGCAGGATCAGCAACTGGAGCAGCAGGAACTGGAGTAGAGGTCCCTGGAGAAAAATCGCCACGGCGGGTGTGAGAACTACATCCCACAGTAGTTCTCAGTGGGTACCGCCAACAAGCCCGACGGTCTGCCCACTAAGTCAACTAGAGGCATAAAGTAATAAATACAGTACTGAAAATAAAGGCTGGAAAATAACTCTACAGCTACTATACCTCTATCTAAATGCTCAAGGAGTGGAACAGATGGAAACATGATGCATCTACTATCTCTCAATATAATCACCCAATCTACACTGACTGCCACATAGGGTCCAGTCAAACCTGCGCCTACCTACTGCCGTTACATCCAAGGAGGACCGGACTTACGTAGGGCGTCCGTGACTGCCAAAACTGGCCCAGCCAGAGGGACTGCGTCGACAAGTCGCGATGGCAAGTAACAGGCCCAACTCCGGAGTGGCACTCGAGGGGCGCGACCCACCGACGAAAGTATCCGCGCATCTCTGTCGAGCTCAAATGCGGCTCATGCAGGCTATAATCCAAATCCACGATCAACAAGATCGACAGTAACCAACAACACCAACTCTCACTCACATGCTGGAAAACCACACAGCCGGGACCTACCGTCGACTCAGACGGCTCCCAAAATAAAACACTGATCTAAACACTGCTACCATACTCCACTCGGCCCACAGGTGTGAGTGTAACATGCATCCCACAACAACTCGACCACTCGGCCCACTACCCGGGCGAGGAAACTCTAAGTCCAGGTAAAATAATATATAACAGTGTGGGAATGTCTAAAGCATAAATAACCTAGCCCAAGTTGGAGTTTTCTACTAGTCTGGTTAAACATGTAGCATATGACGGGGTGCTAGGTCAAGTTCCAATGATAACATTAATTTAACATATTTAGGGAGCAATAAAACAACCCTGATTATCATAGCAACACAAGGAGTATCAACATTCTCTTTCTAGCATGCTTCCTAGTACATCACAAAATCATGCATGTTCCCAACTCAATAGAGTTAATAAACTGTCCATTGGTTTTGAAGACGAAACAACCCACATGGAAGTGCAAATTGATCCAAAGTCTAAAAAGGTTGAAACTGCACGGGGACAATCCTCGGATTTCCACAATTCCAACGGGTCCAAAAACACCCAAAAACACCTCCTGGGTACAAAGACATAGCCCAACATTACAATCAACACAAAATTTCCAAGTGTACAATCTGCTGAAAATTCAGTCCCAAAGAAGATTAATTATCACCTGCGAGATAAACTCCAAAAATTTCAATAAAAATACGACGGCGATCCTCGCGAAGCATAGATGTCAAAAACGAGTCCTCACACATTGAAATCCGATACTCGAGTGCAGAGATAAAAATCCAACAATGCGCTGCTGTCCAGAAAAACCACCAGCAAAACAGGGGCTTAAAGATGTACCAGAAACCCCTAAAAAAACTAAAATCTAGGAGAAGTGAAAAATACAAAAATCGTAGATTTTCCTCTCGTAAATTCGACGCTGTAAAAATCGTCCAAAAATTCCGTCGGAGTAGCTCTGTGGACCTCGTGGACCGAAACGCGACGGAAATGGACCACCGAAGAATGAACGTCGCACTGTGCTAACTTGCCGAATATGTCGATGCAGTGGCCTCCAATAAATCCGAGCCTCCTTCACAAGATGCAGCACAAGATGATCAATAAAGTTGCTTTAGGGCTCAAGTGGGTTTGATCTCGGGAAAAACCCCAAAACGGCAAGAGAAAATGCCTATTTATAGGCCCCCTCACAAAAAGCCCACAAAAATCCAAGTAATGGGATTTCGGGCCCATTTTCCGGGCGCCTGGTACATCCGGGCTGCTACAGTGAGCCCAAAAAGGCGCTCGGCCCGGCCCACCAACCGCGCCCGAAACCCCCACACGTCGCCACGTGTTCCTCCGCGCCCTGCGCGCTCGGCGCACGCGCGCCCGCCAATCACGGCGCGCCGCGTGGCCGCGCGGTCCACGGCGGGGACCGTGGGCCGCAGTTCACGGCGAGCCGCGGTCCACGTGCTATCGTGCGCGTGTTGACCCGCCAATCGGCGCGCGCCACGTGGCAGCGCCCTCCGTTGGCTGCTCTCGGTGCATGCCAAGTGGGCCGTGGACCGGCCCACCCGAGAAATCGGCCCGTTTGGCCCGTTTAGCCCGAAAATAGTCGATTTTCAACGTTTTCGCGCGCTGAGTCCGTTTTTGGCATCCGTTTGACGCACAACGGGCTCGATACACCAATAATAGGTGTTTTCTCACCGCCGACCACCCAAACAAGTCGTACGGAAAAACCGGGACACCACAGTCACACTGCGGCGGTGAATGGGGCCCACCGCAGATGACACACCTGTCCTGTTGCTGCAGAAACTGCTGTCACTGGCGTCACTCCGATCACTACCGGGGTCCCCCAGACCCCTGCCGGTCTGAACTGCGATGGCCAGCAACTGAGGCCGCTGTGAGCTAAGCGGTCTCCATCCACTAGCCTGTCCCCCATCCTCAGGAGCGAGGCGTTCCCTCACTAAACTCAGTCCGGGCATCCTAGCCCTCCTAGCAATAACAACACCGCCCCCCTCGACCCATAGTGCCTACTCGATGGCCTCATCCATGGTTTGAAGTCTCCGGGCATGCACCAAGGTATAGATCTCTGAGCGAAGGCCACTCTCAAATAAATAAATTCGGTGTGGCTCATCCCGGGCAATAAAGGGTACGCAGTTAAGCAACTGCGTAAACTCCTGAAGGTACTCCTGAACTGTCCTGTCTCCCTGCTGAAGGTTATTCAAATCCTCCTCAAGCTTCTGCCTTACACTGTTCGGAAAGTAAGCCGCGAACATCATTCGGCGAAACTCTAACCAAGGCATCTGACGGGTAATCTGAAACTCAGCGGGCTCTACTCTCCGCCACCACGTATCTGTGTCTCCGTCCAAACAATGCACCGCCATGTGAACCCTCATTCTCTCAGGGATAAAGAAGTCCCTAAAGAGCTTCTCTAGTGCGGCAATCCAAGCCTCCACCTCCCAAGGCTCTGTATCACGATCAGTAAATCGAGGTGGGTCCAAACTGCGAAAATGAAGCAACCGCATAACAACCTGCTCCTCCTCAACCGGGGTCTAAGGTCGACCAGCTCCTAGAGCCCCACAGCTCGAAAAAGGCACTGCCGGTGAAGGGGGTACCACGGGTGGTGCAGAGGCTCCCTGAACAAACTGAGGCGACTCGCCTCTCTAAGCTAACAATTGATCACTATGCTGCCCCTGCTGACGACAGCTCTCTGCCAACCGAGCCACCACGGCCCGCAACTTCTGAATCTCACTCTGTCGGGCCTGCCCTTGCCCATCCTGGTCAAGCTCATCGGAAGGTGAAAAGCGCTAACGCGTCGGCACACTGTGTCGGGGAGGCATCGTGCTCGCCTGCGACAGGACCCAAACATCAGAACACCACAAACACTTGATCCAATCTAGCGAAAGTCTAGAACATGCCATCCATTCTTTAGCATTATGTTGTCTGCAGCCAGCATAATCGCTTAAGAGAATAAACATGCCAATCTCTCATCCCATCCCTCGAGAGAGGTATAAAAATCAATCAGGACTCTCGCTATAAATCACGACTCTCTCACGAAGTCATCTTAGGGTCCAACCACAAACCTAGGGCTAAGTCCACAATGACCTACATCCTAGGCTCTGATACCACTCTAATATGTCACGCCCTTGGGTCGAAATTGCGACCCGGGCTCGACAATAGATCCGCCGCCTATACGGGAAACCCCGCATAGACGAAGCGTCCAACCTGCAAAAGATAATACTACAGCTATATAGATATCAGAGCGAGAAAATAACAACTGTAAATAAAATCCAAACCACTGTACAACTGGAATAAAATTCAAGATCCATCTCCCAAATATAAATAATACATAATCTGATCCACATGAAAAGTACAAATGAAAATCCTCCTATACATCATCTATGTATCCAAAAAGGGAGGTAAACTAAAATAATAATACATCTGTGTACAGTAAAATCTCACATTCCGAGATGGTACATCTATCTCGCCAAAATGAACTATACTAGTAGGGATCTATCTCGTGACTCCCTATCCTCGGTCCGTCATGCCCGCTAGAGATGGAACGGAGGGAAATGTCTCAGCCAACCAGTCACCGACAGAGGGTGTGAGAACTATATCCTATAATAATTCTCAGTGGGTACCGTTTCCAAAACCAACAGTCTGCCCACTAAGTCTACTAGAGACATAAGATAACAGAAAAACTGTAATAATGAAAAGATAAGCTGGAAAGAAATCTATAGCTATTATGCCTCTATCTATAATGCTCAATGGGTGATACAGATGAAAATGATGCATCGACTCTAACCCAGTATACTCAATCAACCCAAGCACACTGACTGCCACATAGGGTCCAGTCAAACCTGCGCCCACCTACTGCCATTACATCCACAGAGAACTGGACTTAAGTAGGGCGTCCCACCGGACTGCATTGACAAGTCGCGATAGCAAAGTAACAGGCCCAGCTCCGGAGCGGCACTCGAAGGGAGCGACCCCACCGAGAAAAGTATCTCTGTCGAGCTCGATATGGCTCATGCAGGCTATTGTCCAAATCCACGATCAATTAGATCGACAATGTCCAACTCACAACACTAATCCACTAGCCGGAGGTACTCAACAGCTGGGACCACCTGTCACGCCCCGGCGTCGAAACTGCGACCCGGGCTCGCCAACAGACCCGCCGCCCATACGAAAACCCTGTATAGACGAATCGACTAACCTGCAAAAAGAGTCAACTATACTATACAGATATCAGAGCTGAAAGTAAACTGCTGAAAATGAAAATATATACAACTCTAAATCCTCCCCAAAAACATAAGTCTCTCAAACTGTAAAATAAAATACAACTCTATACCTCACTACAAAGGTCACTCAACAAGAACTCTCAAAAAGTAAGGGGGTACATCTACTCTCTGGACGACGACTGGTAGGGATTTATCTCGCGACTCCCTCGCCTCGGTCAGAAGGATCAGCAACTGGAGCAACAGGAACAGGAGTAGAAGTCCCAGGGGAAAAAGACACTACGACGGGTGTGAGAACTACTTCCCACAGTAGTTCTCAGTGGGTGCCACCAACAAGCCCGACGGTCTGCCCACTAAATCTACTAAAGGCATAAAGTAACCATATAATACTGAAATGAAAGGGCTGGAAAAGTAACTCTACAGCTACTATGCCTCTCTCTAGATGCTCAAAAAGTGGAACAGATGGAAACATGATGCATCTACTAACTCTCAAAGTATAGTCACCCAATCTATACTGACTGCCGCATAGGGTCCAGTCAAACCTGCGCTCACCTACTGCCTCACATCCTCAACAGGACGGGTCTATCGTAGGGTGTCCGTGACTGCCAAAACTGGCTCAGCCAGAGGGACTGCGTCGACAAGTCGCGATAGCAAGTAACAGGCCCAACTCCGGAGTGGCACTCGAGGGGCACGACCCCACCGAGGAAAGTATCCGCGCATCACTATCGAGCTCAATATGGCTCATGCAGGCTATAGTCCAAACCACGATCAACAAGATCGACTAAAAACACCAACGCTCACTCACAGGCTGGAAAACCGCACAGCCGGGACCACCGTCCACCAGACCGCTCCCACAACAGAACACAGGAAAGACCGACACCATAAGGTTTCGGAAACCCGATTGGCCGGTGCTTAGAATCCTATCAAACAAGAACAGACTCTAGGCTCCGCCTATCGAAGTTCCTGACCCCCTTATAGTTCGGGAACACGACAACCTCGGTACAACACGAAGAAAACACCAACCAGGGCCCGAAAGTTCCGGGAGACCTACACCTACAACCCTATCAAACAAGAACAGGTTCCAGGCTCGGCCCCCGTGGCTTTCGTCCCGACAAAGGAACGGCCCCTAGAACCCAGACCACTCGAATCCTTTCGAGTGGAGAAATTTACAGGAAAAAGTTGACATTTGTTACTGAAACCCATTTTTACTCAACCCACGCAGGGTGAGGACTAAAAGTAGTTTCCTTTTTGAAAAACTATCTTGATTTGAGAAGAAACCCATTTTAATAATTTTTAGTCCTTTTAGGAAAAACAGTTAGAAAATAAGTATTAATACCCATACCCCGAAGGACTGATGCCTTTGTCCAATCAAACAAGAACAGACTCCAGTGGCCCTTCGATGCTTGGAAGAAAACATTGGTAGACTACAATCATGTGTATGTCGAAAAGGGTTCTGGGTTCTAGGTCCTGCTAACACTGGTACACTCCTGCCACTAACCAAGTGGCGATAAACCCAACAGGGGAACAAGACCTCCCGGGATCACCGTTTACCCCAAACGGTTCCCGGCACAGACAAGCGATCAACTACATCTACCAGACTCCACTCTGCTCCCAAGCACGAGTGCACATGCATCCCACACTAAAATGAAGTCCCGACCGCTCGACCCACTACCCGGGCGAGGATAACACTAAGTCCAGGAATGAAACACAATGTGTGGATGTCTAAACATAATTAACCCTAGTCCAAGTGAGGGTTTTCTACTAGTCTGGTTACACATGCAAAATATGACGAGGGTGCTAGGTCAAGTTCCAAGATAACAATGATTTAACAGGTGGTAGGAAGCAAAAGAGATCACAAGATCGACAAATAATACTAGGAATATCAATTCCTACATTCTAGCATGCTAAAAAGCACTACCATGTATGATCCTACATCGATAGAATTACTGAACAGTCCAAAGGTCATGAAGACGAGGCCACCCACCTGAAGGCGCTATCTGTCCAAAGTCCCACAGCTGATGATACCCAGAAATCAATATATCCAGATCCAATGGGTCCAGCAATACCCGCAAACTCTCCTGGGTACAACACAGGGCTCACAGTTACACTTTAATCCAACAATTAACCAAATACGCGCAGTCTGAAAAATCAGTCCCAAAGATGCAATTATTTCACCTGCTGAAAGGGCTCAAAAAAATCCGATAAAAATACCACAGCGATCCTCGCGTCGAGACCTTCGAAACGGGTACCTGCACGCCCAATTCCGAATACCATAGGCCAGGTTACAAATTCCACAACACAGGGTGCACATAACCTCACAACAACACATCTGTAATTCCATACACAGATAAAGGGAGGAAATATACCTTCGGGAAAAATCTCAGAAAAATCCCAAAAAAATACAGTGATAATCCTCGCGTCGCGTAGATGCAAAAAGTGTAAAGGCTCGTCTCAATCCGATGTCCGAGCACGAAGATATCCCCAAAACAATCCGCTGTCCTCAAGATTCCTCACAGAAAACAACGGTCCCAGTAAGCATGGAAAAACTCCTCGAAAAGCTCCAAATGAGGGAAAGCTGAAAGTAACTAGATCGTAGCTCTGTCCGTCGCGGATCCAGCGGCGAAGAAATCGCTTGAAAAGGTGGTCGTAGTAAGCCGGGGGAGTCCTCGCACCGAAACGCGACGAAGGAGAACACAAATGAACAAGCGTCGCGCCGCACCGTAAAAATGGAAACCTTGGGAATCATGCAACATAAAATCCTAGAAATCCTCCAGAGGTTGCAGCACAGAACGCGGAGCAACATTGCTTAGGGGCTCGGGGTGAGGGGAGGCTCGAAAACGTGAAAAAAATGGAGAAGAAGAAAGCTCGGGTCCTTAAATAGGCCAAAGAAACAAATCCAAAAATACCCGTTATATCCCATCTTTCGGGCGCCTGGAAAATTTGGGCCGCTACAGTGTTGGGCCCGGCCCAACACTGTGCGCGCCCGAATCCCTCATGGGCCTCCACGTAGCCCGCCAAACAGCGCACAGTGGCGCTGTCCACCCGGCTCGCGCCACGTGGCCTACCCAGACGACGACACGTGGCAAGCAACTGGGTCAACGTGCGCCTGGCACGCCCATGTGTGTGCTGCCAGCACTGCCTGCGCCGCTGCCAGGCACGCACCCCGAGGAACTCCCAGCCTGCTCCGTGGTCCCGGTCCACAACTCCAACCAACAGCCGACTGCCACGCGTCCGCACCCAAGCAGTAGGAAAACGCCACGTGGCCCGATGCTCCCGTGCACCCGCGCGCCTGCCCGCGCGCCCGCGTCGCCGCGCTCCGCCGCTGCCCGCCGCGCTCCGCCGCTGTCCGCCGGCCGCCGGAACAGTGTCAAGGTGCCTCGAAATCCATGCGCGTCATCCGGGCTCCGAAAATAACAAGTAAATAATCCATTTTAATCGTTTTCTCGCGCTGAATCCAAATCCGAAGTCCGGTTTACCCAATTCCACTTCTAAAATTTCCCAAAGGCCTCTGGTGATGCAAACTTAATCCCAAATTGCACCATAAATCCATTTCTTGGGCCCGACATGCGCACAAACACTCCCAAAGGCCACTAATCCATCAGTAATCTCTTAAGTGGGGATTTGGGTCCTCACATCCTCCCCCACTAAAAGAAAGTTTCGTCCTCGAAACTAACACGGCTCAAAAGGGAGTCTCAAAGCCAGAGGTAAGTATCCATCAACACCATCTCCAGCTCCCCAGTCGCTACGCACACTCCGCGAAGCGAGTCCACACGGGCAAGGAGTCCAAAAGCTGGAAAAACCTCAAGAATTCCAAAAGACAGAGGACAAGGAAGAACAACCAACTCTACTCGTCCAAAACTACACGAATTACGCCAACACAACCAACAAGAAAGGTAAAGGCCCCACCAGCAGGAAGGTCGTCAACCCCAACTCTCAATTTAGAAAACGGCTGAAAATAACGAAAAGTCCGAAAATTCCGAAAGGACCTGTGCCTTCGCCCCAATCAAACAAGAACAGGTTCGGGCACCGTCTCCATTTCTGGAGCAGTCTTTTGAAGTTTTCGTCCTGTTCGAAAATTTCAGCACAAAGGCGAGAAAAGTGAGAGAAGTGTTGAAGTCGTTCCTGCCGTGGCTACAAAACGGAAGCTACGATCTAACCGTGACCCCTAAGGACACAACCTCACGTCCTAATCGTCACCTACGCTCAAAGAGTAGCACCTAACCCCAAAACCGCTGAAGCCACAGCTGCAGGAAGGATACCCCGGTGATCTGAGAGAATGGACTCCTGTTGTACAACTCGCGGAAAGGTCACTGTTCTCATTCCACAATCAGTCGTTGTACGATACCGCACTAACTGGTCCATCCTGTGTGCTCAATCTGAGTCGTGGAGCTGTCACTGAATCGTAACACCTGCCGGTATAATTCCAAGTCTCAACTGTACTGGACACGATCCACAAGGCTCCCCCACATGCACAACACCAACATGAACATGTACCTCTAGTGTACGTGGTAACAACTCTACCTCCAGTCCAGACAGGAAGGCCAAAAACACCAATTCAGACTGCTGTAAAGAAATCATGCCGGTGACAACCCGATCCACTGCTGTGGCGCCATCCAACCGGGCGGCACAGACCCATCCGCTCGATGCAGGAGGTCGTCGCTCAGTCTGCCTCGACGTCAATGTCCAGTCTGTCAGGAAATATCTAGACCATCCACATAGGGAGCACGGTCTCTGCCTCTGCTCACACTGGGGTGACAAATGCGGTCCTCCGTAGACCACCAATCCATGCTACCGTCGCGCCACTTAGATGTAGGTGCTAATGCTGCCATCGGGGTCCACCCAATCTCTGGCATCTCAAAAATCCGCTACCTTGAAAAAAAAAATCAGCAATGTCTCTGCCGACCGATCTACCCTCCATCACCCGGCACGAAGCACCAAAATCCAGAACTCGCTTATGGCGGGAGATCCCTATCCAAAGGAACTGCAACGCCACGCTCCATACACCACGCTTACTCCATCGAAGCGTCAATAATCCGTAATGGAGGGACCAACTAAACTGGAAGGTATCCTGGCGCAACCCACTCCCAGTCACACATATCCTATGCGCCTCGTCCCTCGAAACCTGGAGCGCGCCGTTCAACAACTGCATAAACTCCCTAGCACAGGGAGGTTCTCAAATAGTATCTCCATCACCACCAACCCCAATCCTACCTCCAAAGGCTCCAACTCAAACCTATGAATCGGGATGGTTCAGACTGCCGGGACTGGCTCCATCGATCAATGATGTCCCTAAGCTCAGCTACTATCCACTATCCATCCTGCCTCGGTGCCTCGGCACTACTCATCGACACGGAGGGGCTGCTCGCTCAGTCGGTGCCACAAGTACAACTAAAGATACCACTGCATAGGAAGAAAGTGCTGGAGGACACTCAAGCGGTACTGCCACTGGCTATGCTCTCTGCTCCATCAAGCGCATCAAACGTTCCATGGCCTCCTCCTGGCATCGGACAGCCTCCGACAACTGTGCCATCTGGATCCATAACTCCAGGGTCTCGCTCTGCTCTGACAATTCTACCTTCCGCTGCTCGGGTTACTCATCAGATACGGAATGTGCCCTCTTCACTACACGACGTCACAGGGGCATCGTAGTCCACTGCACAATAACAAACATCAGGACACAACGACCATACGACCCAATCCAGCGAAAGTCTAAGACATGTTATCCATTCTATAGCATTATGTTGTCTGCAGCCAACATAATCGCTTAGGAGAATAAACATGTCAATCACTCATCCCGTCTCTTGGGAGAGATATAAAACTCAATCAGGACTCTCGCTAAAAGTCACGACTCTCACGTAGTCATCCTAATGTCCAACCACAAGCCTAGGGTTTCTAAGTCCACTATGACCTACAACCTAGGCTCTATACCACTCTAATCTGTCACGCCCCGGCGTCGAAACTGCGACCCGGGCTCGCCAACAGACCCGCCGCCCATACGGAAACCCCGTATAGACGAATCGACTAACCTGCAAAAAGAGTCAACTATACTATACAGATATCAGAGCTGAAAGTAAACTGCTGAAAATGAAAATATATACAACTCTAAATCCTCCCCAAAAACATAAGTCTCTCAAACTGTAAAATAAAATACAACTCTATACCTCACTACAAAGGTCTCTCAACAAGAACTCTCAAAAAGTAAGGGGGTACATCTACTCTCTGGACGACGACTGGTAGGGATCTATCTCGCGACTCCCTCGCCTCGGTCAGAATGATCAGCAACTGGAGCAACAGGAACAGGAGTAGAAGTCCCTGGGGAAAAAGACACTACGACGGGTGTGAGAACTACTTCCCACAGTAGTTCTCAGTGGGTGCCGCCAACAAGCCCGACGGTCTGCCCACTCTAAGTCTACTAGAGGCATAAAGTAACAATATAATACTAAAATGAAAGGGCTGAAAAAGTAACTCTACAGCTACTATGCCTCTATCTAGATGCTCAAAAAGTAGAACATTTGGAAACATGATGCATCTACTAACTCTCAAAGTATAGTCACCCAATCTATACTGACTGCCGAATAGGGTCCAGTCAAACCTGCGCCCACCTACTGCCTCACATCCTCAACAGGACGGGTCTACCGTAGGGTGTCCGTGGCTGCCAAAACTGGCCCAGCCAGAGGGACTGCGTCGACAAGTCGCGATAGCAAGTAACAGGCCCAACTCCGGAGTGGCACTCGAGGGGCGCGACCCCACCGAGGAAAGTATCCGTGCATCTCTGTCGAGCTCAATATGGCTCATGCAGGCTATAGTCCAAACCACGATCAACAAGATCGACTAACAACACCAACGCTCACTCACAGGCTGGAAAACCACACAGCCGGGACCACCGTCTACCAGACGGCTCCCACAACAGAACATAGGAAAGACCGACACCATAAGGGTTCGAAAACCCGAGAGGCCGGTGCTTAGAACCCTATCAAACAAGAACAGACTCTAGAATCCGCCTATCGAAGTTCCCGACCCCCTTATAGTTCGGGAACACGACAACCTCGGTACAACACGAAGAAAACACCAACCAGGGCCCGAAAGTTCCGGGAGACCTACACCTACAACCCTATCAAACAAGAACAGGTTCCAGGCTCGGCCCCCGTGGCTTTCGTCCCGACAAAGGAACGGCCCCTAGAACCCAGACCACTCGAATCCTTTCGAGTGGAGAAATTTACAGGTAAAAGGTGACATTTGTTACTGAAACCCATTTTTACTCAACCCACGCAAGGTGAGAACTAAAAGTAGTTCCCTTTTTGAAAAACTATCTTGATTTGAGAAAAAACCCATTTTAATGATTTTCAGTTCTTTTAGGAAAAATAGTTAGAAAACAAGTATTTATACCCAAACCCCGAAGGACTGATGCCTTTGTCCAATCAAACAAGAACAGACTCCAGCGGCCCTTCGATGTTTGGAAGAAAACATTGGTAGACTAAAATCATGTGTATGTCGAAAAGGGTTCTACGTTCTAGGTCCTTCTAACACTGGTACACTACTGCCACTAACCAAGTGGCGATAAACCCAACAGGGGAACAAGACCTCCCGGGATCACCGTTTACCCCAAACGGTTCCCGGCACAGACAAGCGATCAACTACATCTACCAGACTCCACTCTGCTCACAAGCACGAGTGCACATGCATCCCACACTAAAAAGAAGTCCCGACCGCTCGACCCACTACCCGGGCGAGGATAACACTAAGTCCAGGAATGAAACACAATGTGTGGATGTCTAAACATAATTAACCCTAGTCCAAGTGAAGGTTTTCTACTGGTTTGGTTACACATGCAACATATGACGGGGGTGCTAGGTCAAGTACCAAGATAACAATAATTTAACAGATGGTAGGAAACAAAAGAGATCACAAGATCAACAGTTAATACTAGGAATATCAATTCCTACATTCTAGCATGCTAAAAAACACTACCATGTATGATCCTACATCAATAGAATTACTGAACAGTCCAAAGGTCATGAAGACGAGGCCACCCACCTGAAGGCGCTATCTGTCCAAAGTCCCACAGCTGATGATACCCAGAAATCAATATATCCAGATCCAACGGGTCCAGCAATACCCGCAAACTCTCCTAGGTACAACACAGGGCTCACAGTTACACTTTAATCCAACAATTAACCAAATACACGCAGTCTGAAAAATCAGTCCCAAAGATGCAATTATTTCACCTGCTGAAAGGGCTCAGAAAAATCCGATAAAAATACCACAGCGATCCTCGCGTCGAGACCTTCGAAACGGGTACTTGCACGCCCAATTCCGAGTACCGTAGGCAGTGTTAAAAATTCCACAACACAGGGTGCACATGACCTCACAACAACACATCTGTAATTCCATACACAGATAAAGGGAGGAAATATACCTTCGGAAAAAATCTCAGAAAAATCCCAAAAAAATATGGTGATAATCCTCGCATGGCGTAGATGCAAAAAGTGCAAAGGCTTGTCTCAATCCGATGTCCGAGCACGAAGATATCCCCGAAACAATCCGCTATCCTCAAGATTCCTCGCAGAAAACAAGGGTCCCAGTAAGCATGGAAAAACTCCTCGAAAAGCACAAAACAAGGGAAAGCTAAAAATACCTAGATCGTAGCTCTATCCGTCACGGATCTAGCGGCGAAGAAATCACTCGAAAAGGTGGTCGTAGAAAGCCGGGAGATTCCTCGCACCGAAAGGCGACGAAGGAGAACACAAATGAACAAGCGTCGCGCCGCGCCGTAAAAATGGAAACCTTGGGAAGCGTGCCACATAAAATCGTAGAAATCCTCCAGAGGGTGCAGCACAGCACGGGGAGCAACATTGCTTAAGGGCTCGGGGTGAGGGGAGGCTCGGAAACGCGAAAAAAACGGAGAAGAAGAACGCTCGGATCTTTAAATAGGCCAGAGAAACAAATCCAAAAATACCCATTATATCCCCTCTTTCGGGCGCCCGGAAAATTCGGGCCGCTACAGTGTTGGGCCCGGCCCAACACTGTGCGCGCCCGAATCCCTCACTGGCCTCCACGTAGCCCGCCAAACAGCGCACAGCGGCGCTGTCCACCCAGCTCGCGCCATGTGGCCCACGTGGCAAGCAACCGGGTCAACGCGCGCCTGGCACGCCCATGTGCGCGCTGCCAGCGCCGCCGGCGCCGCTGCCAGGCACGCGCCCCGAGGCACTCCCAGCCTGCTCCGTGGTCCCGGTCCACAACTCCAACCAACAGCCAGCTGCCACGCGTCTGCACCCAACCAGTAGGAAAACGCACCGTGGCCCGATGCTCCCGTGCACCCGCGCGCCTGCCCGCGCGCCCGCGTCGCCGCACTCCGCCGCTGCCTGCCGCGCTCCGCCGCTGCCCGCCGCCGCCGCTGCCCGCTGGCCGCCGAAACAATGTCAAGGTGCCTCGAAATCCGTGCGCGTCATTCGGGCTTCGAAAATAACAAGTAAATAGTCCATTTTAATCGTTTTCGCGCGCTGAATCCAAATTCAAAGTCCGTTTTGCCCAATTCCACTTCTAAAATTTCCCAAAGGCCTCCGGTGATGCAAACTTAATCCCAAATTGCACCATAAATCCATTTCTTGGGCCCGACACGCGCACAAACACTCCCAAAGGCCACTAATCCATCAGTAATCTCTTAAGTGGGGATTTGGGTCCTCAGACCACCGTCAACCGAACGGCTCCCAAAACAGGGCATCAAACTCAACGTACTAAAACCCACTGGTGGCGGCAACCAAAACATTGAAGTGCTGTCCACAATGATACAAAATTCAGCGAGCGCGTTAAGATAATGTGGAGGCCAATCCGATCATCATATTCAGCCGGGACCAAAAGAAAAAATGCTCACCTCGATCGTGATGATGTATTCCAATTTTTACTTTCCTCGGGAAGCACCAAAATCTCTACGAAAACTGCATCAAAAGCCGAATATAGAGTAAATTTACACTCTAAAAAATATGCATTTACTATTTTGCGCAACAGTCCCAAAAACCGAAAATACTTCATAGATATTTCAAAAAAAATCCAAAAAAAATAGGGCTGTGTTCCACGCGAAGTGTAGATGCAAATAGAGTCCTTAAACTCCCAGTTTCGATAACCGTAAGCCGAGAAAATGCAAGGATACTCCTCCGCTGTCTAGAAAAATGCCGCAGAAAATAGGGTCTAAATAAGCTCCAAAATACTCCATAAAAACTCAAAATGGAGAAGAATTGTAAATACATAAATCGAAGATCTACCTCTCGTGAAAACGTTGCCACAAAAATCAGCGAAAAACTCCCTCGGATTAGCACAGGGGAGTCCGCGGACGAAACGTCGACGGGAAAGGCCAAAATCAAAGAAGCGTCGAAGTGCGTCGAGTCGGGGAAAACATTGCTGTCGCGGCCTCCAAAAATGCCAAGGATCCTTAGAAATGTAGAGGACTTGATGAAAGATTTTTCTCTGCCAAGGGAGGCCCAAGAACAGCTCCAAAAAACTGAAATGGGGAGGAGAAATGACTTATTTATAGGCAAAATCCAAAAATGCCCAAAATATGGGTTCTAGGTACGATTTCGGGCGCCCGGAACATCCGGGCCCCGAACAGGGGACACGAAAAGCAGCGCCCGGATCGATCCGGGCACGCCACAAGTCCCGGCTCGCGCAACAGCGGGGCACGGCCAACCGGGTCGCGCCGCGTGCCCCGACCGCATGGGCGGGTGGTTGGCACCCACCAACCACGGGCCGCCACATGGCGGCGCACCCGCCACGCGCGCGCCTGCCCCCGCCAGCCACGCCACTTTCCCCCCGCCTGCCCGCACCACTGCGTGGACCGTGCCGAGTGCATCGACCACTCACAAGCCGCCACGTGTCCACCCCGGTACACGTCTCCCCCTGTGCACTCGAATACCTTATAAACTTCCGGTTGTCCGTTTTCGGGCATCCAGGCTCAGAAAAATACATCCAAATAGCCGATTTTGATCGTTTTCTCACGCTGAATCCAAATCCAGTGTCCGTTTTTCGGGCTTCTATTTTCGACGAAGGCATCCGAAAGGCAGACTTGATCTATTTTTCGTGCGGGGTCCATTCCTTGAGTCCGATTCGCGCACAAACACATCCATCACACAAACTAAGCCTCTTGAAGCCACTGATCACACTGAAAAACATTTGCGGGGATTCGGGTCTTCACATTTTAATCTAGATTCTTTTCCTAACTTTTATGCGACACATTTGACCTCTTGACCTAGGTTTTCTCCTAAGTCCAATTACCACTTAATCACATGCAAGAACATCCTACAATAGGTTTTAATACAGTTATCTCTTCGGTTTAAACCCTAACTTGCCCATTGATCATGTTTCTCTACACATCTATTCTTACTAACATACTTCTAGATTTGAAAAGTAAAGGAAAAGAGTAAAATTCCCCACCTTGAGCACTTCTTTGAAAGAGAGTTGGTTCGATCTCTAGAATCTCCACGAAATCCCCCTAAAAGTGGGAGAACAACCCATAAGAGATAATTTCATCACTTCTAAATCCACGAAACTCAAAAATCCCGAAACCCTAAAATTTTCCCATATTTCTTGAGCTCTTGGCCAAAGGAGATGGGGAAAGGGCTCTATCCTCAATCCAATGCCTTCCTTGAGGTTCTCTCCACCTTCTCCAAGCTGTTTTGGAGATCAAACCTTCAGCTCTAGCACTCCACAGTGATCCCCTTTCTACTTAGTTGTTTTGGCAATTCTTCTCTCGAGAGAAAAACGCAGGGAGAGAGAGTGTCGAGAAGAGAGTGAGAGAAGTGCCCTAGAAAGAGAGGGAAAGAGAGGGGTTTTGTCAGGGGGTTGGTGGCTGTAGCAGGGGGGTGTGAAATAACCTGAATGCCCCTACTAAAATCCTTTATTTTCTTTGGACCTAGTCGGTTTCCGCGCGTTTCGGGCGCCCGCGACCATGTTCGGGCGTCCGATTCATTGGAACCACTGTTCACCCGGATGGTCCGAAGCACCCGCACCCTGCGCCCGCCACTATTCATCCGGGCGCCCCCAGGTCAGCATGGGCGTTCGAAAACCCATGCGCTCAAAAAACTAGTTTTCGGGTTGAGAGTCCGAATGTACGGATAGGGCGCCCGCTATTGTAGCTTCGGGCGCCCGCAGGGCATTTTGGGCGTCAGAAACCTGTCTGAAGTTTCAAACTTATCTGTTTTCGCCAATTTCCGGCTCAACTTCGATCCGAATGCGATTTGCTTCGAATCAAACTTGCTTTAACACTTTTTTATCATATTTTTAAACATGTTTAGGGTGGCTTATCCGCACTTTGCCACTTTAGCGAAAACCGATGCACTACATCCCTCCCTCCTTATAGGAGTTTCGTCCTCGAAACTAAAATTTTGCATACCTTAACTTATTCCTCAAATAGGTGAGGTTGTCGCTCGCCATTGTGCTTTCGAACTCCCAAGTGGCCTCTCGCTCACCGTGGTTAGCCAACAGCACCTTCACATATGTGATGGAACGATTTCTCAAGTTCTTCTCTTGCCGATCAACTATCTTTCACGGGTACTCATCATAGCTCAAGTCCTCCTGTAGATTCAGCAGTGGATAGTTGATCACATGAGCTGGGTCGTTAACATATTGGCGGAGTTGGGGTACATGAAAAATATCGTGTACTCCTGCCAACTCCGGAGGCAATGCCACTCTGTAAGCCATAGGGCCGACCCGCTCTAGCACCTCGTAGGGGCCAATAAAGCGAGGACTTAGCTTTCCCTGCATCCCAAATCACACTATGCCCTTGGTGGGTGATGCCTTCAAGAATACGTGGTCACCAACACCAAATTCCAAGTCGCGTCCTCTCTTGTCGGAATAATTCTTTTGCCGACTTTGCACTGTCACTAACCGCTGACGCGCAATCCTCACTTTCTCCTCGGCCTCCTATAACACATCTGGGCCCAAGGTTGACCTTTCACCGACCTCACTCCAATGCAACGAAGATCGGCACTTCCTGCCATACAACGCTTCAAAGGGTGTCATCATGATACTGGCCTGGAAGCTATTGTTGTAGGCGAATTCCCCCGTAGGCAAATACCGCTGCTATCCGGCGCCATAATCCAATACGCATGCCCTCAATATATCCTCGAGAATTTGATTAGTTCTCTCCTATTGCCATCGCTCTGAGGATGATATGCGGTGCTAAAATCAAGGCGTGTCCTAAGAGTCCGGTGAAAACTCTTCCAAAACTGTGACACGAACCGGTGGTCCCAATTCGATACGATAGAGACGGGTACTCCATGTAGGTGCATAATCTCATCAATGTACAATTGCGCCAACTTGTCCTTCGACCACGTGGTGTGGAATGGCAAGAAATGCGCCACTTTGGTCAATCTATCCACCACCACCCATATCGCGTCGTGGGCTGCTTGTGATCTAGGCAAGCCCACGATGAAATCCATCACGATATTTTCCTACTTCCAAACGGGTATTGGTTGGCTTTGATGTTTGCCCGCTGGAAATCGATGCTCAGCTTTAACCTATTGGCACTCTAGGCACAGAGACACAAAGCACCCAACATCTTTTTCCATATCCGGTTACCAAAAATACATCCTCAAATCTTTATACATTTTGGTGCCGCTATGGTGGACAATGTACGGTGATCGGTGTGCCTCCTGGAGAATATCATCGCGGATTTCCTTATCGCTAGGCGCACACAACCGACTCCGAAATTTCAAGACTCCCTCTGAAACCACACTGAAGTCCACCGCGCGCCTGCCCTCAATGTCAAACCGCACTTTTAGGAGTTTCTCGTCAGCGGCTTGCTTTTCCTTGATTCTCTCCAACAAGGATGATTGCACACGAAGTGTCATAAGTGTCGTGGGAGCGCCGGAAGCCACCACTTCCAATCCAAACCGTCACATTTCTGCTTGCAATGGGTACTAATCAGTGATAGCCATGGCGAGATTTTCCACTGATTTTCGGCTCAACGCGTCAGCCACCACGTTTGCCTTTCCCGGATGGTATAGGATACTAACATCATAATCCTTTAGTAGCTCAAGCCACCGACGCTGCCTCAGATTCAATTCCTTTTGAGTAAATATGTACTTGAGGCTCTTGTGATCCGTGTAGATCTCACAGTGCTCGCCACATAAGTAATACCGCCATAGCTTTAGTGCAAATATCACCGTGGCAAGCTCGATGCCGTAGGTGGGGTAATTCTTTTCGTAGCTCTTCTGCTGTCGGGAGGCATAGGCTATATAACCTTCCCTTCTTGCATAAGCATACACCCCATACCACTTCTCGATGCATCACTATACACCACGAAGTCCTTCCCCGCCGTAGGTAACGCGAGAATTGGAGCCGATGTCAACTTATCCTTGAGAAACTGGAAACTCTTGTTGCACTGATCGCTCCAAATGAACTTAGTCCCTTTTTTTGTGAGACCGGTAAGTGGATAGATAATTTTGGAGAACCTCTCCACGAACCGTCTATAATATCCCGTAACCCCGACAAAGTTTTAGACCTCGGTTACATTGGTTGGTCGGGGCCAATCTCTGATTGCTTCAATTTTCTTGGGGTCCGCTGACACCCCTGTCTCAGAGATCACATGTCCAAGAAAAGTCACTTTTCAGAGCCAAAATTCGCATTTCTTCAACTTCGCGAATAGCCTCGCTCCCAAAACATTAGTCCAGATTCAAAAGATTAGGACTAGAGTGTAATATAAAAGTTGTATATAGGTCGTCGACCCAATCATGCGAAAGTCTATAAGGGATACTTCCTCTCACCTCCAACATTATGTTGTCAGCCGCCCAACATATCGTTAATTAGTGGAAGTCCATTTCTCTCGATCTATTCCCAATATCCTTTTTGGGAATATCAATAACCAATCTTATACTTTTGCCCAATGTTCACACACTCTCATGTGCCTAATCCCTAGGGTTTCCTTAAGGTTTGCTAGCCGCCTAGAATCACTCATAGGCTTCGATACCACTCTAATTTGTCACGCTCAGAGACCGCCTATTTGGTTAGTTCGGGCACGCTAACAGACCCGCCAATCAGGCATGACCTCTTCATACCCTAAAGGAACGATCGATCATCTCAACGACAATTAGCACAATGAATCAAACAAGTATATCAGAGTAAAACTTACTACTAATTAAAACATTCAACTTTAGCATAAATACAACTATTAAAGTTGAAATATAACTCGAATGAACATTTAAATCATATAACAAATAGTTACAATTTTTCTTTTCCTCTTAATACAATATTCACTCCAAAAAGGAAACAAAACGGTACTCGATCACTAGACCCGCTAGGTCTGCTACTCTGCCGGGCCCTCCCCCCTATCGAGTGCCTCGCCGGATGTACCTGGCCCTGTTATATAGTAACCAAAACGTGGTGTGAGAACTATGAATAGTTTCCAGTGGCTTCACCCACCGAAAATAACATGCTCTACACATCTTGATCCAATGGAAGCATTAGTAGCAAGATAAATAAATGCAGATATGGAAAGCTGTAAAGCTACACTAGCACGCTAATAATAATAATCACTACACTACTAGTACCATGGATGCTACTATGCCATACTCACGCTCGGTCACTATGCCGCTAAAAGAGGTTACATCTAACCCAGCCATTCACTTGCTCACTTTTATCTTTTATGCCTTTGGAAGTACCTCATCCCATGGGTTCCAACCTTAGGAGCCGCATGCGTGCTACCCCTAAACGATGAGTCTTAATCCAAGGCATCACTTGCACTTTAGTTGCTCTTTATACCATTCAGAAGTACCTCGCTTGAAAGGGCCCCTTGCCCCGGGGAGACGGCTATCGCTCTCACACTCCCAAGTACGAGTCCCAAATCCGAAGGTGACATTTTATCGTTATTCTTTTACCCTAGATTATTTACTCTATGATAGTTTAGGTGCCCATAGGTCACCACTTTCAGGTAGAGATTTTCTTGTTATTCACATTACACATTAAACCCTAAGTTCATATTCTAGGGTTGCCAAGTGTCCCTAGGACATCAACTCTTCTCTCCAACCTTAGGGTTCTTGACTTTATGTTTAACTATACATTTATCCCTTAGGTTATTTTCTAAGTTAGATGCCACTCAATCAACCTAAATATTTTTCTAGGTTATATGCCACACATGTCACCTTACTTGATCTAGATTTTCTCTTAAGTTAAATCCATGCTATGAACCTATAATTAGGTTGCATTAACTAATAACAAGGCTAAATCTTAAAAATTCATTTTTTTTTTCCTTTTAGGACTAAAACCCTAATATTTCATCTCCGAGTAATAGTGTGATTCCTACACAAATCTACTCTTACAACACTTCAAATCTTAAAAGCAAAGAAAAAGAGATGAAATCATCCATTTTCGGTGAAACCCCTACCTCTTGTAAAATCTTGAAAAGAGAAGGATTTGATCTCTTGTTCTTTAAGAAAAACCCCTAAAACATTGGTTAAAAGCCAAAAGAGACCATTAGAAATCTCCTTGGAGCTCAAAAACTCAAAACTCTCAAATTTTACAAAAATCCTAAAAACTCACCTCTTGATTTCTTGCTCAAGAGAGGTTGGGAGAGGTTTTTCTTCATCCTAGAGCTCTTCCCTTGTGATTCTCTTCCGATCCGTGACTTCAAAAGAGATCAAAACCCTAAAATGGTGCTCCTCCAAGCGTGGGTTCTTCTCCTTACTAGAGAGAGAAAGAGAGGAAAGAGAGTGAGAGAGGGTGAAAGAGCGGTGTTCTGAGGTTGGGGCAGAAGTCCCCTAGCTTATATACTTGGGCCCCTCACATATTTACAAGTTTGCCACTCTCTCATGCTTTAGCCCGAAAAAGTTTGGACTTTTTTCCCAAAAAAGTTCGGACCCTGAATGTCCAAAACTCTGTGCGCGAAGAAGGTCCTGACCTTTCTTCACACAGTGGGGACCTTTTAAAAAGGTCCGGACCTTTCCAAAAAGGTCCGGACCTTTCCAAAAAGGTCCAGACCCCGAAGGTCAAATTCCCACATTTTCGTCGCCTTGAAAATGTTTTTTCGCTCTATAAGGCCCTAAACCCCACGGGATCATTCCGACATGCTCGGAATTCATCTCTAACATACCCACAACAACTTTGACTGTACTGGAGTCCCTTTAAGCCGATTTTCATTTCGAAACTCATTTTTATATTCCGTTTTCAACTCACTTTTGATCCGAACACCTTTTGCTTCAAACCAAACTTGCTCTAACTCTTTTTAATCATATTTTTAAACATGTTTAGGGCATCTTATCCGCATTTTGCCATCTTAGCAAAAGCTGGGGCACCACATCGGTGAATGCAAGGTAGCATCGACCCACTTCGCTAGTTTCGCCTTCCACCAGCGGTGTGCCATCTTGTCGAGGGAGCGGACCGCCAACATGACTCGGTCCCGCTTCAGCACCCGCAGGTTCTCGAACAGTTTCTCCATGGAGTCGACCGATGACTCCAATATCATCGGGTCTAATCCCTCGTCGCTGAATGTCGGCGGACGGAATTTCTGGAAGTTGGCGAGGCTCTCAATCTCCCTGTCCTGCTTCGCTTTTTGGGCCTCGTACTCGGCATCTGATATGCCTGAGTCAGCTTGCGGGGCATCTCCCTAGTGACAGTGACCGATGGTGCAGGGCGCACCAACATAGGCTCGGCCACCACTGCCACTCCCTCCACTGTCGCCCCCAGATGCGGCGACGCTGTGCACTTATGCGCCGTCTGTGTAGCTTCGGTTTGTTGCGCCATCATCTCTTGGAGCTTCTCGATCTGCTCCGCTTGGCTCCTCGACGCCTTCTCTTGGCACCGGAAAGCCTCTTCTTGATGGCGGGAAGCCTCCCCTCCCATCGTCGGGAGGCCTCTGCCTGCTGCTGGACCACACCGATAAGCGCGGCCAACCTGCTCTTGTAGCTCGTGCACCTCGTTCGACCCAGAGCCCTCTCCCGGCTCGAGTCGCGTCAAACGTGTCTCCCTACATGGTGCCATAGCTCTCTGCACACTACAATAAAAATATTAGTCCAAAATTTAATAATTCGAACAAATGCGTAACTAAAGCCAATTAAAAGGTCCGTCGACCCAATCATGCAAAAGTATATGTGGGATACTTTCGCTCACTCCTAACGTTATGTTGTCGGCCGCCCAACATATCGTTAGTTAGTAAAAGTTCATTTCCCTCGATCCATCCTCAATATCCTTTTTGGGAACAACAATAGCCAATCAAGTACTTTCGCCCAAAGTCCACACACACTCTCACGTGTATTATCCCTAGGGTCTCCCTAAGGTTTGCTAGCCGCCTAGAACTACTCCTAGACTCTGATACCACTCTAATCTGTCACGCCCCGAGACTGCCAATTTGGACAGTTCGGGCACGCCAACAGGCCCGCCAATCGGATATGACCTCTCCATACCCAAAAGGAACGGAGCAACCATCTCAATCAATTTGAGTGTACAATGAGATACAGTATCAGAGTAAAACTGCTAAACTAAAACATTAAACAATTAAACAAAAAGTTTATAATAAGTTGAAAGTAAAGTACAAGAGTGAACATCACAACATAGTATTAATTACAATTTCCTATCAACATGTACTATATAACAAATAGTTACAATTTTCTTTATTTTTCCTCACCAAAATATATAGTTCACTCAAAATACAAAAACTAGCAATAATACCACTAGACCCTCTAGGTCTCTAAGTTGCTAGGCTCTTGCCCCTGTCATGTGCCTCACCGGCGGTATCTGAATCTGTAAAAAAGTGAAAACCAACGGGGTGTGAGAACTACGAATAGTTCCAGAGGGTTCACCCACCGAGAAACATATTTTACACCTCTTAGTCCAATGAAAACAATAGTAGAAAGATAATAAATATGAAAAGTTGTAAATATTATGCTAGCATGATGATATAAAATCACTACACTACTACTCCATGCACAAAATCAATATACTACTATACCATGTCATACTAGGCTACTATGCCACAACTCGGCCACTATGCCGCTATAAGAGTGACACCTAACCCGACCACATTTGGTCACTTTCATTTTCTCTTTAGTTTTAGCCTTTTAAAAATATCTCATCCTATGGGCTCATGCCCTAGGAGTCATACTCCTAATATCGAGTCTCAAATTCGAAGGCGCCATTTACGATATATTTTATCTTTCAACCTTTCGGAAGTATCTCGCCTAAAGGGGCCCATGCCCGGGGAGTCGGCATCGGCTCAAACCTCTCAAATTACGAGTCCCAAATCTGAAGGTGCATTTACATTACTTTTGCTATTCACTTTTAATCCTTTCGGAAGTATCTCGCCTAAAGGGGCCCATGCCCGGGAAGTTGCCATCAGCTCAAACCTCCTAATTTATGAGTCCCAAATTCGAAGGTGTCTTTTGCATTATCTTTTACTTTTGTTTTTTACCCTAGGTTATTAACTCTAGGATAGCTAAGATGTCTCAAGAACCATCATTTAGGATGGAGTTTTCTTATTTACTCAAGTTTGCACATTCGCCCTAAGTTCATTACTCTAGGGTCGCTAATAGTCACCAAGAACAACATACATCGACATATCTCTCTAATCTTAGAGTTCGATGACTCTGTGTTGAAATTCTACATTTCTTTCTTAGGTTTTTTCCTAAGTTAAGTGCCACTCATTTTAACCTAGATTCTTCTCCTAGGTTTCATGCCACACATTTGACCTCTTGACCTAGGTTTTCTCCTAAGTCCAATTACCACTTAATCACATGCAAGAACATCATACAATAGGTTTTAATACATTTATCTCTTAGGGTTAAACCCTAACTTGCCCATTGATCATGTGTTCTCTACACATCTATTCTTACTAACATATTTCTAGATTTGAAAAGCAAAGTAAAAGAGTAGAGATCATTCTTTTCGGTAGAATTCCCCACCTTGAGCACTTCTTTGAAGGAGAGGTTGTTCGATCTCTAGAATCTCCATGAAATCCCCCTAAAAGTGGGACAACAACCCATAAGAGATAATTTTATCACTTCTAAATCCATGAAACTAAAAAATCCCGAAACCCTAAAATTTTCTTACATACCTTCTTGAGCTCTTGGCCAAAGGAGATGGGGAAAGTGTTCTATCTTCACTCCAATGTCTTCCTTGAGGTTCTCTCCACTTTCTCCAAGCTGTTTTGGAGATCAAACCTTCGGCTCTTGCACTCCACAGTGATCCCCTTCCCACTCAGTTGTTGCTGCTACTTTTTCTCTAGAGAGAAAAATGCAGGGAGAGAGAGTGTGGAGAAGAGAGTGAGAGAAGTGAGGGAAAAAGAGAGATAAAGAGAGGGGTTTAGTTATGGGGTTGGTGATTGTAGCAGGGGTGTGAAATGACCTAAATACCCCTACTAAAATCCTTTATTTCCCTTGGACCTAAGCAGTTTTCATGGGTTTCGGGCGCCCGCGACCCTGTCCAGGCGTCCGATTCATCGGAGCCACTATTCACCCAGACGGTCTAAAGCACCCGCACCCCGCGCTCGCCATTGTTCATCCGGATGCCCCTAGGTCAGCCCGGGCGTCTGAAAGCCCACGCGCACAAAAAACCAGCTCTCTGTTGAGAGTCCGAATGTACGGACAGGGCGCCCACCCAGCACCCGCTATTGTAGCTTCGGGTGCCCGCAGGGCATTTAGGGCGTCCAAAACCTGTCTGAAGTGATTTGTTTCGAACCAAACTTGCTCTAACTCATTTTTATCATGTTTAGTTTAGGGTGACTTATCCGCACTTTGCCACTTTAGCAAAAGCCGGTGCACTACACTCGCATCCAAGGTGTCGGTCCAATTCTGTGTGCGCATCCACGCTTGGGTGCGAGATCTGCTTCCACATTCATTAGGTACATTATGAACTGGGGTGTTCTCCAAGTCCACTCGATTGTTGTAAGCGGACTTAGATGTTTTCTTGAATGGACGCATCTGTAGTTAATGTAAGTACTACTTCATAAAGTTCTCATGCCAATCTACACATTTATGTATGCTCAATAACAATACTTGAAATCATCATATGTATAGTATAATGGAAGCAGGCTAATACACGTGCCGAGGTCAGTCAAGTAACAAAAGTTATAACTAAACATGCATATTATTTACTATGTACAACACTTGTCCACAATGTTAAAATAATAACGGCTTAGGTAGACTATATCCAAAACGAGTCATACATAGGAAATGAGATATATATGGTCGCAATAAAAATATTTATCTTTGTCCAACAAGTTAAGGCACATGCGTAATTGCTATGTCCAACAAGATAAGGAAAGTAAATAAAGAATCACATTACATAATTGGCAAAAACAAATTACGAATGTTGCATACGAAGGATGAACTTCTTACAAATTGTAATTTTTTGCACATATTTGGAATAGTGATGTGTTATGTCATGTGGCTCAAGTGGTTTCCAACAAGCATGAGGGTGCGATTGTAAATCCATACCATCCATCAAATGCTTATGACAACCATCATCATCGCCTAAATTTGTAGGAATCATCCATCATTACCGAAACAACATCTATATAGGATTCCAATTACACATATACTTCAATAAAATTTATCCAATCATAACATGCAAAGATCAAACAGGCATCCTCCATGGGCAACATATTTTATCAATGTAAGTACATAGCATAGTCATGGATGAAGAAAGGCATATAGCAGCACATTACATTGGATGTGTTATCACAAGTAAATATTATTGTAAAAGACAATAATAATTAGGATAGGAAACACTAAGGCAAACCCTGCTATAAGAAATCTTTACGCAATAATGAGAGATGGGTAGGATGTGCAGTGTTCGGAGCAGACCAAGAATGTCGCTTAATCACAATTTACAACACCTTTAATAGAGCGCGCACGACACGACTGTCGCACTAAGCCGACGAAAGAGCAGTGCAACACGACCCAGTCAAATACACAAAAATCCTACAAACACCTCTTTGTGCAATGAGTTAAACAAGATTTTTATGCCGAACTATAGTTCAGATCAAGAGTTTCTTACCAAGAATTTTGCCTGAGCGCGGCGGGGAACACCCTGTAAGAACGGAGGTGCAGTACAAATCACGATGCGAGAAATTTAACAAACTTACAAGATTGGTGGTAGATTTACACAAGTCGAGCGCCGTAGTACGGAAACCCTGGAGGCAATAAGATGATGACGATGCAGGGGGCGAGCAATAGGACAGGTGACAGAGATGCGACCAATCGCAGTTCAGGGGCTTTCGAAGATTTAACAACCTTACAACAATGGAGGAAGAGTTATGCAAGCCGTGTCACACCCCGGGGTTCTCTTTGTAAATACATTTTAAGGAAAACAGCGGAAAATCAAAAAAAAAAAAAAAAATTAATACACCCCGAGACGCGCACAGACCCGCCACAAATACAGATAACCCTCTGTTCACACGAACAGAACCTCCCATATATTTGCACGGCGTCACACACAGTACAATTTCACAACCACCAATTCCCATTCACACACATACACGACATTCACAAAGGATACAGCTAAATGACCCTTAATTATGATGCTTTAATGCTCTACAGTATCCTTACCGCAGATGATGCAATGCACATGTCATTAAGCATTCTTATCCTTTTGAATGTGTTTCCCACACGGAAACATTATTTGAAATCTACTAATGCAATGAAAACCAAAATCATTTTCAAAACGGTTTCCCACACGGAAACATAATCTTTTGAAAATCGACTACCACGAGGGGTAGAAAATATTTTGCATAAAACCACGATATCATAATAACAAGAATTCACTTCTTAAACCAAACAAACAGTCAGATATAAACTGAACCACCACAACTCTAAACCCATCGACAAGTAAAAGTAGGGTAAAAAGGAATACTTAACAAAATCTCAGGACTGCTAAGCTCTCTAGCTATGTCGTCGCCTCACGTACCGTCCCGACCGTCACCTCCCACAGTACCTGCAACTGGGGGGTAGCGAGAAACCAGCGAGGGTCTCCCAGTGGGTACCGCAAGCCGACGAAAGCAAGCTGTACTCACTGGCAAACGAAACAGAACAAACAACTACATGGTATCGCAAGGTCAGATATAGTATCAATGAAAGAAAGCATAACAATGAACAGGTAAACCGAATACAGTAGCAAGAGAATATATCAAACAATAATATCATAATAACCGTTACTGTAAACTAAAAAGATACTAATAACCAGTAACAACCGACGGTGAACAAATACAACAGCAATCAAGACTGGAAGAAACTACAACTACCAATCAATGCATAAGTATCCGCTACTGTAGAGAATAACAAATATGATAATGCATCAAACCGATGAATAATACAAATCACCCAATCGCCTGCCATCTTGGTCTAAAGACCTTAGGGGAAACCACTACCACTCCCACTGGCATGTAACCCTTGCAGGGTCCGCATCGGGCTCACGGGTCGGAAGTACGACCACCTTTTCGGAAAAGAGCACCCTTTTGTAGTGGATCAGACTGCTGGTGTACGTGAAATGCACTCTGAGCTGTGGCGATCAATGCAAAATGCTCAATGGCCAACTGTCGGTAAATAGCCGAGATAGAATCAACAAGGAATCACTGACCGAATCCAACAAGTCGTATCACAAGTCTTAATATGTCACCGACCAATCAAGTCCACTATTCCCGAAGGAATGTCACAGTGTCACCAACCTATCAGGTCTATATAACTCGAATATCATGCAATAGACACGAGATGTAAACAATCATGAAGTCACTAAATCATGCTATGTCTCAAGATCATGCGCTATAATCATGTCATATGAACTCTAGCAATCATAGAATACCGCTCTACTTCTAGGTCATGACGCAAAGAGGAAAGTAGAGCAAACATGAACGAAGTGTGTGGTGCTCAAGTGCTCAACATGCAAAGTGTGTAATCAATAAGGGAAACACGGGGGAAGGAATGTCACCGAGCATGCACCATTGAACCAACGTCGGATCGAAGTACCCACCTAAAATCCGATGGAGCACATAACACCAAAAGTGCTACAACTAATCACCTGCACCTACAAAAGGTACTATAAAATCATAAACCACTAGATACTAAATACCACTGTAAACCACACACTGACTCACCCTCCGGAAACTATGCGGGCCATCGGTACCTTTTACCGATTCCCGGAACCTGCCGTAGATCCCTGGCAACTCACCGGAACACACCCGAACCCACATAGTGTCCCGGAGAGTTCCAACACTCATCGATAACCACCTGCTGCCTCCAGACACACCGATTTGGGTGTCCGGACAACAAGACACACAAACGACGCGAGTAGGTGCGACTAACAAAAACCGAACAATACCAGGTTCCCAAAGATGCCAATTTCGACTCCGAAACCCACCATAACCCATCCACTGCCTCTGGACACTCGAGGAAGTAAGGATGACTAGCCAACCAGGCTCGACAACAAACGGAAAGCGTTCAAGTTGACATAAATGAATTCCGGAACAGAACCGCGATCGGACGACCGATTTGGCCGATAATCGCACCGAAATCCCAAAGTAAGCATCGCGATAGTCTACGAACCCATAAAGACTAGTCCAAAGGTCAAACACAACTCATACATGCTTCTCGAGGCAACACTCATGCAATAATTGCACAAAAACCCTGAAATATACACTAAAAAGCAAAACTAATACATAAAAATACAGTATTAAAGCATTTACCAAAAAATTCCATGCTTCGGAACCCAACTAACACCATAGCTCGACAGGTCTCGACATTCTGGAGGCGATGTTCGCTGTCCGGAGCGAAAACAGGCACCGGAGAGCGCACCGGGACAAGCCGAACCTCAAAATCCAATATTGCCGGGGGCGGCGCAGTCAAACACGCAAACCAAGGCGAAACCAATGTCGGCGAAATTGAGCGCGGTGATCTACACACCCTCAGGAACACCGTGCTCCATTGCGGCGACGTCACCGGCGACTGGGGTGGCCAGAACGAAAGGCGCGGCCACAATAATGCCTTAAAACGAAAGTCCGGAGCAGGGGGGATAGCACCACTAGGCGCGGGCTACATGCTGCCTGCACACGAGTTGGGTCGCGCGTAGGGCGGCGCACCGATGCGGCTGCGTGCGGGCGGGCAGCGCGCAGGTTGCTGCAGCGCACAGGCAGCACACTCAAGTGGTGCGCGGTCGCTGCATGCGGGCGGGGCAGTGCGCAGGTTGCAGCAAGGCGCAGGGGCGAGCGGCTGGCTGCAGCAGTGCGCAGGTTGGGCGCGCGCAGAGGCGTGCTGCTGGCTGCCGAAAGGCGCGCGGGCGAGGACTGCAGGCGCTCGGACGGGCAAGCAGCGCGTGACACGGGCTGGGCCGAAGTGGGCTGGCACGCGGGCACGCAGGCTAGGGCAGCGATAGTTGCGGGCGTCGCGACAAGGGGCCCGCAGCTCGGCCCGGCGGCGCGCGGCACAGGAGCGCAGGGGCAGCGCGCGGCTCCTCCTCGCGCGCGTGCGCTTTAGCGTGTGGCGGTGGCGGCAGCTGCAGGTAGGGGCGCCTAGATTTGAGGTGGGATGTGGTGACCCGGATCTTTGCAGGGCTTCTACAGTGTGACCAGCAGCTTCTGGAAGCCTACGTGGCATGTCGGCGGTGTTTGCGCGCCAATTTGGACACAAGAGATGGACTCGGGGCTTAAAATGGATCACGTGGGTAATCGGGGGACCCCGTCGGATGTTTAGAAGAGTTTACGCGCAGAGTGGATATCAAATTTAGGCTCGGCGCGAAATTCGGATTAAAAATACCTTTTCGGGAGCCTCCGGCATTTTATAGGATTGGAATTTGGCAAAATGGACGCCGGATTTGGAATCAGCGCGCGAAAACGGTCAAGATGGGCTATTTACTTGTATTTTTCGGAGCTTGCTACAGTAAAATCACTGTTCATGGCCGGAACAGTATTTCCGGCGATCGCCGGCGGCGGCCGGCGGCGGCGGGCAGCGGCGGCGCGGGCTCGGGCAGGCGCACAGGGGCGCGGGCAGGCGCGCGGGGGCGCGGTCAGGTGCGCGGTCCACGCGCCCGTCGTGCACCCGAGGAAGGGACACGTGGCAGGTTCTTACTGGTCGGTGTTGTGGTCTGGGTTCACGGAGCAGGCCGGTGGTGCACGGTGGACCGGCTTGGGACACGTGGCATCTGCGTACTGGTTCGGTGCATTGAAATTACGTACACCGGGCGCAGCAGGCGAAGGGTGTGACACGTGGCGCCTCCCCATTGGACGGGGTACTGTGCGTGGCAGGTGGGGCGACGTGCGCTGGCAGGCGGGCAGGTGGCCGTACCGGCAGGCAGGTGGCCGTACGCGCGGGTCAGCCGGGGCGACGTGCGCGGGGCAGGCACGGTCAACGCCACGTGGCAGAGCGCGGGACGCCGGTTTCGCTGTTGCCTGTTCGGGCGACACGTGGCGAGCGCTGGGGCGGGTCGGACGAAGCCTGGATCCCGTCCGACCGCGTATTTTGGGCTGGGCCACACTGTGCGCGCCCGAAAGTTGTGGGCCGGGCCGCACTGTGCGCGCCCGAAAAGTTTCGGGCGCCCGAAAAATGGGACACAATGGGAATTTTCCCAATTGTTTTCTGCTGCCTATAAATAGCACCCGAGCCTTCTTCTTTGGCTCTTTTCTCTCAACCCGCGCATCTTCTGCCCGAGCACCTTGAAGAAGACTTGTTCATCTCTTAATTCTTGATCTTCCTGCCAAGTTCTACAATTTTAGGAGCACGCATCCCGAGGTTCTGGATTTTACGGCGCGGCGCGACGTTGCTTTTCCTGTGTTCCCCTTCGTCGCAGCAGCAGTGTTTTGGCTCCCCTGGGCTACCCCGAGATCCTTTTTCTGTGATTCTTGCGCCGACAGACTCCTAAGAGGTAGGGCTTCATCTTTCGTTTTGATCGCGCTTTCCTGTTTCGAGTTTTTGGCACGGATCCCGAGGCAACACTGTGACCCATTTTCTATTTGGCTTTGTGGGACAGCATCGAGGTGTTTTGGCCATATCTTTACGCACGAGCGTCAGACGGAAACGAGCTTATACAACTTTTTCATCTTCAGATCGCAAGGAACGCGCTCGTATTTTTCTTGGATTTTTCTGAGATTTCATCAGAGGTGAAAATCACTGTTTCTCTGTGTACAGTGCTACAGTCTTTTTGTGCTGAAATCTTGTGAGTGTACCACCCTGTCGAATTTATATCTTGGCTTACCGAACTCAGATTTGGGCGTGCAAGCTACCGTTGCGAAGCTATCGACGCGAGGATCGCGGTGATATTTTTCTGGGAATTTTCTGGGCTCTTGCTGCAGGTGAAAATTAAGCATTTCTGGGACTGTTGTGGTATGTGTGTGTGAGAGCAGATTTTGGAATGTATGTGTAATAGTGGACTTTGTATTGTGCCAGGAGAGTTACGGGTGTGCTGAACTTATTGGAGCAAGGGATTAGAGTTATCTGGTGTTTTCAGCTGTTGGGCTTTGGACAGTCAGCTTTTCAGGTGGGTGCCGTATTCCCGGAACCGGTGGACGGTTCTCTATATTGTTATATGTTAGCATTGCATGCAGGTGTACGGTACAATAGCTGGAATTGATCGGTAAGTTTAACAGTGAGGATTTTATGGAAATTGCAAGTGAATTTCTCATAGTATGACAATGGTATAATCAAATATTCATGTTGGTGATTAGTGGAAGCCCACCTAAGGCAAGGTTACCATATATGATTAATTATCATGCCATATTAGCACATAACCTTTTATGAGGCTGGTTTATGCATTGAGATAGGATTATGTAGTTATGTGCAGGTTCTACTCTGAGGAGCCGTTTTGGATTGAGGATTATGGACAGGTATGGTCATTGATAATTTTGGCATGAGGTTTATCTTTCTTTATTTTGCTTTGAGGACAAATGCATGCTTGTATGGACATCTAGATAGGCCATCTTTTACTGCTACACTTTCATATTGGGACTTGACTTAGGAGAAACCATCTCTGCTTCCTTTCTCCTTTTCTGTCGATCGTATGGTTCATGTTGCTCGGGTTCGAGCAGGGATTAGGGATAGTGTAGCGGGGGTCCTGGTGTCGGGGACAGGTTGTGCCGGATTGTGTTAGGTTGTGGTTCGTGGGGTATTACGGCAGCCGCGGACATTGGGCGGTTGACCGGAGAATGTTTATGCATCAGATTGGGTATCAGGCTTCTCGAGTGGTTGGAGTTTTCCACTTATTGTTTACAGTTATTTCAGTTTGGGGATCGGGTTTCCCTTTAGTGGATGAGTTTTCCCACTTTGATCAGAGTCGTGATCCAGTCCTGCTATATCGTGAGACTTGTTACAGTGATACTGGTTACAGAGATACTTTACTCGTGTGGGTCGCTCCCCACGAGTGCCACTCCGGAGTGCGCGGCTGATAGACTTTGAGTCCTTGGGACTCCTTTGCTTCGGTGTTATGTGTAGGCTGGCATACCCGTCGCGGCAGAGCAGGCAGTACCAGTTCTACTGGTGGTATCAGATTGGGTTTATTTCCAGACAGTTACTTCATGGTTACACTCATGTCAGGGGGACTGAGCGGAGTCTAGCGGCTGTGTGTAGACCAGTGCTAGTGTTGTTGGGAACCGTTTGGGGTTTGACGGTGGTCCCGTGGTCGTTGTGAGTTCTTTGACCATTGTGTGAGAGGTTGAGCATCTTGAGTCTTTCCGTTCTGAGAGAGAGAGGGCATGGATTTGACTATAGCCTGCATGAGCCACTACTCGATAGCGAGTTAGTCCGTTTGGACGCCCTAGTAATTCCTGCCCGTCAGCGGGAGGTGGTTGTAGGTGGGCGCAGGTTTGACTGGACCCGATGTGGCAGTCAGCTCGATTGGGTCGATTGAGCACCTCGTGTGCGAGTGTTGCATATCTTCATCAGAGTTTCCCCATTTGAGCTTTTAGATAGAGGCATGGTAGCTGTAGAGTGTTTCCAGCTTCTCCTTTCAGTTTTACTGCATCGGTTATCTTTTTCCTCCAGTAGTCTTGGTGGGCAGATCGTCGGGCCTAGTGGCGATACCCACTGAGAACTCCCTTTTTGCGTAGTTCTCACGCCCGTTGGGGGTTTTCCCCCTTTTTGTCCTTTCTCTCCTTTGTTTTGCAGAGTCTTGGCGGGTGTTGCCGTTCTGTGGTTGCTGTGCGTGGTGAGGGAGTAGCGAGCTAGATCCAGACCCATCTTTGGAGAGTAGCGGTACCCCCTTTTGAGGAGATCTTCAGTATAGTCGGTAGATTGGTATTTATTTCCTCTTTTGAGAGACTGATGTAGTGAGGATATGATGTATTGAGAGCTTGTACACTGATGTTTTATTTGAGATATCTCCCTGTTGAGCTATGAGTTTTGTACTCGAGGTTATTGTATGATCATCATTTTTTGGGAGATGGACCTTGTTGTTTTATCTTCAGTTGTACAGTGGTTGGTTTTATTTCTATAGCAGTTTTATCTTTTAGCTCTGATATCTGTTAGCTGTAGCTCTTTTTGCAGGTAGAACGCTTCGCCTATGCGGGTTTGGCATAGGTGGCGGATCTGTTGGCGAGCCCGGGTCGCAGTTTCGACCCCGGGGCGTGACATGGGAAGCCCAAAACTTGCCTCCACGACTCCGGCGACGGCGACGATCTCTAGGGCGTACGGACGAGAAAGGGGGGCTTGCGGCTGTGGGGAGGAAGAAGAAGGGATTAGGGCTAATTTTTGGATTAAAGTCCCTCTTTAGCCCTAATCCAAAACCCCCTTAAGAATATCCCTCTTTGGGGGACTTTTGAGTAAATTACATCAATGCCCCCAAATCCACTTAAACATATCCAAAATTCCTAATTCAAAATTTCGAACTCCCATAATCTCGAAAAATGTGTCAAAAGCCGAAACGCCTTAAGAGGACCGATCTCACGAGTCTCGATAGGTAAGTTGTCGCAACTGTCCCGAATTTACCGAAATCTGCACTTTCGGTCCGATAATCCCGCAATACGTGCAGATCCGGGTATCAAATTTGAAATCCGATCGCACCACCGCATTCAGTTCGACGACGCCGTCAAAGTGATGATCTTCTTTTTCGAAGATCTCACCAGATTCAAAAGTTGGTCATCTTCCGGGGAAAAATTCAATTTTCGTGATTTTTTCGTCGAACTCCGTTCTTCACGCTTTTCGGTGCAACCAGTACAGCGAAAATAAAAATGAACTTGACCACTCCCTCCAATGCTGATTCACTAACAAACTAGTGAAGAAAACACCGAGAATTTAATCCTCAAAGTGCTGAAATTAATACTCTCTTTAGATTCGGGATTAATTCTGGACTTTAATTAAATTATGAAATCCAAAATTTACGATTCCCACAAGCCGCAACTGGACAGGTGAGAGAGGCAAGCCGCAACAGGACAGGACAGAGACGCAAGCCGCAATAGTACACAATCAGCATCATACAGATCAAGCAATGAGATCACCAAGAGGGAAGAGGCGAGCAACACGACTGGTGAAAGACGAGTGGAAAACCTACTTCGAGGCAAAGGGGAGACCAAGAGTTAAAACCCTATTCGACACGTTGCCGGCGTCGGCCGCTCGGGGCAGATCTACGAGATCCGTAGCCGGAAGAGGAGGCGAGCAGGTTCGGCGAGCTGAATGGAGGGTCTCGACAACCCTAGGAATCGTTTGGTTGGGGAATATGAGGAGAAGAGGGTTGATTCTGGGAGGCCGAGGGGGACCGTAAGGTCATGGACGGCGAAGAGCTCGCAGCGAGCGCAAAGGCCATGAAGGTACCAAAGATCTCTGTGCTTCAGGGAGAGCTCTCGGCCAACAGGGATGCAAGGAGGTGCGAGAGCAGAGGAGAAGGTAGGGCAAAAGGAGAAAGATAAGCTTGGAGAGGAAGAAGACGCGTTGGGAAGGGCGAAAGGGGCATGATCAATTCGAAAAGAGAGAAACGAAGGGCGGTGGCTTGTTCCACCCAAGGGGGGGGGGGGGGACAACTTGGTTGAGGCATAAAGGGGAGGATAAGAGGGTTATCACCCCCCCACCCCCCCTCCCCACCCCCACAATCACTTGACCCTGTTTGGGTATAAGAGGGGGGGGGGGGGGGGGGGGGGGGGGGGGAGGGGTAATCCCCTTATCCTCCCCTTTATACCTCAACCAAATAGAGCCTTAAAATTTTTCCGATCAATCTTGGAGTCTTAAATCAAGCAAGAAGAATAAGAAAGCACTTTTTTACCAACATTCTCTACACCGTTCTTCTCTATTAAATGAAAAAGAACCCTAGAGAACAAAAGATAATTCTATATAAACATACCTAATAGCAATCCGTCTTATAATCCCACTTGACCCAATATGCTAATGGATCAATTAAAATCGAAAATCAATTACCAATTAGTCCACTACATGAATTATTAAATTAAACCCAAAATAAAATAAATAGAATAATGAGTGAATTTAATATTACTAAACCCAACATTGGCTATGTTTAATTTTCACTTTTTTATTTTTATTTTTAAAGAGAATGATAGCATACTATAAATTTGTTTATTTTTTAAAAAAAATAAACTTAGTTGAAAATTATGAAATAACTAGATCTCAAACTTGGAACATTAAATATCAATCAACGAACTCTTAATTTGCCAACGAACTCTTAATTTGCTACTTACATTAGGCCAGTTGATTTGTTTTCACACCTTGCGTAAATTTTTATCAGTTTTTTCTACTCTGCAAATACAGATTAAAAATATGTAGGAATCCCACACGAGAAGAGTGCATATATGGTTCGCACGATGACCCGAGTCATACACCAACTAATTATTAATTAACACATTATGCAACAAAAATCAAAAGGAATTGATAGTCAAAAAGTGGGAGAACCACGGAAAATGACTCCCTGCCTAGCTAGCTCCGTGACAGACCACAAAACTGAAACCCCTGCAGCAAAATGTCCTTTCAGGAAAATAATAAGAAGACAAATCAGAGAAAGTTTCAACCTCTGACGCATGCATAGCTTGGAAATTTCCATCCTAGAGATGGTGAAAAGTTTTCTCAATAAATTATTTTAGAAATTATTTCAACTAGTTTAATTAAGATTTCATACACCATAAAAACTAAAAAAATTTCAATAAAAAATACAATCTATAGTTGATAACTATTAGTTACAATAATAATTTTTTTATAATAAATTTTTAAAAAAATTATAAATTGTTGTTATAAATTTTATAGTAATAAATAACTAAATGATATAATTTGAATTATTACAACAGTACAAACTGTTGTAATAAAATATATATTTTAAACTAATTTAATTTTAATGTAATTAAGTTGATGGTTGATGCATGTAATAGAATAAGTTTGTTATAGTGAGGTTTTAATGATATTTTTTTGTGGTGTCGTTTATCCAAGTACTGCTTTCTATATCTTTTCTTAATTTTCTTGATTTGTATCAACTTCGACAATGTTAAGTTTGGTTATGAAAGCTGGTGAGAAAAGCAGCTCATTAATTAGAATTTTTATTAATATTTATAAACAATGACGAGAGTAGTCATGTAACACCTAAGTGACTAACTAAATTCATAATATATGATAATACATAACATATATGCTAGAAATATATATTCTTAAAATTACAGAGGCATTCATATTTTTAAGTTATTTTTGATGATGATATATTCCACTCGGCTATCAGCTCTATTAGATATGATCTATAGTACTGAAATTATTTAAAAATTAAATTTTATAATTTTATAATTTTATAATTTTATTTGTCTAGTTAACAAGTTGTCTTAAAATAAATGCATGGTAGAATATACAAATCTCATAAAAAATAGTGACAGAAAACTTAAATTTTAAATCAAAAATATTAATTTTTTCTTAATGATAAATAATAATTTTTTTAATTTAAATTATTATAAATTGTTGAACTTACAAGTATATTCCATCGGTTATTAAAATAATTATTTTTAAAATTATTTAATCACTTAGCAAGTACTGTCGAAAAATTATAAATTTTAATTTTTTAATAATTTTAATAGCGAGATCAATCAAATATCTTGTCATCAAACATAACTTAAAAATATATATATAATTCTTTGTGTTTTCTAAAGTATATAAGTCATGCCCTAAATAATATGCTCAATGAATTCTTTTGTTTTATGTTGATGAACAAATTTTCCCCTCTTATATATATTCATTAATGTTATTATTTGGTTTAGATTTGTATTTATCTAAATTGAAGTTAAATCCTAATCTAATTAGGATAATATAAGATTTAGATTGTTGGGTAAAATTAGAATTTAATTAGGAGTTTAATTAGACTACAAATCCTAATTAGATTCTAGTTTGGAGGCATATATTATATATAGCATACCCGGCCACTTTAATGACGCCGCAACTTTTAATTAGCCGAAGCGCTAATTAATTTAGGTCAATCACGGAAGATACGTGTTGTTGGTGTTGGTACATACGGCCATATTAATGAAGCCGGAATTTTAATTAGAGGCCATGCTCTAATTAATTTAAGCAACCCAAGAGAAGAGAGGCCGTATTGGAGGAGCATATGTTGCTAATGAAGCCGGCAATTAATTAAGAAATTGAAGCTCTAAGGTGAGGGCGTTCATACGATTGGATTCTTAGGAATCGTTAGGGTGGACGCAAATTTTGATATTTCGGTTTTATTTGGAGTTTCGGTTTTCTTGAGAGATATAATCTTTGTATTCTTCTTTTGACTTGAATAAAAGTCTTTGCTCCGTCTTCGCCCGTGGATGTAGGCCGGTGGCCGAACCACGTAAAACTTGGTGTGCTCTTTTTTTTCTTTTCTTACATTATTATTATTTTTGGATCTATTTTTCGCCGTTTCGATTTAACAAACTGGTATCGGAGCCTTCTATTCCCTTGAGGATTAAGAATTATGATTACGAAGTTCGAGATCCAGAAATTTGACAGGACCAACAGTTTTGCATTATGGCAAATCAAGATGCATGCTATACTAACGCAGCAAGGATTGAAAAAGGCACTGTTGGGAAAAGAAACGATGTCTGATTCGTTAACGGCGGAGCAGAAGGAGGAGATTGATGACAAAGCTCTTACGGCAATACAATTATGTTTATCCGATGAGGTATTGCGAGAGGTCTTGGATGAAAAGACCGCTGCAGGGCTTTGGATTAAATTGGAATCTCTCTACATGACGAAGTCTCTCACCAACAAGTTATATTTGAAGCAACGTCTCTTCATGTTGCGCATGGCGGAAGGTACCTCTATTAAATCGCATTTAGATGAATTTAATTCTATTATTATGGATCTCCGCTCGATAGATGTCAAAATTGAGGAGGATGATGAAGCCCTTTTATTATTATGTTCTCTACCACTCTCTTATAAGAATTTTCGCGAAACCTTCTTATTTGATCGAGATACTCTATGTCTCGATGATGTCAAATCTTCTTTATTATCAAAGGAGAGGATTGATATGCAGATAAGTAATGAGACAGGTGGAGTTTCAGGAGAAGGTTTAGTTGCTAGAGGGAGGTCTCGGGAAAGGGGTTCCGGTAATAGAGGTACATCGAGATCAAAGTCAAAACACAGGAATCTGATTTGCGGCTATTGCAAGAAGAAGGGTCACATAAAAGCTGATTGTTTCAAGTTGAAAAATAAAGAGCAGCGGAAGAATAACGGTGATAAGAATCAAGATCAGAAAAACACCAATGCTAAACCAGAAGCAAGTGTTGCAGCAGGAGAATCAGATGGCGGCGATATTGTCTTCACAGTTACGGATAAGACACGCAGGCAGGATGAGTGGCTTATGGACTCCGCATGTTCCTTCCATATCTGTTCACATAGAGATTGGTTCTCGACGTACAAGCCTATTGATGGTGGAGATGTATTGATGGGAAATCACTCTAAGTGTACAGTTATTGGTATTGGCACTGTTCAGGTACGGATGTACGATGGAGTAGTGAGGACTATATCTGAGGTTCGGCATGTTCCGGATATGAGAAAAAATCTGATTTCATTAGGTACACTTGATACTAAAGGTTTTAAGTATTCTTCGGCTGATGGATTAATGAAGGTCGCTAAAGGGAATCTTGTAGTGATGAAGGCCAAGTTGACCGACATGTTATATGTTCTACATGGTTCCACCGTGACAGGTTCAGCAGCGGTGATTTCTTCCTCTATGTCAGATTCAGATAGCACCAAATTATGGCATATGCGACTGGGCCATATGAGCGAGTATGGTATGATAAAGTTGAACGAGAGAGGTTTACTTGGTAATCAGAGTTTAGAAAAGTTGGATTTCTGCGAGCATTGTGTTCTTGGCAAACAAAAGAGAGTCAGCTTTAAGGCCGCAGTTCATCGAACAAAAGGTACTCTAGATTATATTCATTCTGATCTTTGGGGACCATCTCGTACTCCTACTCATGGTGGTGCTAAATATATGTTGACTTTTATTGATGACTATTCTCGTAAGGTGTGGGTATTCTTTCTGAAAAGTAAGGACGAGGTGTTCATTTATTTTAAGCAGTGGAAGGTTATGATCGAGAAGCAAACTGAAAAGAAAATCAAAAGATTAAGGACTGATAATGGTTTGGAATTCTGTTCATCAGAGTTTGAAAAATTCTGCAAGAATGAAGGGATCGTTCGACACAAGACCGTTAGGCATACTCCACAGCAGAATGGGGTGGCCGAACGGATGAATAGAACTCTTTTAGAGAGAGCACGTTGCATGCTCTCTAATGCTGGCTTAGCAAAGAGTTTCTGGGCAGAGGCGATCTCTACGGCATGCTATCTGGTAAATCGTTCTCCACATTCGGCACTTGATTGCAAAACTCCGGAGGAGGTATGGTCTGGTAGCCCTTCTGATTATTCTAATTTGCGTATATTTGGTTGTCCTGCTTATTTTCATGTAAATGAAGGCAAGTTAGAACCTAGGGCTAAAAAGTGCATCTTTATTGGTTATGCGACGGGGGTTAAGGGATATAGATTGTGGTGTCCTGAATCGTCTAAATTAATTATTAGTAGGGATGTCACGTTTGATGAGTCTATTATGCTATATCCTAACCGAAATTCTTCTGATGAGACCCCGAGTGCTAGCAAGCAGGTGGAGGTAGAGACCGATGGTATAGTTCAGTCACAGAATTCTTCTCAGTCAAAGGAAGTTCAGTTGCCAGACACCTCAGTTACTGAAACCACACAAGTTGAGAGGCAGAGCATTGCTACAAGTAGAGCGAGGAGACAGATAAAACCACCGCAGAGATATGGTTATGTAGATATGGTTGCCTATGCTCTTTCAGTGGCACAAGATACAGAAGAAGAAGGAGAACCTTCCACATATAATCAAGCTATTTCTAGTGCCAGTTCTGCAGAGTGGTTGGTAGCAATGAATGAAGAGATGGAGTCTCTTCATAAGAATCACACATGGGAGTTGGTAAAACCGCCTACAGGCAAGAAAATTGTTGGCTGCAAGTGGGTCTTCAAGAAAAAGGAAGGAATCCCTGGCGTGGAAGATACAAGGTATAAAGCTCGTTTAGTTGCTAAGGGCTACAGTCAGGTAGAAGGTGTTGATTTTAATGATATTTTCTCACCCGTCGTGAAGCATACTTCTATTCGTGTTCTTTTATCGTTAGTAGCCATAAATGACTTGTATCTTGAGCAGCTTGATGTTAAGACAGCTTTTCTCCATGGAGAACTTGAGGAGCAAATTTATATGAAGCAGCCAGAGGGATTCATTATTGAAGGGAAGGAGGACCATGTTTGCCTGTTAAGAAAATCGCTTTATGGCTTGAAGCAGTCTCCTCGACAATGGTACAAGCGGTTTGACTCCTTCATGACAGGTCACGGATATTCAAGAAGCAAGCGTGACAGTTGCGTATATTTTAGGAAGCTTGATCAGGGATCTTTCATATATTTGTTGCTCTATGTCGATGATATGTTGATTGCTTCCGACGACATAGTTGAGATTAATAAGTTGAAGGCTTCATTAAAGGGTGAGTTTGAGATGAAAGATCTGGGTGCTGCTAAGAAAATTCTTGGTATGGAAATTAAGAGAGACAAGAATTCAGGACTTCTGCATTTATCACAAGAAAAATATATAGAGAAAATTCTAAGGCGTTTCGGTATGGCAGACGCAAAACCGGTGAGCACTCCTTTTGCGGTGCATTTCAAACTTTCGGCCGAGTTATCACCACAGTCCGATGATGATAGGGAGTACATGTCACATGTTCCATATTCTAGCGCTGTCGGGAGCATCATGTACGCCATGGTTTGCACACGACCGGACATCTTTTACGCAGTGAGCATGGTTAGCAGATATATGACCAATCCCGGTAAGGCTCATTGGCAAGCTGTTAAGTGGATTATGAGATACTTACGAGGTACCACTAGCACTTGTTTGGAATTTGGGAGGTGTAAGGATGGTGTGGTTGGATATGTTGATTCGGATTTCGCAGGTGATTTGGATAGGAGGAGATCACTTTCAGGGTATATTTTCTCTATTGGAGGATGTGCAGTTAGTTGGAAAGCTTCATTACAACCCATTGTCGCCTTGTCCACGACCGAGGCGGAATATATTGCTATGACAGAGGGTGTGAAGGAAGCTATGTGGTTAAGAGGCTTATATGGAGAGCTTACTTCTTGTTGGGAGCCGACGATTGTTTATTCAGATAGTCAGAGTGCTATTCATTTGTCTAAAGATCAAATGTTTCATGATAGGACGAAGCACATCGATGTAAAGTTTCACTTTGTTCGGGATGTGATCGGAAAGCGCACAGTGACTGTTAAGAAAATTGGTACCGAGGACAATCCGGCGGACATGCTTACTAAGTCTCTTACAATTGCCAAGTTCAAACATTGTTTGGACTTGGTGGCAGTTAGCAGCATTTGAGGCCCTATGGGGCGTTTGGAGAAGACGGAGCACGGAGCATTAAGGAGCATTAAGGTGAAATTCAAGTCAAGGTGGAGTTTTGTGGCAACCTCAACACAGCGGCTAAAGACTACAAATCAAACCAAGGTGGAGATTGTTATTATTTGGTTTAGATTTGTATTTATCTAAATTGAAGTTAAATCCTAATCTAATTAGGATAATATAAGATTTAGATTGTTGGGTAAAATTAGAATTTAATTAGGAGTTTAATTAGACTACAAATCCTAATTAGATTCTAGTTTGGAGGCATATATTATATATAGCATACCCGGCCACTTTAATGACGCCGCAACTTTTAATTAGCCGAAGCGCTAATTAATTTAGGTCAATCACGGAAGATACGTGTTGTTGGTGTTGGTACATACGGCCATATTAATGAAGCCGGGATTTTAATTAGAGGCCATGCTCTAATTAATTTAAGCAACCCAAGAGAAGAGAGGCCGTATTGGAGGAGCATATGTTGCTAATGAAGCCGGCAATTAATTAAGAAATTGAAGCTCTAAGGTGAGGGCGTTCATACGATTGGATTCTTAGGAATCGTTAGGGTGGACGCAAATTTTGATATTTCGGTTTTATTTGGAGTTTCGGTTTTCTTGAGAGATATAATCTTTGTATTCTTCTTTTGACTTGAATAAAAGTCTTTGCTCCGTCTTCGCCCGTGGATGTAGGCCGGTGGCCGAACCACGTAAAACTTGGTGTGCTCTTTCTTTTCTTTTCTTATATTATTATTATTTTTGGATCTATTTTTCGCCGTTTCGATTTAACAATTAACGAGAGAGAGAGAGAGAGAGAGAGAGAGAGAGAGAGAGAGAGGAGGAGGAGGAGGAAGGAGGGAGAAAGAGCAATACGAGTATTTTAATAAATTTATTAAAAATTCAGTTTTAATCTACAAAATCTAAAAACATAATTTAATTTTATAAAAATTTAAAATTAATAAATTTTTTATTTAAATTGATGATGACTGAGAGAACGAAATAATAAATAAAAATATATATTATAAAAATGTGGAGGTGGGAATGAAAACTCACATCTCTTAAAACAGAAAAGACTTAGAACTAACTCTGAACCATAACACCTAAAATACTAATTAATTTAATAAAAAGCGGTTCAGAATTGATCCTAACACTAGTTTATGAAAACTAAAACCTAATCCTGTAATCCATATTTGTCTGAAACCTAATTAAAATTGGTTCACAAAGATTATATATATATATATATATATATATATATATATATATATATATATATATATATATATATATATATATATATATATATATATATATATATATATATATATAATTAGGCCGAAATACTATCGATAGCATCAAGTTATTGGTGCTATCAATTTTTTAACTCTAGGATTAAGCGATGTGCGGTTAGGATGATAGTGGTCCCCTAGAGTTTAGTGGGGGGTTGGTTGAATAATAAAAATTATATAAGACCACTATAATTCCAACCGCACATTCTTTCATCCAAGAGCTGAAAATTTGATAGCACCAATTACTTGGTCTATCGATAGTATTCCAGTTGGACTCATATATATATTGTGGCTAGGGTGCTTTTATAAGCACGGAGGCATCCGTGATTATAAGTTATTTTTAATGTTCGGATTTCCGAATAGACGATCGACTTCGTTAGACTTAATCTAGAGTATTTGAAATATCTAAAAAATAAATTTTGTGATTTTTTGATATCATTTGCTTTGTGATTGAAAGGGCATAAAATCAACGACTGAAAATAAAAATCTTACAAAATGTGATTATATGACACTAATATTTTAGATCAAAAATATTGATCTTATTTTATATACTATAAAAAAAAAATTATCAAACTTTTACATGATTTAAACATTTCTACACTATTAAATTTATAAACGGCTCACCACGGCCATTAAAATTGTTGATTTTGAGCCATTTTGATCATTAGGTAAATGATATCGAAAAATTACAAAATTTAAATATTTCAAATACTCTAGATCAAGTGTAACGGAGCCAATTGTCAATTCGGAAGCCCCAACATCGAAAACGACTTATAAGCACGAATGGCTCGGTGTTTCTATAAGCATACCAGCCTTCTCTCTCTCTCTCTCTCTCTCTCTCTCTCTCTCTCTCTCTCTCTCTCTGAGTCTAGCTACTATACTATCGTTAGCACGGAGGCCTCCGTGCTATCAAGTTGTTTTCAATAATGTGGCTTCCGAATAGATGATCAATTCCGTTAGACTTGATCTATACTATTGAAAATATTTAGAAACCAAATTTCATATTTATTCGACATCATTACTAAGTGATCAAACGGTTTAAAAAATAACAGTTTTAATGGTCGATGTAGTACGTTTGTAAGTTCAACCGTGCAGGATAATCCACATAACATAAAACTTTAATAGAAAATTCTACTTAATATAAAGAGTAAGTTCAAAAATTCTGATTTAAAATTTAAGTATTTTATCACTATTTTTATGAGATTTTTATTTTTAGTCATTCATTTTAGACTGTTCATTTTATATGTAAATAATGTTGAAAAATAATAAAATTTGGTTTCTAAATATTTTCAATAATATAGATCAAGTCTAACAAAACCGATCATCGATTTGAATGTCGCATCACTAAAAACAACTTGGTAGCACGGAGATCTCCGTACTACCGATAATCTAGTAGCCTCTATATATATATATATATATATATATATATATATATATATATATATATATATATATATATATATATATATATATATATATATATATATATAATTAGGCTACTATGCTATCAATAATACCAAGCACTTGATACTATTAACTTTTTGACTCTGGGATGAAGAGATGTGCGTTTAGGATTATAGTGATTCACTAAGATATAATAAGTTATTGGTGAAATAATATAAAACCTAGAAAACTACTATAATCCTAATCGCACATCCCTTCGTTTAAGGGTTAAAAAGTCAATAGTACCAAATACTTGATACTATTGATATATAGTATAGTAACCGAACTCACTCTCTCTTTATATATATATATATATATATATATATATATATATATATAGTAGTCGTAATTAATTAAATCCTAAATTTTATAAACCCTAAATATTATCAATCCGTATGAAAATAAGTCATATATATTATCAATTTCTTAAAAGAGCCACGAAAAAAAGTATCGTTAATTTAGGATTATGTCGATTTTTGGAATGTTAGAATGCATTCAGTAAGGACCCCTTCACCGGTGGTGAAGTGAGAAATGGATTATGTACGTAGTGCATGTTCATTTCGGCGTCGATCGAGCACACACTCGTACGAGGAATGGCTATTTGACCATGTGTTAAATGTAACGCATTAAAAATTGTTCTTATTTGACAACTTAACTGTGAAGAAAAAATTATTTGTTCTCATGGTATCAGATAGAAATAGCAAAGCTCGAATCTCACCCATCTTTTAGTTTTAGTGGGTGTTTGACTTAACTTTAAAAAAATAATTTTGAATTTAAAAATAATTTTCGGCCCAATAAAATATTCGGTAATATCACTTTTAAAATTTAACTCTAATTTTTAATTAGAATTGTTTTTCTATTCTTGGAGACCCAAAAGTAGAAATAACTAAAATTTGTTTCTTGAAATTTGATTCTAATTTTTAATTCAAATTTTAAATTTGAAATTTTAAATTTTATTTTATATTAAGTTTAAAATTTTATTTTTGATTTACATTTTAATTTTAAATTTAAAATTAAATTAAATTTTAAAATTTTAATTATAAATTTTATATTTGAATTTTTAAATTTAAAATTTAAAATTTAAAATTTTATTTTCGATTTACATTTTAAATTTAAATTTAAATTTTAAATTTAATTTTAAAATTTTTAATTATAAATTTTATATTTGAATTTTAAAATTTTAAATTTTAAATTTTAAATTTAAGATAAAATTTAAAATTTAAAAGTTTAAAAGTTGAAATTTAAAATTGTATGTTTTAATATTCAAATTACAAATTTTTAAAATTTAAAATTTAAATTTAAAGTTTTAAAATTTAAAATTTCAAAAATCGTAACCATAGAATACAACCTTAATCGAAAAATTTTAAATTTTAAATTTTAAATTCCAAATTTAGATTATAAATTTAAAATTGAAAATTTAAATTTAAATGTAAAAATTCAAAATTTAAATTTTAAGTTTTAAATTTTCAAATTTATATTTTAAATTAAATAATCAAATTTTAAATTTTTGTACAAATTTAAAATTTAAAATTTAAATTTAAATTCAAATTTTAAATGTAAATTCAAATTTTAAATTATTTTAAAATAAAATTCATTAATAAATTATTAATTATTTGTAATTTTTTTTTTCAAACTCCTTAAGAAAATCAGTTTAAAAAAATCAACTTTCTATCTAAACTCAGTCCAACACTCTACAATTTTTAGTAAAAATAATTTTTTTAAAATTAAAATTAATTCTGTAAAAATTATTATTTCGAAATAAATCTAGACCAACTAATCTTTATTTAATATTATTTTGGAGCTATGATGTGTGATGGGAGGGAAAATGTTACTTGTACACCTCATTTTGAAATGTACATCACACATTCCACCCATTTAATAGATGGGGTGTGGTGAATGGTCACTTTATAAATTATAAAGTGATCTTTCCATTCTTAGATAGATAGATATAGAATGTACTTTCCTTTTAGAATTGGAGTGTACATATAACATTGCTCATTGCTCGATATGGGAGTATCAATAGAAGAATATAAATGCGCAGTATGTACGGAGCACCCCCAGGTGTTTCGTACATACTTCGCTTCTTCTCCGCGTTCTGCGCTCTGCGCTACCTGTGCCCACATGGGTTTCCTTCTTCTCTCTCTTTTTTTCCTCCCTTCTCATCTTGGCCCGAGTCTCTCTTCTCTCTCTCTTGCTCCCTCTCCTTCTACAGGTGGCCTTCTCCCCTACGCCATATTCGCATCTCCTCCCTCTAACTCCCGGTCGCCTCGCCGTACGGCCGCGCGGTGCGCTCTCTCCCCTCCGGTTCCCCCGCGCTCTCTCTTCACATGGGAGGATCCGTCTCCTCCTACAGATGGCCTCCTCTCCTAGCCCATTTTCGCATCTCCTCTCTCCAATCTCCCGGTAGTCCGCCGTACGGGCGCGGGCCGCTCGCTCTCCCCGGTTTCCCCGCACTCCTTCTTCACATGGTAGGAAGCTTCTATGCTCTTCTCTTCCACAGATGCCCTACCCCCTCTTCCATTGTTGCTCGGATGTGATGATGCCCTACGCCCCCCCCCCCCCCCATTGTTGCTCGGATGTGATGATGCCCTACGCCCCCCCCGCCCCCCCCCCCCCCCGACGCTCCCCTCCTTCTCTCTGCGTGGCGGTTTGGAGGTCCTGTTATTGGCCCGATTGAGTGGGTGGCCGTGGATCCGAGCCTCCCCGAGCCACCTCCCCCCCCCCCCTCCCTTTTTGGTTTGGAGCCCCTGTTATTGGGCCGATGGATCGGTTGATTGTACATGCGAGCCTCCCCGAGCCGCCTACTATCTTCATCTCTCTCTTGGTTCGGTGCCTTCTGTTCTTCTGCTCAGTAGGTGAAGGCAGCTCTGTGATTTATGGAGGTACCTATGGCTGGTGGTGGCTTCGGATGCCTGCCTCTATACACCTGGGCATCTACAGGCTACCTTCATCATTACTCTGGTCTGTTCATCCTCATCTCTTCCTCTTTAGAATTTTGGCTATAAATAGCCCATAATGCAGGCAGTCATGCACACATCCCCCATCTCCCTGCTTTGCTTAATTTTTACTCTTTATATTACTTCCCTTCACACTGATTAGTTTGCTACTATATATTTGTTAAGAAAGGAAATATGGAAAAAATTTTGAACAAATTTGCTTAATATTTTAGTGAAAGAAAATATGGCAAAAAATTTGAATAAATATGGTTAATATTTTAGTAATACTAAAACACAAAAGAACAACAAATGGGACTGTCCTTATAGAACCAGCGGACCCACTACAAGTTATTATCTTGCCGTAGTCCTTTACCGTACAAATTGCCTTCGCGTGGTTGCACAGGTAAGAGGAATCCATAAAGATTCCGTGGGTTGTTGAGTTGGGTAATTCTGTTTTCTTCAATCTGTTACCTATTGTATGTGTACGATTGCATTCCTTCCATTTTGTCCTTTACCAGTTTGATATTGTATTTGGGTTTGGTTCTTTTCTCTTTTAATTTCCACCTTTATTGTGTCGGTCTCAATGCCGATTGTTCAATTGTCGTATAGTAAGTTGTTAGATGAAATAATTGACCTCATGGGGATGGAACTTCGTGATAGTGCGCAGTTACTACTGCCGCTGAAGGATGGTTTATAGGATATATAGATCTTCCGATTCCCCATGACGGTGCGATAGTTGATGTCCTACGTTGTTGGGGTGTTCCGTGCTTACAGATACAAGCTGCAAAGGAAGATGCAGCACGTGCTGCGATCTGGAAGATGAAGAGTGAATTTCAACTCGAAATTAAAGATACCAATTATGATGATTTTGTGCTTTATAAAAATTTGTATGATCATTTAACTCTGCAGAACGGTGAGCTTGTGAACCGGTTTAATGATCTGGAACGAGAATACAATCTTTTGAAGGATTGTTACCTCGCAGGTCTTACCGAAAAAACCGGTCTCATAGCTGAACAGGCAAGTATGCGTAGGACAATCGATGAGTACCGTTCTATCATTGATACCTCCATACAGGCCGTGTCGGTACTACCCGCCGCCATGATGAAGCCAGATCCCTCATCCTGAATGATATGATCTTCTTCTTTTTTTTTCCTTCCCTTTTATTTATGTTATATGGTATATGTATATAATAGGTTAGTCGTGGACTTATGTCTCTTTATCATGCTTTTCCTTTTGTTTGCTGCCTTTTATTTTTGTTGTATGGTATATGGACCTATGTTCTCTTTATCATGCTTTTTCCTTTATTTTGTTGTATGGTTATGGACTTATGTTCTCTTTATCATGCTTTTTACTTTTGTTTCCTACCTTTTATTTTTGTTGTATGGTGTGTGTATATAAATAAGTTAGTGTTCAGGTATGTTTTCTTATCATGCTTACATTGGGTTTCTTTGTTCACTTATATATAATAAGATATTTCAAAAAATAGGTATTACTCTAACTTAGATATTCTTGAGTGTTC
>CM055063.1:25785178-25830300 GCA_029204045.2 Tillandsia leiboldiana | reverse complement strand
TTAAGAAAGGTACACAACTTGCTGCTCTAATTTCCCATGCCAGCCTAATTATTTGGGATGAAGCACCTATGAATCATCGACATTGTTTCGAGGCTTTAGATAAATCATTAAATGATATTATGGGAATTGATGTTTCAGGAACTACTGAGGAACATTTTGGAAGGAAAACTATTCTTTTAGGAGGAGATTTCAGACAAATACTTCCAGTTATTGTTGGCGGCACTAAACAAGATATTTTAAATGCATCATTAACTAGATCTTATATATGGAGTAAGTGTAAAGTTTTCGCCTTACTATAAACATGAGATTACTACAAGGTTCAACGGATTGTGTATCAAATAGAGCTCTGGAAGAAGATTTAGCCAATGGGTACTTGATATTGGTGATGGCAAAATAGAAGGTATACAGTTAGAAAATGAGGATGAACCAACTTGGATCAAATTCCTGATGATATGCTCATAAAATTTGATGATAATGGGATACAAGCAATTGTTTCTGAAATATACGGTAATATCGAGTACAGCTACAATGATTCTACATACCTACGAAACAGAGCTATTGTTACCCCTATGAATGAAAGTGTTGATCAGATTAATACCTATGTGCTTTCTTTACTGCCAACAGAAGAACGAACGAATATTTAAGTTCAGATTCAATATGCAGTTCATCTAAAAATTCTGAAGAAAGCAACATACTTTATCCAGTGGATTTCTTGAATAGCTTAAAATTTAATGGAGTACCAAATCACGAATTGAAGTTAAAAGTAGGAAGTCCTGTGATGTTACTTCGCAATATCAATCAAAGTTCTGGACTTTGTAATGGCACTCGGTTGCTTATAACTCAACTAGGTCCTAGAATTATTGAAGCACAAATTTTTACTGGTATCCATGTTGGCGAAAAGGTTTATATTCCTCGCATTGTTATGAATGTTACCGAATCAAAATGGCCATTCGTATTAAAAAGGAGACAATTCCCGCTGCGATTGTGTTACGCAATGACAATTAACAAAAGTCAGGGACAAACACTAGAAAAAGTTGGCCTTTATTTATCACAACCTGTGTTTTCCCATGGCCAACTTTACGTTGCTATTTCACGAGTCACATCAAAAATAGGCTTACGGATCCTTATAGAAAATAAAGATGGTCAACCGCGAGGATATACAAGGAATATTGTTTATAAAGAAATACTTGATGATGTCAAATAATATTCTCAGGTCTGCAATATATTTTCTAATCTTCTTTTAACATTTAAATTTATATTTTTCCCTCAAAATTTCGATTTTGTAAAATAGGGGAAAAAATATTTACCTTCTTAATGATACTAACTAATATTATATTTATTATTCTCTCAAATAGAAGCCTATCGATACAATGAAGACTTTACTTTTATCACAACTCTCGCTACAATCACAAGATTGCGGAATTAAAGTCCGCATTTGCCGAATATGGGAATCAACAGCTCCTTTTTAAAAGGAGATATATTTAGCTTGGATTGCTTATTAGTAGACGAAGAGGTCAGTATATTCCTTTGATTTTGAAAGTCGTTTTCCTTTATATTTTTTAACATCTGGTTAACATGATCTCTTTATCTACCATGGTATAACTTAGGCTTTTTCTATGCAAGCAACAGTACACAAACAGGATGCAGCGGCATTTAAATCTATGATAACTGAAGGCAATCTGTATTTAATAGAAAAATTCGCTGTTATACCAAGTAAGAAACGATTTACTGCCATAAATCGTGATTACATGATTCAAATAACGAAGCGAACACAAATAAGTCAAATGGAAGAACATTCGTGTGAAATACCACTATACAGTTTCAATTTTCAACTTTCTACGAAGTTGTACACAAACGATACAATGATGCCGTCCTAACGGGTAACACTCTTCCTAAATAAAATTTGATTCTCCCGAATTACTTATGGTATCCTAACTTCTGTTTGCTCAATATTTTGTAGATATTTTCGGGAAAATTGCAACCGTTCACGATGTTACACATAAATACATTGGAGAAACTTTAACTCCAATGAGGAATTTAGAAATTGAAGATTCTGAGTAAACAATTTCTATTTTTAAATAATAATCAAAATATATTGATTAAATTTTATTTCAAATCTATACGAAATGAAATTTGTTCTTTTACAGTAAAAATACTTTGTCCGTTGCTTATGGGATAGTCGCCGTTTTCGATGAACACACTTTCTTAGAAAGAGCCTAATCAATTGAATAACTTCGACCTTGCTAAATTCTGGCTGGTATGACAGTTCGAACATTTAGAGGTTGGTACTCTAAACATAATACCAATTTCTTCTCTTCGATATACCACATGTTGAATTCCAATAATTGTATAACATTCTCTACAATTTCAATACAGAAAAGCTATACTTATCAACATGTTCAGCATCAAAAATATACTTCAATTTACAAATTCCAGAAGTACCTGAATTCCTTAATAGGTTTGATTACTAATCCTACATTCTTCTTAATTTACTTCTACATATGACTTCCTTTTTACTGATTATTACCATTTGATGTGCACATTATTGCTCATAGCTTAGAGCCAACAAGTCACTCAATTCGCCGAATTGGATGAGGAGGAGAATCCTATACCACCTGCAGAAGAAATGAATTTAAATAGGAGGACAATTGAGGAATTACTGAATGCTACCCTTTCTAATACTGAAGTAACATTTTTATAACAACACATTTCTCTTATATAATTATGTTGAATTAACAATATTTGAAATATCTAATTTATTCCTTCTATTTTTAGAATACGAAGTTTACCTGTGAGTGCAAAATTATCGATATCGACACATCATATGGCTGGTGGTATAAAGCATGTCACTATTGCAAAGCTGCTGTTAAAATATATGATGATACGTTTCTGTGCTCGCGTTGTGGTGATAACGATCAACCACCACTTCCATGGTAAAACCTTCGATTCATTTTACGTTCTTGCAATATTTCAAGTTACCAGTTTAATAATGAATGATTTACAATGTAATAATATTTTACTACATGTATTTGAAAATAGGTATAAATTAAACATCATTGTCAGCGATGAAACTGCCACAGCTAATTTTACAATATTCGGGAGATTAGCTCAGGAAATGCTCCGCATCCCAGCACAAAATCTAGCAACTGCATCTAACTCAGATAACTTCACTCTTCCTCCTATAATAAAAGCAATCGTCAACCAAGTACATATTTTCCAAGTAACAGTTGACGCATCAAAATTTACAACAAGCGCTGCAACCTTTAAAGTTTTGAAGATTTTCACATTAAATAAAGAGAGAAGTAAGAAAATCAGAGCTGATAACACTTTATTGCTAAAATGTGAAGATCAATCTTGCTCAACTTCCAATGAAAAACAAGAACATTCTGAGGTATTTCAAGAACCATCTCCAATCATACGAAATTCTTCTGGGTAATATTTTTTGTGAAAATTCACCTGTTATATTTCAGGTATAATTATTTACGACAAGTTATATTTATTACCTAATTATTTTGCTACAGTTTGACACAATTATCGGGAAAACGCGTCAAGTTTCTCGAACAAAGCGCCGCTTTAAGTAATATTCCATATTATAATTTTGTCCAATTTACATACCCCTTATTTGTGTATAAAGCTACTAATATTTAATTATTATATATGCAGTTCTAAAGATGCCGATGAACCTAATGGAGCCAAGAAATGAGAAGCTATATATAATTTTTTCTCTCTATTAATAACTAAGCAGACTCCTTATATATATATATATATATATATATATATATATATATATATATATATATATATATATATATATATATATATATTGTATTAATAAATTATATCTCTTCTACTAATTATATATGTCCATGAATAAAAATATGTATATATATATAGCAAACAATTATGTTATTATATTCATAAAGTATAGCATCTGGTGTAACCATATTTCTATTAGTTCTTATATTATTATTTGAGTGTAGAAAATGCGAATCTTGTGGAACACCAAAACATGAGAAATGTGAAGGTTCGCATATACTAACCGCTTCTTCTGTGTGATTTGTGGTGTTAACAATAGTAAGAGATTTTTTAGTAGTTTGGCATAACATATATTTTTTCTCTTCCATAATTTAGGTCACTTTGGCTACATAGAATTGCCAATAACAATTTATCATCTTTCATAATAGGCTATTGTTTGCCTTTACATGAAACTTACAAATTAGAAGTTTTAAACTTCATTTCCTATTTGTATATAAAACTAATCGAAGCCAGTTTACTAATCCTTTTCTTGGATTACCTTTGGAGTCTGAAAAATGCGAATCTTGTGGAACAGCAGAACATGGGAAATGTGAAGGTTCACATATACTAACCGCTTCTTCTTGTGTAATTTGTGGTGCTAGCAATAGTAAAAGATTTTCCAGTAGTTTGGCATAACATATATTTTTTTCCTTCCATAATTTTAGGTCACTTTGACTACGTAGAATTGCCAATACCAATTTATCATCCGTCTCATGTAAACGAGCGTAAACAAATCTTCAGCTTGGTTTGTTTGAAGTGCCTCAGAAAAGAAGAAAGAAAAGGTATATACGAAAAACAATGAGAAATCTAACTTGCTTGGGTTCGGATATTAATTGAACCTCTTATGTCTAACATGCTTATTTCCTTGCTTGGGTTGTGCATTCAATTATATATGAGATAGTTTGGCATAACATATATTATCCTCCTCCATAATTTAGGTCACTTTGGCTACATAAAATTGGCAATACCAATCTGTCATCTTTCATAATAGGCTATTGTTTGCCTTTACATGAAACTTATAAATTAGAAGTTCTAAACTTCATTTCCTATTTGTATATAAAACTAATCGAAGTCAGTTTACTAATCCTTTTCTTGGATTACCTTTGGAGTCTCGAAAGTGTGAATCTTGTGGAACAGCAGAACATGGGAAATGTGAAGGTTCACATATACTAACCGCTTCTTCTTGTGTAATTTGTGGTGCTAGCAATAGTAAAAGATTTTCCAGTAGTTTGGCATAACATATATTTTTTTCCTTCCATAATTTTAGGTCACTTTGACTACGTAGAATTGCCAATACCAATTTATCATCCGTCTCATGTAAACGAGCGTAAACAAATCTTCAGCTTGGTTTGTTTGAAGTGCCTCAGAATGAAGAAAGGAAAGGTATATACGAAAAAACAATGAGAAATCTAACTTGCTTGGGTCGGATATAATTGAACCTCCTATGTCTACATGCTTATTTCCTTGCTTGGTTGTGCATTCATTATATATGGATAGGTTGGGCATACCATATATTTTTTCTCTTCCATAATTTAGGTCACTTTGGCTACAGAGAATTGCCAATAACAAGTTATCAGCTTTCATAATAGCTATTGTTTACCTTTAATGAAACTTATAAATTAGAAGTTTTAAACTTCATTTCCTATTTGTATATAAAACTAATCGAAGCCAGTTTACTAATCCTTTTCTTGGACTACCTACCTACTCTTGGATTTACTCTTTTCTGTAACACTTATAATAATGAGTGCTTTTCCATGTAAAAAATTTATTATTTTTAAACGAGTGAAAAGATTCTTTTGTTAATTCAAAGACTGTGTGGACTGCAGTAACTTTATGATTTGAAAGTGATCAATTTGAATATGACTTTTGCTAACCCTCCAATTACAATACAGCTCTCTTTCAAAGTTTGCAGTTCTTGGATTTGAAATGGGCACTTCTTGGAGAAGAATTTTGCTATATATTCTCATTTGTGGACTGTGGTTCTTTGTGCATTCTTGATTAAGGTCAGGCCCGAACTCCTTATCATTTCAGCACCCATGTATGAAATGCCATCAACTTTTGATACTAATAATGATTTAATCCTGCTTAGAACACCTACTTATGGTGAATATCATATAGCTTCACATGTTGGCATTTATTTAATTAGCATCATGAAAAATTAGAAATGGGCTTATTTGTTTTTGTTCTGTTATATGCTATATATAGTAAGTTAGTGTTGGACTTTTCTTTCTTTATGACGGTTGGACTTCTCTTTTGTTATAAGCTGCCATCTTTTTGTATTTCATATTCTTCTTTCCAGTTTAGTGTTAACCGGAGTTTCGGAAATGTGGCATTTACCCTTAACTGTTCTTCTTGAATATTCATGTTTTCTCTCTAATCAATTTACATATTTTGTTTACTTAATTCACCGCTTTTCCTAATTAATTACACATTTGTTTTGTGTGCTCCTTTTTTTTTCCCTTTTGTTTTGGACTATGATGATACATACAAAAGAACATCAATTTTGGATGGCGTTGGGTGTTCCCTTAATAATTGGAGAAAATATATAAATACCCTCTACTTTAAACTTTGTTGTGTTTATTTTTGTTTTGTTTCGGGCTATGATGATACATACAAAAGAACATCAATTTTGGATGCCTTGGGTGTCAGTTGATCATTGGAGAAAATATATAAATGTCTCTGCTTTAAACTACATTGTTTGGTGGGCATGTTGTTACTTCCGTGTGGCTTCAAGGTAAAATCCTCCGTTGTGTTATCGTTATAATTTGAGCAATTCTTCTCGTGGTCTTCAATTGTGACAACATAAAGAACAATTATTTGCTACCCACCCTTTGGCAACCAATTGTTGTTTGTACAGTGATGATTCACGAAATAAATTGTGTCTTTTATTATCTACTTCTTTGGATTGAGTCTCGAGATTATCTGAGCCTAACGATTGAAATGATATTTCAACCTTTCCTAATATTTATTTGGCAAAAAAAACAGATTTCCGGTTGGGTTTCTGAATATTGTTGTTTGTGTCATTCTTACCGTGTTCATCGATTTTCAAATGTATGACTTTGTTGAGTTGAATTTCCAAATATTTTCATCAGAATTGATAATTCCTATACTTCTCTACATGCCAACATTTAATATATGACTTTGATTGAGTTGGTTTCTCGAGGTTCTTAGGTTAAATTTTCTAAGTTGTGGCAAACTCCAAAGGTGTTATCTTGAGTTTCCTAAGTTGTAGCTTAAATTAACATGAAGTTATTACAAATATTTGCTTTGAGGGGGGCATATATATTAATAAGCACGGAATATTATATTAATCTTTCAAAAAAACCAGTTAATGAAAGGAGAACTTGCAAAACTCTAATTAAGTAAAAGTTGAACCTAAATAGGACATGGATGTAAAGACAAACTCCAAAGGGAGTAGATTTGAAATATTATATTAATCTTTCAAAAAAACAAGATAATGAGAGGGCAACTTGCAAAACTCCAATCAAGCAAAAGTTGAACCTAAGTAGGACATGGATGTAAAGACAAACTCCAAAAGGAGCAGGTTAGAAAAAATAGACTTATAAAATTCGAGAGATAATCATGTTGGGTTTCTTAAATTGTAACAAATGTCAAAGGTATTTACCTTCAATTTATGTATGTCTCTAATTAGATAAAAGTTGAACCTAAATAGGACATGGATGTAAAGACAAACTCCAAAGGAAGTAGATTCGAAATATTATATTAATCTTTCAAAAAACCAGGATAATAAAAGGAGAATAGGGTGATTCCATCTTTGATTTATGTTGCTGCTTTTTGAGTATTAGAATGGACAAGACATGCTTTGGTGTGTTTTAAAGCTTATTACACAGCAGACAGTTGTCGGGGATGGCTATTTAATTAGTAACTTTGCTTGAGGAGAATGGCTTATTAAACTACTTAATAAAGTTTAGGGGGTGTTTGTACATTTATTCCTTCATATTTTGAAGTCCATTTTAGCTTGATGATATAGAATGTGCAGGAACATAGGATACTTATTTGGTTTAAGAATAGGACCCATTCTTTTAGCTTTATTGTCTGTATTGTGGTTATTTTCTCAATCAATGTGCACGCTGCTTTCTATACTATTTTCTACTCTTTAAAATGGGGGAGTGCCTATTCATGAGTGCACACGTGATTACTAGAGTAACAAAAATTAAGAACAACGATTCAATTGCATTAGTTTCAATTGTGTGTGTCTATGAACTGCTTAACCTTCATTATAACAGAGCAGCTAACTTCCTCAACTTGAGATTTACATTCTTTTTCCCCATTCGTCCTCCTGCTGGCTGGGATGAGAACTGCCTGGGATGGTGAGGCAGCTATCCTCCTCAGTGATGTCGCATGCTACTGCTTGCCTCTGTGTATGGTACGCCACTGCATTCTCTGACTATATATTTGTATTCTCTCTAAGGGATAGCTGTGATGATCGCCTGAATTTAATACCTGGAATGTATTTTGGCGGAATTTGGATGGCTTACAATTCTGTAAGCAACCATTGCGCAAGTACTTACGTAGAAAAAGGCAAGATCTGAGCTTTTAATACTATTTAGAAAGACAAGGTTTAAGTTGTTTAATACTATTTTACTACTATTTATGCTCATTCCCTGCGTTAGGCAGATTAGTAGCCATGTTTTCCTGCATTCATTCCCATCATTAATTCCGGTAATCATATTCTCCTGCAACTGAGCTCTGTCGTGATGCAGTGTTAGCATATGGTTCCTGCTGTGTGTCTTTCTTCTCCTCATCTGCTCTTCTTCTTTGCTGTTCATCTTCTTCAGCTTCTGCTTCTTTACCCTGCCTGCTATATATACATATATTTTTTTGCTCTGTTGTTTGTATATTTTAAAAAATGGCACATTAATTGGGGTGAATGATAGTAACAGACCATAAAGTGCAAACAGGCTTCAAATGTTAGAGAGGAGGGTCAAATCATATATGTTGTGGTGTTGGGTTTGGTGTTCTATGGAGATTCTAACAAGAAGGCAAAATCTACGCCTTCTGCTTTGTCATTGGTCGGCCATTTTGAAGCAATAAGTGTTGAGCTTGCTATGATAACTGTTTCCATGGAGTGGGGTTACTGTTTATGCACTTATGTATGCAAGATCTAAGCCTTTACCTTTCTCATTGGTTGGTCATTTTTTAGCTTGAGAAATGGCTATGATAATTGGTGCTATGATAATTGTTTCAATGTAACAGAATTAGAGCATTGAGTTGCCTATCTCTGGATGGTTTGCAATTATGCAAGCAACCTTATGCAACTATTTATGTAATTCTGTATGCAAGATCTAGGCCTTTTCCTTTCTCATTGGTTGGTCATTTTGGAGCTTGAGAAATGGCTATGATAATTGTTTGGATGCAGCAGGATTAGAGCATTGAGTTGCTGATCTTTGGACGGCTTACAATTATGCAAGCAATGATTATGCAGCTATTTATGTAATTCTGAGGTTTCGAAATCAGTCTCCTTCAAAAATATAAGAACATAACTTTTGTATACAGAAGTTTAATGTTGTACCTCATCAAGAACTTTAATGGTGTACCTCATCATTAAAGTTATGTTTAATGGTGTACCACATCATGAAATTTAATGGTGTACCTCATCATGAACTTAACAGAGCTATTATATTAGAGAACAAATGCAAGTAATTAAATAGCTTAAGCAAGATCTTTGGATGGCTTGCAGTTATGCAAGCAACCATTATGCAACTATCTGTTACGCATTTGTTCTCTAATTAGTTTTGTTGCATTAAAATTAGTTTCTGTTGGGAAGTTAAATATTGATTTTCTCGCAGTTTATGAACAATAAAATCTGTCATTCTCGCATTTATAATTTTTTACCAGTTTGTAGTTTACAAATGTACATATTCTCTTACAAATGTATGTTTCGATTAAGTAGTAGCAGGTTGGTCACGCTTAGAAAAACCTCCAATAAGATGATTTGTGTTCCTTTAAGGTTTTTGTGTTCTCTAGGACACTTTACAATTTTATTTTACCTTTCATTTAGTACCTTTTTAGTTCTCTTTTTTTGCCAATGTTGATGAGGTCTCTCTATAGCAGGTGTTCCCATTTTTAAAATAATAGGTACATGTGCATTTCTATTTAAAATAATAGGTATACTTAGAGTATACTTAAAAAAAAGAGTCTAAAAAACTGCTGAATAAAATACGAAACAAATTGGAAATCAGTAATCTCTCAAATTTTTGTAGATTGTAGGAACCAGTATATAACAATAGATGATTACATAGGGCGCTACTCAATCTTAGAATAGAAATGTCATTTTCTTTTTACATTAGAAGAATTGCATTTCTTATGAACTCCCAACTTTAGATGATTACTCTTGACCAATAGAAATGTCATTTATGCAAGCAACCATTGTGCAACTATTTATGTAATTCTGAGGTTCCAAAATAACATCGATTTCTTAAAAAATAACTATGATAATTGTTTCCACGGAGTAGCATTACTATTTATGTAATTATGTATGCAAGATCTAAGCCTTTTCCTTTCTCATTGGTTGGTCAGTGGTAATCCAACAAAGAATTGTAACATTCGATGTATCAACTCTAATCCACCTGGAGCGGTAATCCAACAATGGGTCGATGTGAAACTCAGTAAGAACGTGCCTTCAGCCTGAAACAACCTAGAAATGTAAAAGGAAATCAAGAAATGTAAAAGGATCAGTGCAAAACTAAAGCTGAGGAAAAGAGCCAATGTTAAAGGGGAGTAAAAAATATTTAACTGTATCTTGCATCCAACCAAGACAAAATCAAAAGTTTAACAATGCAGTCAATCAAAAATAGGAACAACGCAAAACCGAAGCCGAGCAAAACCCCCAATATTAAAGTGAAAAGTCATTAAAGTGAACACCCGAACCACAAAAATATGTAAACTGAACTATTTAAGATAAAAATCCAAAGTTTTCTCACTATCAGCCAAGCACCACAGATTCATAACATTTGTCTACTTTAATCCACAGGTTAAGAGAGTATAGAGAGAAAAATTAAGAGAGCACAGTGCATATGTGAGGGAAGAGTAACTACACTTCTAAGCTTTGGAACATAACAAAGAATTATCTTCATAGATGTAGCCATATATTTATGTATAGACTAGAATCGAGAATAAATATGATGTAGAGGTTTTATCCTATTTCCAATTCCTGCTCATTTCTAACTTTGCATATTTTGAACTTAGAACCCTGCATGTGTATGTGTATATATTTACATTTTATCCCCTGTTTGTTCCTGTACACTCCTCTGTTGTTTATTCTCTGTTTGATTTTATTTTTTTCCTTTCTAGAATATGTTCTCCTACTCTATTTGACTATATTGGAATGTTTGGTGCCCAATTTGGATGGATAAACACATATTGTCGCACAATTTTATGACTTATTTCAAAATGTGAGGATTTTTTATAATATCTGCTGAGGTAATGGATGAATTTTACGCAATTGATCGAGCGATTTCTCTTAAGTTTCCATTTGTGTTATGTGTATATATTTACATTTTTTTAAATTGCCTATTGCTTATGTGTATTCTAAATTAATTGAAGTAATTGGTTGCAAATTTGTATTTGTCATCGCCACTTCCATTTCTACTTTAACACTACAACAAATCAAACACAATCAGATTTCAGACTCAAAAAATCACCGTCGCTGCCATCACTAAATTCTGCGGCGATTGCTGTCTATATTGCAGCAGCTTGCTGCTGCCTGTCCTGCAGGCTGCAGGCAGCAGCAGCAGCGCCAGCCTGGTGCTGCCTTGCAGGCCGCAGGACAGCAACAAAAGCACCAGCCTGCTGCTGCCCTGCAAGTAGCCCTGAAAGTAGCAGCAACAGCTTGCTGCTGCCTACCCTGCAGGCTGTAGGCAGCTAGCTAGCTGTCTGCCCTGCAACCTGCAAGGCCCGGTTGTACTCTATTGTTGTTGAAATTCCTATCGTTTTGCTACCGTGCTGCTTGCTGTTTTAAGGAATCTTCATGCTTCTTTCCTATTTAATTTTCTCTCTTCCTTCCCGGTTCTAAATATTGGTTTAAGCTGCCACTATCTTCACTTGGCATAATTAGGCCTGTTATAGTCAATTTTAATTATTTTGAAATAAACCCTTGAAGCTTCATTCTTTTAAAAAAAGTTTTGAATGGAAAATCTTTACATTTCTTTTCATTTGAGTTTTCTCCATTAATTGAATTGTGAATTTCTTAAATTTAATGGTTTATTACCAATTGTTACTTCTTAGTTAATTGTTCCACAATTTTTTAGTAAAAAAGCAATTAGAAGAACTTTTGTTTAGTATTCAACCCATATTCTTTTACCCAATGTTTTTTCTGATACTAATGTTCAGTTGCCGGCCTTGGGTGCTAAGTTACTACTTGGTTGGCGATGGTGTTCATGCAAAAAATTCATACTGTTGGATGGCTCTAAATATTTGTCGGTGACCTTCGGCAACCGGCTGTTGTTTACACACTGATCCTACATCAAAAATGAAGTATTGCTTCCATTCTCTGCTCTTTCTTTGGATTAAGTCGGAATATTATTTGACCCTCACATTTTAAATATTTTTTATTACCTTTAATTTATGTGATGGTGATTGTTCATTTATTTTCGATCTTCTTTTTTGACTTTAAGTGCATAAACATTTCCTATTTTGGAGTTCACTCTTAATTACTTTGAGTTCTTCCCTATTTTTTTCTGGTTCTTCTCTAATTAATTTACATTCTATTTTGGTGTTTAATTATTTTTTTGCGGGCTATGATGATACATAAGGAATAACAACAGACTTTGGACGGCCTTGGGTGTTGGGTTACTACTTTGGTGGTGATGGCGTGCATGCAAAAAATTGGTACTGTCGGATGACTGTGAAGAACCAAATGTTCTTTCTGCAACCCATTGCCAATACTCGCTGCTTGCATCCCCAAAATTTGTAAGGGTGTTGTTCCTTTCCTCTTCTCTCACTCCAGCCTAAGTATTTGTGTTGCCTTTGTGTAAAAATATGAATATTTCTCGGTGACCTTCGGCAACCAGCTGTTGTTTATACTGTGACCCTACATTGAAAAAGAAGTACTGCATCCATTCTCTACTCTTCCTTTTGATTGAGTTGGAAAATTATCTGAGCCTCGCATTTTAAATATATTTTTTTTACCTTTACTTTACATGATGGTGATGATGGTGTTCAATATTTCGTCACATCTTCAAATTCTGATTTTGTAAACAATGTTGTCGCTGGATTTTTAGATGTTTTAGTGTTCTTTCTTGCTGGCTTAGAGTAAATCTGCACCTATATGAAGATCTTACATTGCTTTAATTATTTATTTCAGTTTTGTAAGCTTCAATCGATGCTTTCTACTTATTTTTCTTGCCAGAGCTTACAATGGTTTACTTTTTCAATTCTGTTCACTACATACTGTAAATCTGCACCTATATAAAAATCTTACAATGCTTGACTTCTTTATTTCGTTTTACTCAGCTTCAGTCCATGTTTCTACTGCATTCTTCTTAATCAATCCATGCTTTAATATAGGTGAAGTAGAAGCATGGATTGAAGCATGGATGCTTTAATATAGGTGCAGAACTTACAATGCTTTACAATACATGCTTTAATTCTGCACCTAATTGAACTACAGCACCTATATGCAGAGCCTCATTACATGCTTCAATCCATGCATCTACTGTACCTATATGTAGATCTTACAATGCTTTACTACTTTATTCTATATTAGTAAGCTTCAATCCATGCTTTCTACTGCAGCCCGTTGGCAGAGCTTACAATGGTTTACTTCCTTAATTCTGTTCACTCGATGCTTCACTCCATGCTTTAATTCTGCACCTATATGAGGACCTTACAATGCTTTACTCCTTTATCTTGATCCATGCTTCAACCCATGCTTTAATATAGGTGCAGAGCTTACAAAGCTTAACATGCTTCAATCCTAGCTTTAATTCTGCACCTATTGAACTACTGCACCTATATGCAGAGCTTCCGCCCATGCTTCACTCCATGCTTTAATTCTGCACCTTTATGCAGAGCTAGAACCCATTGTTGGGTTTCCACAGTTGCTATATTATGCTAATAAACAGTGGACCGGATGCAAAGATAAAGATGGCGATGATGTGTAATCAAGGTACTAGAGCAACTTAGCACTGTTTGGTATGGTACTAGAGCAGTAGTCAAACATCAATTACAACTTACCCTCATTAATAACATAGCTTTTGGACCAATTTGTCAAGTAGAAAGATGATACTAACAGCTTTAAGTGATAATTGGTTGAGTTCCAACTAACAAAAAAAAAAGTTAAGAAGTTTGAAATCCTCAATCGGATTCCAATCATCTGATTTGAAACCCAACACGCATGGTCTATGATATCCATATTTTGAATTTAGTACGTACGGATTTTCATTATATTGAAACTAATATGTTAGCGAGGATAAAATATAACAAATGAGTCATTACTTACTGATAAGATGCGGGAATGCAAGAGGTACGCCTGCAGCAATTTTCTTGCCTTATCTTCTAAAATTTGATTATTTATGTAGTTTCTTTTATTCTTTCACTTACATAGTTCTAGAGTTGATGCATTTTCTCGCATTCATTTCCTTTCTGGTGCCAATTCCCTGTTTTGGTTGTTTTCTAGACTTATCAAAGAGTTTGAAAGAGTGATGAAGGAGGAGGAGAGCAGAAATACTCGTGAAACCATCAAAATGATGAACGATAAAAAACAATCAATGCTATTATTTCATAAAATTATATAGTATCTAAAAGGTCTACTCTGGCCTCTTCTTTGGTAGTTCTATTTGTAACTTTACGTTCTACTAATTGGAAGGTTGACTTCTTTACAGGTTAAAAAGTTAAACTCATATGTCGCTCTCAATAAACAGTAAGTTTTCATCCCTTGCACTAATTCTGCGCTTATTTATGCATATGCTTATTAAGTCTCTGTAAATTGGATTGTTTGATTGGAGACTTTATGCTCACAGGTTTTCTTGGTTGAAATGCTGTATTCTGATCTCGAATACTATGCTTATTCTAATAGCGTCAACTCAGAACACCAATCAATATGTAGGGAGTGCAATACTTCCCTCAAGATGGAAAATGAATGAACTTACAAGACAAATACAAAAAAACATTAATTGGGGAATCTACCTGTAACTTGTGTGCTCTAAAAATAATGTCCTTAAAGGAATAATATGTCAGGTAGGACGCACTTTATCATTTAAGTGTGACATTACATCGTAAACATGTCTTTTAAGGAGCAGTAATTGAAGAACATTCATGCAAAAATGTGGGTTGGAGCCTGATTTGGTCGCACTTGTGAGTACCATTCTAGCTTCTGCTCAAATTGGATTTTTTAAATTGGGTTTCAGTCATTTCATCTAAAGTAATCCTGCAAATATAATAAAAATACAAATATACGGATTAAACTTCAACTTATTTCTAATTGGGAAGAAGTAATAGAGATAAGAAAAGTAATTTATGTGGACAAATTGAATAGTTACCAAGTTGTTAGAGATAAAATTTTATTCTGCTCAATTAATTTTTTTTCATGGTTCCCTTTAGTATATGGTAATAAAACTTTCTTGATGTTCTATTGCATATAAAGTGGACTGCTTCAACAAGTACCCCAAAACAAAGAACAGAACTGGTCCTCTCTCTGCGTCACCTACTAAACAACAAACTAAACAATTTCTAATAACCTGCTAAACTTCAAATTCTTTTGAGTGCATCACTTCCTGAACAAAAGAACTTATCTCCAAATATATGGAAATTTGATCCTTATATTTAGAAAATTACTTAAAATCACTGAAATTATTTTTAACTTACTTTGCAGGGTGCTTCTCTACCTGCTGATGGTAACAGAATACAAGGACGAGAAGAACAAAAAGAAGATGACGATAAAATTGAAGAATTGATCAAAAAACAGCTGCTGCAACTACTGGTGCTTCCAACTACTGATGCTGCTTCTTCTCCCGGCTACTATTGATTCTAATTCTGCTGAATTGTTCCTGGTTGGCAAATACAAAAGAAATAAGTTACCCAACTTACATTTGATCCTAAAAATTTTAATTTAATCCTAAAATATATTGCCCAACCTCCAGTTAGTATAATTTTTGAATGTAAATGTTACCGCACTTTGCTAATCATTTGTAAATGTTGTTGTCGTTCTCCAAATGCAGAGTGGATTCTATTGTCAATTTGTAAGTTTATGTTCCTTCTGTATGTTTGTAAGTTCGTGAATGTTACCGCACTTTGCTAATCATTTGTAAATATTGTTGTCGTTCCCCAAATACAAAATGGATTCTATTGTCGATGTGTAAGTTTTTTCCTATTCTTCTCTTCTCTGCAAGCTGCATTCCTCTCATGAAATGTGTCCATTCTCTTTGCTGTTTATGTATCTAAAATTTACTATTCTTTTCTTTCTAAGCTACATTTGTCTCTTCTTCTCTTCTCACCTTTTGTTTTTTTGCTTAACATCTCCTTGGCTATATTTCATGTTTTGCGTTTCGTAAACATTTATTATTTTCCCTGCCTGTTAACTCTGGATGAACTCGGTAGACTATTGCGTTGCCTTTTGACAATTGCGTTGCCTTTTAACTATAAGGTTATTTTGTAGATTAGGTAATAGTTAACAAAAAAAATGAAATAAAAAATAATATTTATTAAATAAATTCTACCCGCGGCGCAGCGCGGGCCTTCACTAGTATATGTTGAATATGAAGTACTTAGAACCGCCCATGTTGAATTTGTAAGTTGCTTTACATTAATTCTCACGTGGACTTTTGCTCCATGAGGTGTGAAATCGAATTTGCATGCATAGCCACACAAAAACCTTCCATCTAAACTTGCACCGCCATCCTTCCAAACAATTATTAACCACTAATTTGGAGATCCCTACAGTAGATTTTTTAGCCAGGTCCAGGCCTATGGGTGCATAGGGTAGGGTGCATGCATTAAATCCTCTTGATATTAGTTATTGTTGGATCCGTACCCATAACACACCCTTCTTTTTTTGGTTTTGAAAAATATTATCTATACGCGGTATTATAAAATGTACTTTTTGTACCCTATGATCGATTAAAGAGTTTAAATTTATTTTTTTAAAAAAATTTAATATTAAAAAAATTATCTAATATTTTCTTCAAAAATTTTAAAATATCTTTTTTATTCCTAAAAGATCATAATACTTTTGTGGATTTTAAAATTTTTTATCAAATATTTCTATTTCTTCTATGATTTACTGCTGAGATTGGGCTTTAATTAGAAAATTATTTTGATAATTTTAAAATAAATTTAAAAATTTTGAATAATAATAGTAAGGGATAAACAGGCAAAAGCTCCTTAAAAAAATTGATTAAACAAGCAAATAAGTTAATGTGAACTTTTGAAAGACTAGAGTGTAAATTTACACCTAGATTATAATAGCATTAATTGCTGTTAAGTTTTAGGTAGATTAACGAGTACTTAATTAAGCCCTACATGCAGCTACTATCTGGGGAAGGTTAGGTTGCATTGTTATGTCCTTTCTTTATCTTCGTTTTGCTGCAAGTCCAGATTCCGGTCAAAAGGCAACCAACAGGAGTCTTCCCTTTTCGATCATATTTTGATTCCATTTTCTTTAACTGACATGGAGTGCTTTTCTGATCACTTAATTGGCAACAAAGCTAAAATGGGATACAGTGTTCCGCCGTGCATTGTTTTTTTTTTTTTTTTGATTAAACAGAAATATACCCTATTTGAAAAGTACAGAAAAAGACAGACAGGAAAACAGGAAAAAGAAAAAGAAAAAGAGACCCCAACCCCCTGAGCCAACAAAAAGGTTCAAACAAACAACTACAATAACTCAAAGCAAAAAAGTAACGCAGACAAAGAAGCCTGAAGGGGTAAACCGCACTTGCCATTCCCAAGGATAAACTCAGACCCAAACCATAAGCCGTGCATTATTTTTAAAAGTATCAAATATTTAATATTTTAAAATTTTTTATTATTAAATTTTTTTTTTTTTGACTAATTTAATTTTTTATATTATATTATTTCACCATCATCTACTAAATTATAATTTTTATTCCCACCAATACTAATATCGATTTAATACTTTCAAAAATATAAAAGTATAAATATATATAAAACGTCCATTGGGAAGTAAATTTTTTTTTTTTTTTTAAGCAACGCTACCTTGCATGCCTAGTCTTTAGGTGCGTATCTTACATCTGCATCTTTAAAATTTTAAATAATACTGTAAGCATCCCCTTATTCAAAAATTTATATATATTGTGGATATATATTTGTCAAATTTTAGAAGGTTAAGGTGCATGGAGAGACCCCTTCAACTTAATTTAAGGCATTTTGAAATGCTTCTTTAGTTGTTCACTTTATTTTTGGGTAAAAAGGAAGGTGAACTCCTCAACTATGTATAGGCCATTCGGAAATATTTCCTTCAATTATGTCATCTTCGATTGAGGCCTTAGACATTTGCTTTTTTTTTTTAGGAATTGACTGATTTTACCTAAATGAATTTTAATAGTTTAAATTATTTTACGGCTGATAAAATTTTATTGTATAATTAACTGCTGATACTCGTTGAGCCATCAAGTTTAACATATTTTCATCTTAATTAACTTTGGAAACACAAATAAAAACCAAATAGAAGTTAATTATAAGGAAAATGCTACTTGTACATCCCATTTGGGGTGTACATCACACACCCCATTAATCCAATGGGTGGGGTGTAGTGAGAGGTCACTTCACAAATTGTAAGGTGACCCACCCACCCTTAGATGAGTGGGTGTAAGATGTACATCCCTTTTGGAGTGTAAGTGTAGCATTGCTCTAATTATAAAGCCGTCCATAGAAAAATAAAATAAAATAAAATTGAGGGGTCTATTTTATAATGTTTTTATATATTTGAGAGTCTCTCCCTATTATTTGATCGTTACTTTCTGTTTGGGTGAATTATATAAATAGTTTCTGTAATTTTATGGAGACTTTTGTTTTTAGTTCCGGAATTTTTTTTTTTTCTTAAAAAAAAATCTAACTTTTCATTTTGCTATATATATATATATATATTACCTTTCTATTGTACATAATTTTCTTATTTTAATTTATTCTAATATAGTTAAATATCATTTTTTTATAGTAGTTAGAGAATAAAAGTGCAAAATAAAACTTAATAGCGAGCTATAGCGAGAGAGATAAGAGATAATTGGTATATTTTATTTTATTTGTATTAAATATATTATCTGTACGTATTTAAAAAGTAGGTGTAAATTTTAAGTCTTTTCATGTAAAGATTTAAATAATTATTTTAAGCATTGGTCCTGTGTAAAATTAATTAAAATGGTGTAAAATTGATCGAATCGGGAGTTTTATCAAAGTAATGATGAGGTTGCCATGCATGTTGCCCCCATATATATATATATATATATATATATATGGGCAATGCTACATGTACACCCCGAAGGGGTGTACATCATACATCTCCATCATTTTAATGGTGGCGATATTTTTTACGGGTCACATCAAGTGACCCATCATCACACCCCCACCCTTAGATGGGTGGGGGTGTGAGATGTACACCCCTTACGGGTGTACACATAGCATTTTCCTATATATATATATATATATATATATATTAGGGACAATTTTTTATATACCCTTAGGCCCCGTTTGGTTCGGGGATAAATTTAAGGGCTTTGTTTGGTTTGGGTACAAAGGGGGATATCCCCTTTGTACCCAAACACTATTGAACAAAGGGAGAACTATTAGGTACAGTAGTTCCAGTACAAACAGAATAAGCTGGAATAACAGTTCTTACCCATTATTTTATAAATTTGTTTTTTACCAAATTACCCCTCCTTCCCTCCTTTCTCTTTTTTCAATACACTCTCATCATCACAAATCCCTATCTCTCCCCTCTCTCTCTCTTCTTCCCAATACACTCATCATCACAAATTTCTCTCTCCTCTCTCTTTTTTTCTTCTTCCCAATCACTCTCATCATCACAAATCTCTCTCTCTCCTCTCTCTTTTTAATTTAATTGGATATTAAATTAAATATTATTTTCAAAATTTTAGAAATTTTATTTTAATTTTGATTTTATCATAATTTTTGTAAGACTTTAAATTTTGAAATTTTATATTCGAAATTTTAACTTTAATTTAAACAAATAAAATGTTAAATTAAATATTATTTTCATAAAATATAATTTGAAATTTAATTTTGATTTTGGTTTTGATTTTAATTTTATCTTAATTTTTGTAAAGCTTTAATCCATTAATTAAAACGAAGAAAGTAAAAGTTATTATTTGAAAATTAAAAAATTTTATGTTTAAAATTTATAATTTAAAATAATATTATATAATTTTAAATTTTAAAATTTAAATGTTGAAATTTTATATTTAAAATTTTAAATTTAATTTGAGAAAAAAAATATTAAATTAAATATTATTTTTAAAAAATATAATTTGATTATGATTTTGATTTTATCTTAATTTTTTTAAAGCTTTAATTCATTAATTAAAACGAACTAATTAGATTTTAACAACTTTTATCACATATTAAATCTTGAGGGTAAAAAAGTAATTTACACAACTTAACCTCTTTATTCCTCTTATTCCTCATTATCATACCAAATATAAAATCACTTATCCCTAGAACCATCCCAAACACTTTTTTACCCTTGTTCCGTACTTTATACTTATACCTGATACTACTAATTCTCACTAATAGCTTGCTATTCCGGGATAGCTTGCTATTCCGGGATAATGAAGTATAAAAGTTAAATTGCGTTTGGTTGAAAAGTTGGTATTCTCTGGAATAGTTAAAATTGTGTTGGGTTAAAATTATGGAATAGTAGAGGATAGTGAAAAAAAAAGATAGAATTTTTATAAAAATACCAACTTTGCCCTTAGCTTTTTTTTATAGAAAAATTAATTTAATTATTATATTAAATTTGAAGCAATTTAATTATAAATAATAAATTATATTTTACGTTAAAAAAATAATATTTTTTATTTTATATTATATTTTAAGAATATAAATAATAAATTATATTTTATATTATATTTTATATATTTTTTATATTTTATATTATAATTTATATTTTATATTATAATTTATATTATAATTTATAATTTATTTATAATTTATAATTTATATTATAATTTATAATTTATAATTTATTTATATTATAATTTATATTTTATATTATAATTTATATTATAATTTATATTATAATTTATATTTTATATTATATTTTATATTATAATTTATATTTTATATTATAATTTATATTATATTTTATATTATATTTTATATTTTATATTATAATTTATATTATATTTTATATTTATATTATAATTTATATTATAATTTATATTTTATATTATAATTTATATTTATATTATAATTTATATTTTATATTTTTTATTTTATATTATATTTTATATTATAATTTAATTATAAATAATAAATTATAACCCATTCACTATCCCAGGAATAAAAACCCTATTCCATGGGGGGGGAAGGAATAAGATTTAACGGGTTATCCCAGAATAACCCGTTAAGCAGGGGATAAAAAAAAAATTTATCCCCTGTCTTTTTTGCTTGGTGTTTGGCAAGAATTGGGGGATAAAGGAGGTTATTCCCCCTTTATTCCCCAACCAAACGGTGCCTTAAAATTTTTTGTGTTTTCAGATTTATCCCTCTTATTAGGAGCTGCCGTTATTTATATGAAATTATCATTTTGCCCTTTCAAATATACCCTTCTATCATAACCAACTTTTTTTTATGTACCCTTAAAATGTTTTGGTAGATAGGGATAAAATAGGTATTTCTGATAGTTTTCAACTCTGATTATTATTTAACTCTAGTTTAACCCTAGTTAGCTTAATAAAGGAAAACTATAGGAGTATTTTTAATAACGGTGGAACATATGAGGGGTATATTGGAAAGAAAAAAATAAAAAAAATAAATCAAATATTTCTTCAGATTTTAGGAGTACACAGACAATTATCCCTATACTTTAAATACGTACACCGACAGGGTCCGGCCCCTTGACATCTGTAGTGATTAAGACGAGGCAGATTCATTTTTTATTATTATATTCACGTAATTTACTGGGGGAGGTTTGAATTGGGGAAGGCAATTAATTAATTAATTAAGTTATTCGATCACCATGCATGTAGTTTGGCATATATGTCTAATTCTCCAATTAATCTCTCTAGCTAGCTAGCTACTTAGTGAGTGGGTGTGTGTCCGTGCATATATATATATATATATATATATATATATATATATATAACTTTATCGATGTGCGTGGTCACATTAGGTAGACCAGGTGCAGGGCAATAAATTGGGCTCTATCTGGTGTAGGCTACAAATTAAGTGGGTCTTCAAGACTTCAACTCTTTATATATATATATATATATATATATATATATATATATATATATATATGCGGCGGAAGAATTAAGTCCGTTTCCCCTCTTAATTAATTACAGTACTGCTGCACATTCGCCGGTTAATTTCTTTTTACTGAACATGTCTCTGCAGTTTGATTTTCTTGGGGTTGTTGGTCTTAATTAGTTTTAGCTTTGTCTTTTGCTTGTGAAACTTAATTGTGTTTCCAGCCAGCCTGCTGCATTTTTAAGCATAAAGCTCTATTCTTTTAATTTGGTTGCTACTGCATGCGAATTCACCCAGCTAGCTGTTTCGCTCAGCATGCAGCAGCTTCTGTCCCACACAACCAACGTGTCAAATTCTAGCTACCTGCCTAGCTTCTCCGCATGCAGCATAATATTATTAATATCAATCAATTAATTAATTAATTAATTAATCGCTTGCTGGGTTCTTATTTCAGATCAATGGAAGGCCGTCATGTTCCTCCTCCTCCTCCTCCTCCTCTTCCACTGGCGGCACCTTCTGATGACACTCATGATGAGGAAACGATTACTATTCCTGATCCGTCGAATGAAAATGATGATGATGATGATGCTTCAAAACAAGGAGAGGACGGAGAAGATCTTGCCACCAACAAAGAGGAGGATTTGTCGTTGCCGCCAATTAGCGGGAGGCCGAGGAAGACGGGGCTTCATTTATTCATCTTGGATATTAGGTAATTTTAGATGGATACTTTCTATATTACTTTTGGAATTCTCAAAATTTAATTAAAAAATACTAGTAGCGTTGTATATATACATATTTTTATGTACCAACTCATTGAGCAGGCATGTGTTCAAGCTTGATGAGCTCGGTTCGGAGATCATGCGGATCGCAGTGCCTGCCGCATTGGCTTTAGCAGCGGATCCGCTCGCTTCTCTTGTTGATACGGCATTCATCGGCCGACTAGGTTTGTTCTATATTATTACTATATATATTATTTTTTTCTTTATTATTATTATTATTATTTTTTGTTTGCAACCTTCTCCATGCTACCGTCTGTTCTATATTATTAACGTTGAGAATTTGGTATTCGTTCCGATATCAGATTTTATAAATCTGTAATTCGTTTTTATATTCCGATATCAGATTTTATGAATCTGTAATTCGTTCTGATATCGATGGTTGAAATTCCATAATAAAAACGTCAAATCAAATTTTTACTAGCAACTCATCTACTCAATAGTAACTGAAAGCGACACTACCAAACGAAAAAATCAAAGCAAAAAAAAATACGAATGATATAAAATTCATTAACTAAAAAAAAATTATACCGACTCATTTTTTATACAGAATAGTTTTAATCCCAACCCTCTTTCTGAATCTCTCCCACCTTTCTCTCATTTTCTATAAATTCATAAGATTTCTCTCTTTAAATGCACTCGTGCAGTACTAGATGCATCCAAAACGGGTGCATCCAAAATTATGAATATCTTGACCATGACAAAGGAATGCGGCTAAGTCGTACCACCACCATCAAAATAATAACACATGTACTATATTTATAGCAAACATCAAAAGCCATCCAAATCTTAAGTCTAAGTAAATTTATATTCTAATTAATATTTAAATCTTAATAATTTTATCTTTAGCAGATTTAAATTTTAATCTTAATCTAACTAGGATTCACCTACAAATCTAACTAAATCCTAATAATCTCCACCTTAATTTGATTTGTAGTCTTCAATTGCTGTATCAAGCTCTCCGCCGCTCCACCTTGAACGTCTGCATCTGTGTACGATCCGATTTCACTTTTGGACCTTCATAGCTCCACCTGAAGTCGAAAAATTATAAACTTTCAAGTCCAACACGCATAGCGAGATCAAATTGTGATCGCTCCTTGTGATAATCGGTAATCCAGTACTTTGACGTCGATCTTTCCTGAGAATCGGTAATCTTTAACTCTGATACCAATTGTTAGGAATCTGGTACTCGTCCAGATACTAGATTTTGTGAATCCGCAACCCGCTCCGATACTTATTATTGGGATTCCGCAACGAAAATGTTAATTCAAATTTTTACCATAAACCAATCTACTCAACAGTAACTGAAATCGAAATCACCACAAAAAAAAAAAAAATCAAAAAAAAAAAAACGGGTGAAATAAGATTCATTAACCAAGAAAAGAAATACACCGACTCCTCTTCTACACAGAGTAGTTTCAACCCGAGCCCTCTTCCTGAATCTCTGTCACCCTTCTCTTGTCTTCTATAAATTCAAAATACTTATCTCAAAATTATGGACAACTTGGCCATGTGTAACGACCCGGCCCACTAGCAATAATAATTCGTATGAACTAAACCACTGTCCCAAAATACTTAAGTCCAGTTATTATTAACCCATTCACGTCCGATGTGGGATTATTGAGGTGTCACAGAGGACGTTCTTGTCAGCCCAAACACATACACAACCCAAGATCATCAGACGATATGAGACTTGTCTCTCTAGCCCTGCCATCTGGATTCAGGCTCAACCGAGACTCTCGTCAGCCCAAACACGCACACAACCCAAGATCACCAGGCGATGCGAGACTTGTCTCTCTAGCCCTGTCATCGAGATTCAGGCTCAGTCGAGACTTATCACACACTTCCAGCTGGTAATTAGCTTTGATACCAAATGACCCACTAATAATAATAACTCATTGGGCCCAAACAACAATTAAAAATGCTTAAGTCTAGTTATAATTACTAGTGTCCATTGTCTCTTATATACCCATTCACAATCTCATATACCAATTCACAACCTCATTCACATCCGGTGTGGGACTATTGGGGTGTCACACCATGACACATGAGTGTGAATAAGTCGTACCACCACCACCACCACCACCATCACCACTACCAAAATAATAGCACTCATGCTATATTTATAACTTACATAAAAAACTATTCAAATTCTAGTCTAAATAGATTTATATTTTAATTAATATTTAAATTTTAATAAATTTATCTCTAATAACAAATTTAAATATTAATCTTAATTTAACTATGATTCAACTATACAAATCTAACCAAATCCTAACAATTACTATATATTAAATTTTCTTTTTTTCTTTTTTCTTTTTTTTTTTTTTGTTTTTTGGTGGTAGCGACCTCTAATTTTCGGACTTTTGTGTATGAAATGTATTTTTTTTTAAAATTTTTTGAATTGTACCTTGATTCCACTATAGCGTCTAAAATGAAAGTAATACACATGTTTGTTAATATTTTTAACAATTTTAGTGACAACGATTCCTAACTTTTATTTTTTTTATTTACACAAATTCAACCCACTAACAATAATAATTCTTTAGGTTCAAATAATCGGCCTAAAATATTTAAATCATTTATTATTATCAATGTCCATAATCTTTTATAATTCAATCACATTCTCATTCGATATAGAAATATTAGGTGTTACAGATTCCTCATGTTAAGGCTTGACGTTGTCAGCCCAATCATACACATAACTCAAGATCACCAGATAATGTGAGACTTGTCTCGCTAATCTTATCATTCAGACTCTATCATATCTTGTTACATTATCATTCAGATTCAGATATAATTAACTTGTCATCTTGTCATTCAGATCTTGACTCCAATCACACATACAGGCCAAGAACACCCGACGATATGTGATTTATCTCGCTAGGCTTGCCATTCATACCTTGATATAGTCTGTCACCTTATCACTCAGATTTTGTCATAACATGTCACATTGTCATTCAGATTTGGCTACAATCACACATAGAGTCCAAAATTATCAGGCGATGTGAGATTTGTCTCGTTAGTCTTATTATTCAAACCATTATATATATACTGTCACTTTATTATTCATATTCTGATATAGCCTGTCATTTTGTCATTCATATCCTAACTCAGCCGAGGCTCGTCACACACTTCCGGTTAGTGATTGACTCTGATACAAAATATAATGACTCGACTCACTAGTAATAATAATTGGTTGGGCCCAAACTACCGGCCCAAAATAGTTAAATCTAGTTATTATTAGTAGTGTCTATGGTCTCTTATATATCCAATCACAATTTGATTTTTATTTTCATATTATTAGGATGTCATTTATATGTGGAGTTTTAATGGAGAATAGTAAGAAAATGTAATATTATGATCATTTGAGTGCCAAAATTATTATTATTTTTTAGAGAATTTAACTAATAGAATGTGGGAGAAAGAGTTTGCGTAGAAAAAAAAGGAAAAAAAAGAAATCAGAGGCAGAGGGGTTAAAACTGGTGTCAAGAAATGTTAGGCACATTTGCAAATTGTCAATCAAGAAACTCTATGAAAATTAACCATTTTCAAAAGTAATTAAGCTAAAAAGGTAATTCATCTATTGAATCCCTTGTCCAATTCTTAATTTTTTCCCCCCATGAAGTTTGATGTTCCTCCATCTATCCAATGCAGAAATTGTTAAAACAAAATAGAAGGTTTTTTATTCTAAATTTTTTAATAATATCTTTTATTGTTTCAAATGCGGAGTATATATATATATATAGGTTCGGTGGAGATTGCTGCTGTGGGGGTCTCTATTGCCATATTCAACCAGGTTTCGAAGGTTTGCATATATCCTCTCGTCAGTGTTACCACATCCTTTGTTGCCGAGGAAGACGCTATTATTAGCAAAAGTATTGAAGAAGACAAAAGTGAAGACTTGGAAAAGGCTTCTCCTGTAGACAATGATGTGAAAGACCTGCCTCCCTGCAGTAGTGGTATGCAGCTCTCATATTAAAAATTAAAATTTGTTTCTTGGAAGAGCACCCCCTAAATTTTCATCCTTGTTATTGCATGGAATTTATATCTTTTAAACAAACTTCAGATATAACTCGACCACATCTAAAATTGATCTGTTTGATTTCTTGTGATTACTTTTCAGATTCTAAGACAAATTATGGTACATCATATCTTGCCACCGACTGTACTAATTTATCCCAATATGGATGTAAGAGGAAATACATTCCATCAGTTTCGTCAGCACTAATTGTTGGTGGAGTTCTTGGTCTTCTTCAGACTGTATTCCTGATTTTTGCCGCGAAACTAGTCTTAAGCATCATGGGTGTGAAGTCTGTGAGTATAATTAATTTTTTTTTTTTTTTTTTTTTTTTGTAAGTTTTTCCTCAAGATTAATGGATGCACGTACTATCGGTTTCCTCTTTGGCTTTGACATCACTTGATTAGTTCCAAATTAAAATTATATGATTACATATGTTAGCAAATAGAGAATGAATTCGGCTAATAGCAAATAACATTTGATGCTATTAAATTTTCTATCGTTGCATCTATATTTTTTTGATCATTTCTATTTCTTAATTAAATTATACTATTCCACGTGCCGCGCACTAAATTTTAAAGGACCACTACCATCCTAATCATATATTACTTCATCCAAGCCTAGTTAATAGAGAATTTATCAATACTAACCAAGGAATATTAACAAATTTATTAGTATCATATTATGGCTCGACCAATTTATTTCCCTTTCCTTTTCGGTTTTCTTAATTACGAGGGTGTTTTGTCCGCGCCATCAGTAATATATTACTTTATTTAGTAATCTGGTGGCTAATTTTTTATTCCCAAGGAAATATAATTACTAAATTGCCTTCGGTTTAATTTGAATCATAAATTTAGATTTAAATTTAAATTTATATTTTGAATTCAATTTCAAATTCTAATTTAGATTTTGAGTTAATTATTCAAATTCTAAATTTTAATTTTGGACTCAAAATTTGAATTTAAGTTATAATTTCGGATTCAAATTTTAAATCCAAATTTAGATTTTGTTATTCGAATTTCAAATTCAAATTCAGATTTTGAATCAAATTTTGAATTCAAAATTTTGAATTTAATTTCAAATTCAAATTTAGATTATGAATTCAAATTTTAAATTCAATTTCATATTTTGACTTTAGAATTTTAAATTTAAAATCTGAATTTGAATTCAAATTTTAGATTTGAAATCAATCAAATTTAGATTTTCAATTCAAATTCAAATTATAAATTTAATTTCAAAGTTAAATTAAATCAAAATTTAATTTTAAATTTTAATTTAAATTATAAATTTGATTTCAAATTTAAACTCAAAATTGAATTCCAATTTCAAATTGAAATGCAAATTTTAAATTTAGATTCAGATTTAAATTTTAAATTCAAATTTAAACTTTGAATTCAATTTTTTTTAAAAAATTCAGATTTGGAATTCAGATTTTAAATTCAAATGGTAATATGTAAGTAAAAATAAAGGTACTTATAAGAGTAATTATGGAAAACTATATATATAATTGTATACATGATACTAGAGTTTTACTATTAAACCAAGCACAATAATTTTATAATCCTAGTATTATTTAATGAGATAATTGTATGAATCAAATGCATGTTTTATACAATTTCAAGTAATCTCATTAATTACCACGAATGGAATTTTCTTTAATCTCTCAATACCTAGGAATCTTAAATAACACGATCCAAATGCCCCTTTATAGTCACAGAAAGAAAATACAGTAGCTCTCTCTTCTAGTTTAATTTCATTTGGTTGATGTCTAAATAAAAGAATTTTTGTTTTTTGGTGCACTTTAAATTTATATACTGCTAAAATTATTTTACTCGAACAGTTTACATTAGCAACAAAATTATTACTTAAATTGCAATACGTAAGCGTTCGAAAAAGAAGAAGGTTAATAACATTCTTGATTAGGATTTAGAAATGACCTTCCAACAAATAAGGCATCTATCCTAACATGGCTCTTCTTGCTAGGCTGAATGGTATGGTGTCTTCTTTTTTTTTTTTGTTATGTTTTTCATCAACGATACAATTATATAACCAATTACTATACACTATTTCTTCTATCTTTTTGACAATATATATGTTGGCTTTCTTTCTACTCATTTGAATCACTAAGAAACATTTACAATCTTCAAGATAATGACAATTTTCTTTTTTTTTACAACTTTTAAGAGATAAATAGCTAACAAATGTTTGCATCCTCTTTTACAAATTGTAATTATTTGTCGAACATAACTTACTTAAATTCTCAGTTACAACATTTGTACTACATATATGCATTATCATAAAAATTGATTAATAAAATAATATATCTTCACAATTAATTTTGACCACATATTTTAGTTCAAATGCATATATTTTTGAGAATATGCTTGCATTGAATATTTGCATCTAACGATTTGACTCACTAGCAATAATAATTCGTTAGGTCTAAGCACAACACAAAATGTTTAAGCCCAGTTATTATTAATAGTGTCAATGTCTCTTGTATATGGATAAAAAATTATCTCCTTTTATATGGATAAAAAATTAACAAAAAATATGGAATCCAAATTAATATCGATCTAAATGTCTTCTATGTGCAAGCGGAAAAGTGACTAAATAACAACTTATTACAGTATCTAAATGGATAAAGATAATTGTATTATTCAATTATATATACAAATTATATCTATTTTAGATAATCCAAAATTATGAATTTTCACAATAAAATATCTTTAAGTTATATTATTGATTCTCTTACTAATATTTACAGTTTTACTTTTATAAATGATAGGGTTCTCCTATGCTAAATCCAGCATTGCGATACCTAATGTTGAGATCACTTGGTGCCCCTGCTGTTCTCTTATCTTTGGCCATGCAAGGTGTTTTCCGAGGATTTAAGGATACAAGAACTCCTTTGTATGCTACTGGTAAAGTATATAGCAAGTTGATTTAGAATTTTATAATGAATTGTCTTTGATGCCACCAATATTATAAGAAAACTATTTTTTGGACAATGCAATTTACTTAGTGGCTTGCTTTTCGCCTCAAATACATAGTTGATATATATTATATTGTTATCAAAATTTTGAAAATGTTTATATTTGTAGGATCTGTTATATATATTGACTGCATCAACTTGTGTTTTTAGTATAATATATGAGTCATGACAATAGCTTTCAACTGGCAATGTGGTGTGTCTTGATAAGATATATAATCATCATATTTTCTTGTATATCATGAGATGCTAAGAAAATGATTAATTATTTATAGGATTGCATTCTTATCATTAGTATTTAAATTCAAACTTTTACGGTTATATTAGAAGACTTGTTTTATTTAACTTACTAAGCTGTTAGACTGGTTGCATGGTGTATCATTTTAGAAGTACTAGAATTAGGCAAATAATTCGCATATCAAGAGTTTTGATTAATGAGTAGTCACGACATTTAGAGTTTTAGAATTCAACTGTAGGCCGACAAAAATAGAATCATAATTTTTTTTTTTTTTTTTTTTTTTTTTTTTTTTTTTTTTTTTTTTAAATCTACTTGGATTACGAACAATTTTATTTCCTGCAAGATATGATTTGTGACGCCCCAACTTTCCAGAAAGTCACCCATCATAAAACTACTCTAGCTCTAGCACGCTTAACTCTCTTAACCTCTTGGGTCTTACTACCATCAAAAATACTATAGTCGGGTTAAAAGATTTAGTCCTATTATATCATTTATATATAGGATTAATACACATTTCGGGGGTGTCACATTTTTTCCCCATTTAAACCCTGCCGTCCTGTCAGGCTCAAAGAAACTCACAAGCATCAGGCGATGTGAAACTCGTCTCGCTAGCATTAGCCGACCTTGTGGGGAGCTGCACTCCACCCACAACGATCATTAGCCGGGGAGCCTTGCTCTACCCGCTATATAATCCTGACTCAGCCGAGATTCATCTCACATTTTCGGCTGGTGAATGGCTTTGATACCAACTGTGATGCCCCAACTTTCTAGAGAGTCACCCATCCTAGAACTACTCTAGCTCTAACACGATTAACTCTCTTAACCTCTTGGGTCTTATTACCACCCAAAATGCTATAGCCGGGTTAAGATATTTAATCATATTATATCATTTATATATAGGACTAATACATATTTCGGAGGTGTCACGTGATTTTAATGTCATTCCATTATAGTATTATTTTTTCCAATTGTAGTGGCTGGAGATGCGACAAATATCATATTAGATCCAATTCTGATGTTTGTTTTCCATATGGGCGTTAGTGGTGCAGCAATTGCTCATGTTATTTCTCAGTAAGTTCTTTTCCTTCTTATTGTTATTTACAATTTCAGATACCAACACCTATAATCTTATATTAGATGTTTCATTGCAGGTACCTTATAACATTGATACTGCTATGTAGACTAGTTCAACAAGTTGATGTCGTGCCACCTAGTATAAAAGCACTAAAGTTTAGTCGATTCCTTCGATGTGGTAAGATGCATTTAAATTTTCATGATATTAGACTATATACCTCTACTTTTAATTTATTTCGTATATATTTTATACTTTGTAAAGTTAGTGAACACCACGTGTTTATTATTCGTACTATTTATTCTATATATATATATATGTAAAGCGTATGTGCAATGCATGCTGCATTTATTCTTAAACAATTTTAAAGTTGACAAGTAGATCGTTTTGAAGCATGATTTTTCAAATAGAAAAATTGGATGTAAAAAATAAAAAAAATTGTTCCCTTAAACTCAAAATAGGTAATTAATAAGTTTACATAGTAATTAATAATAACAATGTAAAAATTTAGATGTTAAATGATAAATTAGTAAAGCTTAAATGGATACAGATTTGGAAAGTTTAATTGTGGTAACCTAGATTTTGGAAAGAGTAGAGATTTTGCTAGCAGAAGTCCTATTTTTATGGGTTAATAATTTCTTTCCTACAATCCCAAAAATTGTAATTTTTTAGATGCCCCTCTAAATTAGAAAATATCATGAGTGTCTTTGTATATATAATAGGGCATAGGGTTTAGGAGTATTGGTGATAGAAGGGTTTAGGGTTTATTGGTATTGGTGGTAGTTTTATATGTTTTGAGAGGATTGGTGATAGCTAGATTTGTATGTTTATTGGGGAATTGGTGATATTTCTAACTTTGAAGGGGCATCTATGATATTTTAAAATTTTAGAGTTGTAGGTTTGAAATTGCCCATATTTTTACTATTTGCTAAAGGAGAGAAAAATTTCATTCCCATCGATCATACATCGATCATACAGTGGGTCTATCGATAGACCCAATGTGAGACCATAGACTAAATCTCTTAATCCCACTATAGTATTTTGGGCAATGACTAGTTTTAAGAGAGTCAAGCGTGCTAGAACTAGAATAGTTCTAGACTGGGTGATCCCTGGGAAGTGAGGCGTCACACCCAAATTCAAAATACGTATTTTTATATATAATAATATTTGTAGCTCAAATAAATGTTATAAGATCTCGCTCGCATTTAGCAAATATGTTTTAATAACTTTTTCTGAAATTTAGGATTCCTTCTAGTAGCAAGGGTGATTGCTGTAACATTCTGCGTCACACTAGCTGCCTCATTGGCTGCTCATCATGGGCCAACTATTATGGCTGCTTTTCAAATTTGCTCGCAACTTTGGTTAGCGACTTCGCTTCTTGCTGATGGATTGGCTGTTGCTGGACAGGTCATAATTCTATTCTTATTAGAATATAATTACATTTATTTTTTTATTAGGGTTATTATGTTTAAATAATATAATTATTTATTATCTCAGTCATTAATTTGGCTGAGCCAAATAAAGTCAAGTAATATAGAATGTTATTTACTGTAACTTTCTCTTATATCTATTGGCCCGATTAAATTATATATTACCAAAAAAATAATAAATGAACTAATTGAAGAGATGAATATAAACATTTGATTTTCTAACTTATCAGTTTGGAGTGCCTACAAAACCAACTGAGTTTTCATAATGTTTGATTTATTTTTAAGCACTTAGTTTTTATTTAGATGCAGACGTAAGAAAACTACATCTATGACAATTTGTGAAAATTACTTGTATCATCATACTTGTTTGAAAGAGGTAAAAGTGTTGAACCAATAAATAAAATAAATGTCGAGCCAACTTATGCTTTAAGTAATTTTTTTTTCCAAATAATTCACTTTTGATTTTTTAGAACCAAATTAAATAGAACTTGCAAACATCTAGTAGCACTTATACAAAGTTGTTACTTGTCTATTATTTGTCATACTAGAATAAGACTTTTCCACATTCAAGTCTATGATGGTTTTCCTACCATGTGACAGTGATTGTTATCTATAGGCTGTACTAGCTAGTGCATTTGCCAAGAAAGATCATCACAAGGTTGTTATTGCTACTGCTCGTGTATTGCAGGTATTTTTTTTTTCTCTTAAATTAAACTATTAGTCTCTTACATTTACCAATTCTAAATCATAATCAAAATACTCATTTCGCAGTTAAGCATTGTTTTAGGGATGGTTCTGACAGTTGTGCTCGGAGTAGGAATGCGATTTGGTGCAGGCATTTTCACCAAGGATGCTAATGTGATCAAAATAATTCATAAAGGAATTCCGGTATATATATATATATTTTTGTATCAAATAGAAATACAATAATAGGATAGTAGTGTATTGTTTACTCTCTTAACAATTAAAATTGAATTTATTTTGTTATTAGTTTGTTGCTGGTACACAAACAATCAACTCCTTGGCGTTTGTATTTGATGGAGTCAATTTTGGAGCATCGGACTACTCATATTCTGCATATTCTATGGTATATCTTTTATCTACAACTCACTAAAATCAGTAATTTCTTTTTTGTTTAGTCTAAGCCCTATCTAATTAGACATTTTTATTAAACGATTTATATGGTAATAGTTTACTAAATTTTGTTCTCAGGTGGCAGTAGCTACTATTAGCATTCCATGCTTGATAGTTTTATCTTCACGCCGTGGATTTATTGGAATATGGATTGCATTAACGATCTATATGAGCTTACGAACTATTGCTAGCAATTGGAGGTATGATATATTGCTTTATTATTATGATCTCAGAGAAAGACTCAATATATTTTTTGAAAATTAATGCCGTTAATTAATTCTATTTCCATCCCATGAATACTTCATTTTAAGTATGAAGAGAAAAAATTACTTCTGAAATTAATTAAGAGTTAACAAACTTAACATATGAAAGTTTATCATTTACTAATATTGAAAAATATTTTAATTATATTGACAATAATTTATTTATTATGTGGTATTATATATAATTAGGATTAATTTTATACATGTTCGTATAAAAATATCGAATATCAAATACATTCCTATAAAATTTAAATGATTAAATTTATTCATCTAAAAGTTCTAGCATATTCATATTTGTCTCTCTAGTTTGTTGTCGTTAATTTAGCGTTTGTTTTTTAGCAGTTAGTATGTAAAGATAATTCGGCCATTGCAAATTTATTCTCCCCAAAAAGCTCCAACCGTTAGAAGTGTACAAATTTGCCCTCTCAAAAAGCCTCCACTATCATCTTTTTTTTCTCTATTAAAACCCATCCAAACCTCCATTGTTGGCACCTCTTCTCCACCTCATCTCTCGCTCCCTTTCCACTTCACCCATCTCCTACACTTCCAACAATTATCTCCTATATCTCAGACACCATCTTTCATTCTTCGTTTCTCCCTTTTCTTTCTACTACTTTTCCAAAGTCAATATAAAATATGAACCCTAAACTCTAAAAGAATCCTAGAATGCAAAAAAAATCTATAATACCCTGATGAAGATGAAAGTAATTACCTTCCTTCATTCGCCATTGAGTTTCAACAAACAATTGACATTAGTTAGTTAATAAAAATTATATATATATATATATATATATATATATATATATATATATATATATATATATATATATATATATATATATATATATATATATATATATATAGTCCGGCTACTGTGCTTGTACAAGCACCAAGCAATTGGTGCTTGTAAATTTTCTACCGTTAGATCTAATCCTTAGATTAATTCTATCCCTTAGATCATACTATTTCACCAACCACCCACTAAACCCAAGGGGCCCACCATCATCCTAACCGCATATTCCTACATCCAATGATAAAAAACTCACAAGCACAAATAACTTTATACTTTTATAAGTATAGGAATATATATATATATATATGGCTACTATGATCTTTTGAGTATAGACCACTTCATACTCCTAAGTTGTTTTTGATGATGAAGCTTCCAAATCGATGATCTATGTTGTTAAATATGATTTAGAGTATTTTAAACTTCTAGAAAATAAAATTTTATAATTTTTTAAAATTATAATAAAGTTTATCAAGTGAGCATAAAATGAACAGTCAAAATTTAACGACCTTTTAAAAATAGAGAATTGAATTTTTAGTTTAAAATCGGAGTTATAGATCTTTATTTAGATAGTGAATATAATTTTCTATCAAAATTCAACCAATTTCAATTCTTTTACACCGTTAACCTAGTAAGTATGCTATACTGACCGTTAAAAATAATCAATTTTGAAATATTTCGATTGTAAAGTAAATGATGTCAAAAAGATATAAAATTTGAATTCTAGAACTTTCAAATGCTCTAAATCATATTTAATAATATGAATCGTCGATTCAGAAGTTATATCATCGAAAACAACTCATGAGTATGAAGACGATTGCACTCATAATAGTATAGTAGCCGGAATATATATATATATATATATATATATATATATATATATATATATATATATATATATATATATATATATATATATAGAGCGTAGGGCTACTATACTCTTATGAGTATAAATCCCTTTGTACTCATAACTTTTTCACCATTGGATGAAGGATTGTGCGGTTAGGATGATAGTGGTCCCCCTAGGGTTTACTAGGTTGTTGGAAAAATAGTAAACAGCTTAGGAACTACTATAATCCTAACCGCACATTCCTTCATCCAAGGGATGAAAATTTATGATCTACGAAAAAATTTTACTCATAAGAGTATAGTAGCCGGACCCATATATATATATATATATATATATATATATATATATATATATATATATATATATATATATATATACACGGGTCCGGCTACTATGCTATCGATAGTACCAAGCATTTGGTGCTATCAAGTTTTCTATCGTTAGATCAACCCCTTTGATCATTTTCCCCAACCACTATTAAGCCCAAGGGACCCACTATCATCCCAACCACACATCTTTTAATTTAAGGGTTAAAAACTTAATAGCACCAATGACTTTGTGCTATTAATAGCATAGTACACTACAACAAAATTAGGTTATAGGGACACATGTTTGCGACACTTTTGTATAAGTGTCCTATCTATATTCCATCTATATCGAAAATTAGGTTATAGGGACATATTTTTGGGACACATTACAAAAATGTGTCGATATACACCCTATCGACGGCACATATAGCAACACTTATAATAAGTGTCGGTATTTTTGTCAGCGACACTTTTTTTAGATTTTAGAAACATTTAAAAGTATCGCTATAGCCTAATTTTATTGTAGTGGTAGTCTAGGTCTATATATATATATATATATATATATATATATATATATATATATATATATATATATATATAATTGAGCTCCTATCTTTTAAAAGCACTATGTCATTGGTACTTAAAGGTTTTCTGCCTTTAGATGAAAATTTGTGGGGTTAGGATAATAGTGGTCTCTTAGTTGTGTGGGTGGTTGGTGGAATAATATAATCTAAGGGGTGGAATTAGTGAAAGGAATAAATTTAAAGATGGAAAACTTACAAGCACCAAGTGCTTGGTACTTTTAAAAGCACCATAGTCGGACTATATATATATATATATATATATATATATATATATATATATATATATATATATATATATATATATATATATATATATATATATATATATATATATATATATATATATAGTCCGTCTACTATACTATCAATAGCACAAAACATTTGGTGTTATTAAGTTTTCTGCCGTTAGATCTATCCCTTTGACCATTTTCACCCATTAGATTATACTATTCTACCGACCACCCTATCATGCCCAGCCACCGCCTATTCTGTCGGTTTGGGCACGCGCACAGACCCGCCAAACGGGTAAAGTTTTTTCTGTCCATCCAAGACGTTACAACCAGTACAATTCGAGATGTTCCAATTTAGAACCGAATTCATACAAGGATTGTGAAAGAAAAGTACAAAAAACATAAATCATTAGCTATACAGATATTTATCTCAACATACAACACATTTACATTTTTCTTTTATTTTTCCTTTTACAACCCAAAATATTATTACATTTTATTCTTTTTCATTCTATACGCATAGCTACGCGTTGGCAGAGGATACTTCTATCTGGGTCTTAACCTGGTAGGGTGCTATATACTGAGCTACGCTCTTACGGCGCGCTACCGCGCGGCTCATGGAAGGACCTGTAAAATATGGGGGTGAGAACTTAAAGAAGTTCCTAGTGGGTTCGGCCCCAAATTGGGCGCCTCTCCCACTAGGTCTAATATGATACCCCAATAGTCTCTGTCAGGCCCCGGGGTAGACCAGAATCCGGGCCCGTATACAGATCCGCCGTGCACACGGAGTTTCCCGCGTACACGAAGCGCTAAAACCTGCTCAGATATAAGATAAACAATAAAAGAGCACAAGTATAGAACTGAAACTAAAAACTATACTATCTCAGACTAAAACTGAAATTGAAAGTGAAATACAGCTGTAATAAATACAGTAACATCTCCCAGCTCCCCAAAATAATAAGAGTACAATAGTCTGAGTAAAGTGGGTACAACAAAACTCTAGCTAAAACTCTCAGTGTCACGGCCCGAGTTTAAAAACCAGCGTCTAAATATATATATATATATATATATTTTTTTTTCAAAATCAGAGTTTAAAACCAGCCAGGGCGCAACAGACCGCCACATATATAGAAGAGTCCCAATCCCACTGGGGATTGAGCCTTTTCTATATATGTACGGCTAGCTCGGCAATCAATCAGAGTACTAACTACGTACCACTAATATAACACAGATATTAAATTACACAATTACAACAACTTATTATATTTTCCTTGTTACATCAAATAACTAAATGCTTGGCTATCGGCTGTCCAGGGTCAAGCTCTATCTCGTGATCTCACCAACTCGTCCCGACATCTCAACACCCGCTCGACCTGAAAAACAGTCACCCGAGGGTGTGAGTGTCACGCCCCGAAACTGCTACCAATTTGGCATGGTTCGGGTGCGCTGAACAGACGCCGAACGGACAGAACCTCCCCTGTCCGCCCAAGGCTAAGCGACAAGATCATGTACAAGAATCACCCAGGAATTAATTCTAGATATACACAATCACAACGAGAGCACAACTAGTGCTAACAAGAACATAAGAGCAAGGTACGAGTATATAAAAGTAAACATACAAGTAACCAAGAGAGAAACTCTATCTATTACAACCATTCCATTCGAGCATATGTATAATACATAAATCACATCCAAAACATCCTCACCCTGTACAACATCTACTCTCAAAATGTAAAGAGAAGGTGACAAAAGCTATAGATGTAGGGAGGCTGCTACCAACGTCTCTAGGGCGCCAAGCCCTTACCGCGATCCTCGCCGGGAGTACCTGTACTCGGCCCTGTAATAATAGTGGGGTGAGAACTATGGTCCATAGTTCCCAGTGGGTTCGGCCACCGACTCCACCGGTCTTCCCACTAGGTCCAAGAGGGCACAAGCAGATAGATAGGTAGATAGATATATCTGAAAACTGTAAATGCAGTAAATAACTACTCTACTATGCCCAACACGGAAGACATGTATGCATGCTCAGGGGAGAGATATCCAAATATATCACTATGTCCATGAAGTACTATTTCATACTTGTTCTCTAACTCATTTTCAAGAAGTGTGGTTTTTAACACTTCATCTCAAATCTCACGGCACACCCGAAGGTTGCCCACGGCTCACTATCACGACGAGGGAGACTATGTCTCAACCTACCAATCGAACGCGTCTGCGGACCTGACTGTCCCTCGGGGTGGCGTGCCCCGTGACCAACTCCGGAGTAGGCGGCCGTAGAGGAGCGACCTCCACCAGCCTAAAACAGACTATGAGCATGATCCAATCCTCTCCACACGAGGATACCCTATCTATAAGGCTGATAGCAACTGAGATCCCTATAGATAATACACAACCTATGTCTCACATGTGTCATGATAGGTTTACCTACACTACTTCTCATATGCCACTCGTTCATTTATTGTGTGGTGTTCACAATTTCTACATATATGCCACTCGTTCATTTATTGTCGACTCGCAAGTCCAACACCCAATCCGCACTATAGGATTCCTCGGTATCAACCCAATCTTTCCCAATCCAACATAATAGCATAACATTTGCTAAATATCTATATCAACCGGAAAGTATAAAGATGGCAATACATACTATCCTACAATGCAATGGTGCGATATGCAATGGTGTAAGTGGCTAAGACATAGAGAGAAGCCCAACGGCTTCGGTAAGAGCACCACCCACCTCGGGTCCTTGGCTCGGCTCGGCTCTCCAAAAAAAATCTACGGGAGCACCGGTCTCGATCACAAGGGTCGCCTCAAGTCGGATGTCCTAAACAAGTCCAAAACGGCCTATTAATAACCTCCAAGCACTATGCTTAGTGTTTTCACGTGTGCGCAAAAGCGCCGACGAAAGACGACGAACTTCCACGATTCGTGGCCTGGATCGTCAAGGGTTTACCTAAAACCCCTCCATGATGGAAGGATTCCATTTAAATCCCCCACCAAAATTACTAATGTAATTATTTCTCTTTTTGCCTCACAAGTCCTAGAGCGCGTATTTCGGCTCTAACTTTTCGACCGTTTGACGGAATGTCGATCCGTCTTCGCCAACACGTTTCTTTATATAGTAATTGAGTTTCCATAGGTTCAAATGAGATCAATCCCATGAAAATCTAAAAACTCCTCTTTTAACCCTAGGTTTCATATACACATTCATTATGATTTTTCCACGATTTTCGCCAATTTCTTCGACAAGAATCCTTTTAAGATCATATAGATTTTAGATCTAAAGAAATTACGGCAAAATCAAATTTATTTTTTACAAAACTCACCTCAAAGAGCTATGATTCCAAGCTTTTTCTGGTTCAAAAGCTCGCCCTCGCTCGCCTTAGGCTTCCCACAAATCTTTCTGCGATTTCATGCGCATTAGGATGAGAAATCTTAGAGAGAGGAAGTGAGGTGAGAAGGAACGAGGGAGCTCTCCATGGAGGTGCGGTCTGTATGTGCGCGTGCGTGGGTGGAGAAGAAGAAGAAGAAAGGGAAAGTGGCTTTTGTGCATACAGGACCCCCAACAATAGTGTTAATTTACTATTTAGTCCAATTTTATCTGATACTTGCCTGCGGAACCCTTCGGATGTCCGTTTGTGCTCAAATTTGACGGGCAGGCTCATCTCAACTTAATTTATCACGAGATATTTTAAATTTTCAGTTTGGGCTATTTTTGGGTCACCAAAAGTCTCGCTGTACTTAAAATCGCTGTCAGGTACCTTTCTCACTGCTCGGGTATCCGATTGATGCGAAACTTTTATTGTAACCTTAAAACATAATTACGAAGCTCCCGTAATTTTCTCAGAATTTTTCGACACTGTTGGCGGAGCCCGTTCTCACTATCTGGCATCCGATCAACGCGAAACTTTTTCTGTGGCCTTAAAATAATATTACGGAGTTCCCCGAATTTTTTCGGAATTTTCCGACACTGTGAATTTTCTGCTAATTTATTTGCCCGTCTCTCACAGAAAATATTAAATCTTCTGTTTTCCGCTCCGATTTCGGCGCAGGTCATTTTCAACCTATATTATGCTTCTATGAGTCTAATAAAAATAGTATCTTACACTATTTTTATTTATTTTTATTTATATAATAATTTTTCCGACTTACTATATCCTACCGTAACTTCTATATGGTATTTAAAAGTTGAACTTGCACATTTTACCTATGGTTAATTAGGATTCTTTGAATTAATTGGGCATATTCTACTTAATGTCTAACTTCTACTTTAGAAGTTCGGTATCCTACATTCTTCCCCCTTAAGCAATTTCGTCCGCGAAATTTAAATTTAACGCAATTCAACCGAATCGAAATTCATACCTCTAATTCATCTCCTCGAAGAGATGAGGATGGTGCGCCCTCATCGTTTCCTCAAGTTCCCACGTGGCCTCGCGATCATCGTGATTGCTCCACCGGACCCTGACATAAGGAATCTCGCGGTTTCTCAATTTGCGCACCTCCCGAGCAATAATCGCCACCGGGAACTCCTCATAGCTCAAGTCATCCTGAAGCTCCGGCGGCTCATATAGCATCGCATGCTCCGGATCGGGTACATATTTGCGGAGATTGGAGACGTGGAAGACGTTATGTACATCCGCCAACTTCGGCGGCAATGCAAGCCGGTACGCCACCGCTCCCACACGCTCCAATATCTCATAGGGGCCGATATAGCGGGGACTTAGTTTTCCCCGCACTCCAAATCGTTTCACGCCCCTCATGGGCGAAACCTTCAAGAAGACGCGGTCGCCCACCGCGAATTCCAAATCCCGCTGACGCTTGTCCGCGTAGCTTTGTTGCTGAGATTGCGCCGTAAGCAATCTTTTGCGAGCAAGGCGGACCTTCTCCTCCGCCTCCCGCAAAATGTCCGGCCCGAACTCCGTGCGCCCGCCCACATCACTCCAATAGATAGGGGATCGACACTTCCGTCCATAAAGAGCCTCGAACGGTGCCATTTCCAAACTAGCGTGATAACTATTGTTGTAGGCGAACTCGGCCATCGGCAAGTACTTGCACCAACCGCCCTTGTAATCGATGACGCACGCCCGCAACATGTCCTCCAAGGTCTGAATGGTTCTCTCTGTCTGACCATCAGTCTGAGGGTGAAAAGCGGTGCTAAAATCGAGCCGTGTGCCAAGGGCTTCCTGCAGATTCCTCCAGAAATGCGAGGTGAACTTGGGGTCTCGGTCCGATACAATCGACTTCGGCACCCCGTGCAGCCTCACCACCTCGTCAAGATATACCTGTGCCAACTTCTCTCCCGCCCAGGTGGTGTGGACCGGCAAGAAATGTGCCGACTTGGTGAGACGATCCACAATCACCCAGATCGAGTCGTGGCCTCCCGTTGAGCGAGGCAACCCGACGATGAAGTCCATAGAGATGTCCTCCCACTTCCACACGGGAATAGGCAAGCTTTGGAGTTTCCCCGCCGGGAATCGACGCTCCGCTTTTATCTGTTGACATGTAAGGCACTTTGCCACGAAGCGCCCAATGTCCGCCTTCATCCCCGGCCACCAATAGAGCATCTTCAACTCGTGGTACATCTTGGTGCCACCAGGGTGCTCGGCATAAGGTGACCGATGCGCCTCTCGCATATCAGTTCGCGGAGCTCCTCATTTTCCGGCACACACCAACGGTTCCGAACCGAAGTGTGGCCATCGGGGTGTACATGAAAATCGCCGCCTTTGCCCTCCTCGATGTCACGCCACACCTTTTGGAGACTTGAGTCGGAAGGCTGCACATTCTTGATCCTCTCCAACAAGGTCGGCTGAATAATAAGCGTCATCATCAGGGCCGGCACCCCGGGAGCGACTACCTCAAGGTTCATCCGCCCCATGTCCAAACATAACGGCATTTGATTCGTGACGTCCATAGCGAGGTTCCTCGCCGTCTTCTACTTAGGCATCGGCGACCACGTTTGCTTTGCCGGGGTGGTAAAGGATATCGACATCATAATCCTTCAGCAGCTCTAACCACCGCCGTTGCCGCAAATTGAGCTCCTTCTGGGTGAATAAGTACTTGAGGCTTTGTGGTCGGTGTAGATCTCACAATGTGCACCATACAAGTAGTGCCTCCACAACTTCAGCGCGAAGATCACCGCCGCCAACTCCAAATCGTGAATGGGATAGTTCTTTTCGTGGTCCTTCAACTGGCGGGATGCATAAGCGATCACTTTTCCGCCCTGCATCAGGACACACCCCAGACCCAGATAGGATGCGTCGCTATACACCACAAAGTCCTCGCCCTGCACCGGTAAGGCGAGAATAGGAGCCGACGTCAACCTTTTCTTCAATTCAATGAAACCCAGGTCGCATTCGTCGCTCCAAACGAACTTGGACGCCCTTTTTGCCGTCAGCCGAGTAAGTGGAGTCACAATCCTCGAGAAACCCTCCACGAACCGTCGATAATACCCGGCCAAGCCCACAAAACTGCGGACTTCCGTGACATTAATCGGGCGCGGCCAATCCCTAACCGCCTCAATTTTCTTCGGGTCAACTGAAATTCCCCCCTCAGAAATAATATGCCCGAGGAAAGCCACCTCGCGGAGCCAAAACTCGCACTTCTTTAGTCTTGCAAATAGCTTCTCCTCCCGAAGGATTGAAGCACTATCCGCAAATGCTCCGCGTGCTCCTCGTCGCTCCGCGAATAGACCAAATGTCGTCAATGAAGACCACGACAAATCGGTCCAAGTACTCCCTGAACACACGGTTCATCAGATCCATGAACGCCGCCGGGGCGTTAGTAAGCCCGAAAGGCATGACCGTGTATTCGTAGTGACCATAGCGTGTGCGAAACGCCGTTTTCTGAAATCCTCCGGCTTGATTTTCAACTGGTGGTAGCCGGATTGGAGGTCAATTTTGGAGTACACTAGCGACCCTTGCAATGGTCAAACAAGTCGTCGATTCTGGGTAAGGGTACTTGTTTTTGATGGTAACCTTGTTCAACTCCCGATAATCCACACAGAGTCGAAAAGAACCATCCTTCTTGCGCACAAATAATACCGGGGCTCCACGGCGATACACTTGGCCGAAATGAACCCTTTGTCGAGAATATCCTGCAACTGATCCCTCAACTCCTTCAATTCTGCCGGCGCCATACGATACGGGGCCCTTCGAGATCGGCGCCGTCCGGGAATCAAGTCTATGATGAACTCGATCGCCCGATCGGCGGATCCCCGGTAACTCAGCGGGAAACACATCAGGAAACTCCCGCACCACCAATAACTCCTCCATGATCGGAGTCGCACGGTCCACCTCCACAACGGTCGCCAAAATGCCGGGCCAACCGCTATGGACCAACTTCCTCGCTCTCGTCGCCGACACCGTTGCAACAAAGCACGAGCTTTGATGAGCTCGATAGATAACCTCCTCCTGTCCCGGCTCCCGAAAAGTGACCAACTTCCTCCATGCAGTCGATCACAGCGTGATACTTCGAGAGCCAGTCCATGCCCAAGATGACGTCGAACGCCTCCAACTTCTTGAACTCGAGCAACCGGACGGGCATAATCCAGTCGCCCACTTGCAACCGGGCAGGATAAGCACCCGTGTAAGTAATAGATGACGACTTCGGGCCTTCGACGCCCACTTGCCCGTTGCCTCCAAGATAAACCATGAGTGCGTGCAAGGATCCGCTAATGAATGAATGCGTAGCACCTGTATCAAAATGGGCCCTGGAGCGAACTCATGTATTAGAACATACCTGCCACGACACTGGGCTCCTCGATGTCGACAGGATCCTGGGCCTGGCCTGAACGGCGAATACCCGCCCGCTCGGCGCCGATCGCTCATCTCCTGCTGCCTAGGAGCCATCGCGCGCCCCGCAGAGACGGGAACATAAGGAGCGCCTCCATAATGAACAGGGGTTGCCGGAGTCGACGCAGTTGAGGGGGCACTGCGAACCCCTCGCTGGGCACTCTCGGCTCATGTGCCCCTCTGCCCGCAGCTATGCATCTGCCCTCACGCTGCCTGCACTGCTGCACCGGTGGTCCCTGCTACCGCATATAATGCAAGGCCGTTGTTCCCTGCCTCCACGGCTGCGATCTCGTTGCTTCGGGGGCCTCCTGGAGCTAGACTGTGCCCCGAACCACCACCCTGGCGCTTCTTGCCCTTATCCTTGGACCCCGCCGCATCTCGCGCTCCTCGCGCAATGGGCATCCCATCGTGCTCTGACCAATCGCTCGATCAAGGACCCTCGGCGTA
>CM055063.1:25746513-25785078 GCA_029204045.2 Tillandsia leiboldiana | reverse complement strand
GCAACAAAGCACGAGCTTGATGAGCTCGGTCATCTTCTCATGGACCGGCTCCGAAAAGTGACCAAGACTCCTCCTGCCAGTCGATCACAGGTGATACTTCGAAGCAGTCCTTGACCAAGATGAAGTCGAGCGCCTCAACTTCTTGAATCGAGCAAACGGACGGCGCATAATCCAGAGCCACTCTTGCCCGGGCAGGATAAGCACCCCTGTAAGTAATAGATGACGACTTCAGGGCCTTGACTCGCCACTTGCCCGTTGCTCCAATGATAATACCATGAGTGCGTGCAAATGACTCGCTAATGAATGAATGCGTAGCACCTGTATCAAAAATGGGCCCTGGAGCGAAACTCCATGTATTAGAACCATACCTGCCACGACACTGGGCTCTCGATGTCGACAGGATCCTGGGCCTGGGCCCTGAACGGCGAATACACCGCCGTCGGCGCCGATGCGTCATCCCTGCTGCCTAGAGCCATCGCGCGCCCCGCAGAGACGGGAACATAAGGAGCGCCTCCATAATGAACAGGGGTTGCGGAGTCGACGCAGGTGACGGGGGCACGCGAACCCCTCGCTGGGGCACTCTCTGCTATGTGCCCCTCCTGCCCGCAGCTAGGTAGCATTGCCCTCAACTGCTACTGCTGCCCCGGTGGTCCACTGTACCGCATATGAAGCAAGGGCCGTGGTCCCTGACTAAACGCTGCGATCTCGGTTGCTTCGGGGGCCTCCTGGAGCTAGGACTGTGCCACCGAACCACCCCCTGCGCTTTTTTGCACCTTATCCTGGACCCCGCCGCCATCTCGCAGCTCCTCGGCACGATGGGCTACCCGTGCTATGCCCACAGCGCCGATCAAGGACCTCGGGTAGGTCTGAGCTTGAACAGCCTGCACGGCCCGGTAGATCCAGGGCTTAATGACCCCAGCACGAAACACAATCGGCCCGCGTCCGCATCGTCGCGAACAACATCGGGGACACAGTCGATGATGGGGGTGAACTCCTCTCGTACTCCTCACCGAGCGATTTCCCTGCTGCAGACTTGCGGAACTGTTTCTTCATACACCGATTATCGGCGTCGGGAAAGTAGTGCCCGTACACCGTCCTCTTGAACTCCCCCCACAACATCGGAGGAAGATGCGCGGGTCGGCACGCTGCACCCGCTTCAACCATACTAACGCGGTTCTCCAAAACTATGCGTGGCCAGGGGCACCTTGTCCCTTGTCCAGGACAGGGAGATCTCCAAAGATAGTCTCCATAGCGCCTAACCACAACTCCACTACCGCCGGCTCCATCTTCCCTCCCGCGAAGGTCCGAGGTTTGAACGTTGAGGAACTGCATCAGAACTGCCAATGCGCGCCCCCCGCTCGCCTTTTCGCCGTCATATCGGGTTGTAGTAGAAACCCGATGCGCCCAGAGGCGCACTCCTCGGAAGGGGGCAAGCCGACAGTGGACGGCCCCCACGCCCACCACTCAACCGCTCCCGCGCGCGCGCGAGTCGAGGGTGCAGGCGGATCACGGCTCTCAGCCGCCGTCGCGGCCGCCAACGCTGCCTGCTGCTCCAACAGTGACTGGAGTGCTCCCATCGATCCTCTGGCCGCTCCATCGCGCCTACCAAGCAGCGACCTGCTCTCGCAGCCCCCTGCACCTCGCCAGATCCCGACTGCTTCGGGCGCCGGCGGATGGCGCACTGATGGCCGAGAGGACCTTACGAGTGTGGCGTCTCCCTGACATTCTTTTCCTGGAAACAAGAACTTAGTCAGTTAGTTTAACCCGATAGCTCCTTAGCATTTACGAAACTAGACAACTCAATACATAAATCGGGCGGGAAGCATACAAGCATACTAGTCCTAGACCCTTAGCATCATCATGCCGTCGGCCGCCGACATAACACTTCGTGTCACCGAACAAGCACACTTGAATCCGTCTCTATTCTCAATTAGAGACATATAATCTTCTTTGACCCAATCGATTTCACTTCCGCCAACGTCAAGGGTTCACGTTTCACTCACGTCCCTACAACCTTAGGGTTTACCAGCCTAGGGTTTCCTAAGTCATACTAGACTCTCTCTCTTTTACTTGCTCTTATCTTGCTCTGATACCACTTTACTGTCACGCCCCGAAACTGCTACCAATTTGGCATGGTTCGGCGCGCTGAACAGACGCCGAACGGACAGAACCTCCCCTCTCCGCCAAGGCTAAGCGACAAGATCATGTACAAGAATCACCCAGGAATTAATTCTAGATATACACAATCACAACGAGAGCACAACTAGTGCTAACAAGAACATAAGAGCAAGGTACGAGTATATAAAAGTAAACATACAAGTAACCAAGAGAGAAACTCTATCTATTACAACCATTCCATTCGAGCATATGAATAATACATAAATCACATCAAAACATCCTCACCCTGTACAACATCTACTCTACAAAATGAAAGACAATGTGACAAAATGCTATAGATTAGGGAGGCTGCTACCAAACGTCTCTAGGGCGCCAAGCCCTTACCGCGATCCTCGCCGGGAGTACCTGTACTCGGCCCTTAATAATAGTGGGGTGGAGAACTATGGTCCATAGTTCCCAGTGGGTTCGGCCACCGACTCCACCGGTCTTCCCACTAGGTCCAAGAGGGCACAGGCAGATAGATAGGTAGATAGATATATCTGAAAACTGTAAATGCAGTAAATAACTACTCTACTATGCCCAACACGGAAGACATGTATGCATGCTCAGGGGAGAGATATCCAAATATATCACTATGTCCATGAAGTACTATTTCATACTTGTTCTCTAACTCATTTTCAAGAAGTGTGGTTTTTAACACTTCATCTCAAATCTCACGGCACACCCGAAGGTTGCCCACGGCTCACTATCACGACGAGGGAGACTATGTCTCAACCTTACCAATCGAACGCGTCTGCGGGACCTGACTGTCCCTCGGGGTGGCGTGCCCCCGTGACCAACTCCGGAGTAGGCGGCCGTAGAGGAGCGACACTCCACCAGCCTAAAACAGACTATGAGCCATGATCCAATCCTCTCCACACGAGGATACCCTATCTATAAGGCTGATAGCAACTGAGATCCCTATAGATAATACACAACCTATGTCTCACATGTGTCATGATAGGTTTACCTACACTACTTCTCATATGCCACTCGTTCATTTATTGTGTGGTGTTCACAATTTCTACATATATTGCCCCTCGTTCATTTATTGTCGACTCGCAAGTCCAACACCCAATCCGCACTATAGGATTCCTCGGTATCGACCCAATCTTTCCCAATCCAACATAATAGCATAACATTTGCTAAATACTATATCAACCGGAAGTATAAAGATGGCAATACATACTATCCTACAATGCCAATGGTGCGATATGCAATGGTGTCAGTGGCTAAGACATAGAGAGAAGCCCACGGCTTCGGTAAGAGCACCACCCACCTCGGGTCCTTGGCTCGGGCTCGGTCTCTCCAAAAAAAATCTACGGGAGCACCGGTCTCGATCACAAGGGCCGCCTCAAGTCGGATGTCCTAACAAGTCCAAAACGGCCTATTAATAACCTCCAAGCACTATGCTTAGTGTTTTCACGTGTGCGCAAAAGCGCCGACGAAAGACGACGAACTTCCACGATTCGTGGCCTGGATCGTCAAGGGTTTACCCAAAACCCCTCCATGATGGAAGGATTCCATTTAAATCCCCCAACCAAAATTACTAATGTAATTATTTCTCTTTTTGCCTCACAAGTCCTAGAGCGCGTATTTCGGCTCTAACTTTTCGACGCTTTTGACGGAATGTCGATCCGTCTTCGCCAACACGTTTCTTTATATAGTAATTGAGTTTCCATAGGTTCAAATGAGATCAATCCCATGAAAATCTAAAAACTCCTCTTTTAACCCTAGGTTTCATATACACATTCATTATGATTTTTCAACGATTTTTCGCCGATTTCTTCGACAAGAATCCTTCTAAGATCATATAGATTTTAGATCTAAAGAAATTACGGCAAAATCAAATTTATTTTTTACAAAACTCACCTCAAAGAGCTATGATTCCAAGCTTTTTCTGGTTCAAAAGCTCGCCCTCGCTCGCCTTAGGCTTCCCACCAAATCTTTCTGCGATTTCATGCGCATTAGGATGAGAAATCTTAGAGAGAGGAAGTGAGGTGAGAAGGAACGAGGGAGCTCTCCATGGAGGTGCGGTCTGTATGTGCGCAGGTGCGTGGGTGGAGAAGAAGAAGAAGAAGGGAAAGTGGCTTTTGTGCATACAGGACCTCCCAACAATAGTGTTAATTTACTATTTAGTCCAATTTTATCTGATACTTGCCTCGCGGAACCCTTCTGGATGTCCGTTTGTGCTCAAATTTGACGGGCAGGCTCATCTCAACTTAATTTATCACGAGATATTTTAAATTTTCAGTTTGGGCTATTTTTGGGTCACCAAAAGTCTCGCTGTACTTAAATCGCGTGTCAGGGTACCTTTCTCACTGCTCGGGTAATCCGATGATGCGAAACTTTTATTGTAACCTTAAACATAATTACGAAGCTCCCGTAATTTTCTCAGAATTTTTCGACACTGTTGGCGGAGCCCGTTCTCACTATCTGGCATCCGATCAACGCGAAACTTTTTCTGTGGCCTTAAAATAATATTACGGAGTTCCCCGAATTTTTTTCGGAATTTTCCGACACTGTGAATTTTCTGCTAATTTATCTGCCCCGTCTCTCACAGAAAATATAAATCTTCTATTTTCGCTCCGATTTCGGCGCAGGTCATTTTCAACCTATATTATGCTTCTATGAGTCTAATAAAAATAGTATCTTACACTATTTTTATTTATTTTTATTTTATAATAATTTTTTCCGACTTACTATATCCTACCGTAACTTCTATATGGTATTTAAAAGTTGAACTTGCACATTTTACCTATGGTTAATTAGGATTTCTTTGAATTAATTGGGCATATTCTACTTAATGTCTAACTTCTACTTTTAGAAGTTCGGTATCCTACAGTGAGACACACCGGAGTGTATCCCAGTGGGCACGACGAGCCGAGAAATAGCAGATCGTACCTACTGGTATACAATGCTAGAGGATAGTAATAGACCATGGGTTAGGGTAAAGCAGATATATAACTGGTGCTGTAAAGAAAGCAAAACTTATAATCTGGGTACAAGCATAGGAGATAATTTTAGCAGAATTTAAAACAGGACAAACATGTATCAGGATAATCAACGCATCAAGGAGTTAGGACAATCAGCAAGATAACAATGAAACTATAATCAAAGGCATCACAAAGAATCATATACAGGTAGATAACTAGAAGCCAGATCAAAGAATCAAGGAAGTATGTTAAAGTAACTTAACAACACATGCATCAAATAAATGAAAACACAAAGACCCAATCACAAGCTACCATATTGGCCTTCACAAGACCTCAGGCAAGGCTGCCCACCCGGCACCACCTGGTTGACATTCACAAGACCTCAGGCAAGGCTGCCCACCTGGCACCACCTGGTTGACATTCCCTCCACTGAGGGTCACGGGTTGCAACTGCTAACCACTTTACCGATAAAGTACACCACTGCGGGTATGACGCCCCACTTCCCAGGGGGTCACCCATCCTAGAACTACTCTAGCTCTAGCACGCTTAACTCTCATAACCTCTTGGATCTTGCTACCATCCAAAATGCTATAGCCGGGTTAAGAGATTTAGTCCTATTATATCATTTATATATAGGACTAATCCAAATTCCGGGGGTGTCACATTCTTCCCCCCTTTAAGCCCTGACGTCCACGTCAGGCTCAAGCACACTCACAAGCACCAGGCGATGTGAGACTCGTCTCGCTAGTCTTAGCCGACCTTGTAGGGAGCTGCACTCCACCTACAACGGTCATTTAGCCGGGGAGCCACACTCTACCCGCTATATAACCCTGGCTCAGCCGAGACTCATCTCACATTTCCGGCTGGTGAATGGCTCTGATACCAATTGTGACGCCCCACTTCCCAGGGGGTCACCCATCTTAGAACTACTCTAGCTCTAGTACGCTTAACTCTCATGTTCCTCTTGGATCTTGCTACCATCCAAAATGCTATAGCCGGGTTAAGAGATTTAGTCATATTATATCATTTATATATAGGACTAATCCAAATTCCGGGGGTGTCACAGCGGGGGATCAGCCCGCTAGTGTACGTGAAGAACAACGGTGCGGGCGATCATAATACAAATGCTCAAGCTCTCGGTCCACTGACCGAGTAATCGGCAGCAAGCCGGGAAAATCCCCACTCGGATGCAATGACAAGATCTACTGAATCTCAACACTGATGTAGGAACACTCAGCAACTAAACAATAAATCTCAACTCATATGCAAGATCAAGGCAAATCTCTCTCAACAGAAGCTCACAGATAAACTCAACTCAACCACACAAACCAACCAAATGATACAAAACTTAAACACATATTTTTAAGAAAACTGTTTTGAAAAGTCCAAACCTCGAAGAGCGTTGCCCTCGTCCTATCAAACAAGAACAGACTCCGGCGACCCTACGAAGCTGGGTAAAATATCAGTCAAGTAAATCTATGTGCTCAACAGTGTATCATTTGATCAGCAGGACAAACAGGCTCACCAATCAACCATGGAAGGGTCCAAGTAAAAGTATAAATGCTAGAGGTACTATGAACAATCATGTAAGGCAGAATCGAACAGATAACAGGCATAGATCAGGCAGATAGCAGATATAATATAATCAAAGAAAAGCAGGCTCAAAGAGATTAAGTTAAGCTACCAAAAACAGGGGTCCAACCAGTATCGCACCCCAGAGGGCCGAACTGATAAAACCCGGACCGAAGATAACCCACCTGACAAATCGCAGGCGACTAAACCGTATCCACTGTATGCTTAGAACCAGAGGCACCGAATAAACCTGAATCAATCATACGGATCAAGGATCAACTCTGACTCTAACTTATTCCAATTCAACTTAAAACCCAGATTAATTTTAAAACCTCTACATAGCCATTTTGCATTTTTGTTTCTCCGGGACTTCAAAATCAGTTTTTAACACGAGCATCGCGTCCAGTGACCCCAAATTAGCCAAGAGTACACTGTCGCGGCTTCGCAAACAACCTTAAACATGGTTTGGGCCAAAATTACTCTTAAAGGTAGTTAATACTATAACTTTTAACCTACACAACTTTTATTAAAACTTTGTATATGAAAGTGTCTCTGGACAGTGTCAAGATACCAGGGCTCACCCTAACTATAGCCCAGATTTGTTGGTTCAACCAGAACCATAGCCTTGCACACTTACAAGTTCACAATGCTCCAAACTTTATTCCACACAGATCCTGTTTGATCTGAAGTGAGCATCAAGCTCAGGGGACCATTTGAAGCATCTTTTATTTTTATAGTGAGGCCTAATTCCAACATTTTCTTCATTGAGGCATTAATACAAACACCTGGTGTGCATCCTATACATACAAGCACACACAACCATGCCCGAGCCCGTTCTCAGCAACCACAGCACCAAAAGCTTTCAAACTTGGAAGGAAATGCTCTAAAGAGTTTACTCTACAATCCCAGCAACTTAGGCTCAAGCTTGCTCCCAAGTTTGGCCGAAATCAAGAAGAAGAAGATGAGCCTTTTGCTTTGAAAATCGTGATCATCTTTACAGGGGCTCTGGGACCAACTAAATGCACAAACCTTCCCCAAAACTCAAAGTAAACTCACCTGGACCCGTGCCCGGCGACAGGTCACGGCGGCGACGCGGCTGGGGCAAGCTCGGTTTGAGCTTCTTCTTCAACAATGGCAACTTTGCAATGGTTGATTTTAAGGTGCAAGGAACAGCACCACAAGCTTCCTAGCAAGCTTTTAGGAAGGTTTGGCCTTGTCCCCGCCGTCGGAGGTCGCCGGATTGCCGGCCGCCATTAATGGCTTCAAGCTCGGGCCATTCATGGCCGGTTCCCATTTGGGCTGCATGGGTCACATGGAATGGCATGGATGGACTCCCCTCAGTCCCAAGAAGAGTTCTGGGCAGGTGGCCGGCGATGGGAAGCGTCGCCGGCGCCGGAGCAAAGTGCTCGGCCAAAATGCACAATACCCGAAAACTAGGGCTTGGATCTGCCATCGATTGGCTTGATCAAACTCCACCAAATTTGGTGGAGATGATCACTAGCTCCTACAGTATAAACCCATCATTTTGGTTTCCACTTTGATCCACTGGTTGTGGAGAAAGGCCGTGGCGGAGCAACCTTAGGTTTCCGGCGAGATGTTTCTCCCGCCGGAAACCGGCCGTGCATGGGGGGCTCAAACTTGACACGAAGCATCACAAGAACCTAACTTAGCTACTGCTAGTGGTCTCGGGCTCAAACAAACCGAGGTTTAAAGCACTCACCTTTGCCGGAGTTGTTGAAGATGGAAGAAGCCGGTTTCACTTCCTCCTTCTTCGCGCGGCCACAGCAAACCTCCAGATGCTCCACAGTCACCAGGGAACACCCCAGGAAACTCCAAATCCTATTTGGTTGAAGTTGGTTCCAACCTTCTTCCTTCTCTCTCTCTCTCGGGCTAGGTCTCAATGGGTTTGTGTTCCTTAGCCTCCCAGCACTCGGGACTTATGAGGAATAACTCTTGGGAGTTAGAAAATCCCAAGAGCCACCTTGTGTAACCTCCCACACGAGTATACCAAGAGCCAAAGGTTGCAATGTAACAAAATGCCATTTAGCCCCTATACCTTGTGCCTCTAACATCTAGGTCCCTCCTGTAGGTGACATTTGCACCCAGAACCTTAATGTATAAGCCTTGTTAATTTTGATACATAAAATATCAGCCTTTTTGCAAAATGCTCACTTTTTCAGTGTATTTCACGCTTTTCGAGGCACTCGAGTCGCCGAAACTGAAAATGGACTTCGCCACGACGTCCGGCTCGTCGAGACCTGTCAAGTAGCGTATGTGTTTGTTTAGTTTGGCGCCCGTATAAAATCTCGGGCCATCTTGTTCAGTATGTCGCAAACCGACGCACGCACTTCGATGCACCCGGATCGCCAAATGCGAAAACCGTCAGTGCCATTGCGTTCTGAACGTCGAAAATAGTTAGGTTTGACTACTCATACCCCTATGTCAGGGTTTCAGACAGTAAATCGGCCAACAGTGGTCGAAAGGGGATTTAAAATAGGGGTTACTATTCACAACTTAAGTTGTGGGACCCGTTCTTCTTCGCTGTTTTGCGGAAAATCCGACCGTTGGATCGTCGATAAGTGAATATGAACTTTTCATGTTTCGTCGAGACGATCGCAATGGTGATCTCGGATTTTCGAGATCAGGCACCGATCAAAAGTCGATATTTTAGGGCCACTATTGATCCACTATCTCTCCACTTTTGCCAAAATTGACAAATTTTAAATATTTAAAAGCAAACAGAGATTTTTAAATTCTGGATTACTACACTCAGCCTCACAGAAGATCTGTCTACGCAGCGATCCCTCTCACCCCGATCAGTTGTCGAAGGCCCAACAGCTCCCGCAGAGGACTCTGTAAAACAAAGGGAAGAAAGAGGGGAAACAACAATGGGTGTGAGAACCACTGGTAAAACTAGTAGCCCCAGTGGGTAAATCCTCAAACTCCGACGTACCTACTAAGTCTACCAGTGGCTAGAAATGAGGTAAAGTGGTATACTGAAATAATCTGCTGATAAGAAAAATAACCACTACTATGCCTCTAATGCAGTACTGAATGAAAACGACTGTATGCATGTATTAGTGAATAGTATCTGCCAAATAAACCCAATCAAATGGTCCTGTATAAATCCAGACCTGCCTGCGTAAAGCTCAACCAAAGACCCGAGTCAAATCCGATCTCTAAATCAATCTCATCGCCCGGTACACCAACCCGATCCATATATCAATTAGAGAGACTAAACAAAAACATCACATCTCATCGCCCAGTACAACAACCCGGCCCATATATCAATCTCATCGCCCGCTACAACAACCCGGTCCATATATCAATCTCATCGCCCGGTACAACAACCCGGTCCCGCCTACTCCGGAGTGGCACTCGAGGGGAGCGACGACCCACATGAGTAAAGTAACCATGTCACAAGTATCTCAATACAGCAGGGCTTAATCACGACTATGCTCAAAGTGGGAAACTCTGTCCACTAATAAAACTCAACCCTAATTTAATGCAAAGATCGACATTCGGTCAACCGCCCGATATCCGCAGTTGTCGCAACACCCCACAAGTCCACAATCCGGCACAATAATCGATATCCGATCAACCGCCTAATATCCGCGGTTGCCGCAACACCCCACTAGTCCACAATTTGGTACAATCTCTCCCAAACTCAATAATCTCGACTACACTATCCCAAACCCCTGCTCGTAACTCGAGTAACATGAATCACATGTCTAAGCATTGGCACGGAGGGGGCTACTCACTCCATCGGCACCATAGAAATCACTGCCACAGAGGATACTGCAACCGGGTGGCCTTAGGAGGAAAGCACTATCGGGCTGCCCGCTACTCCGACAACTGTGTCACCTAAACCAGCTGCTCACTCCGCCGCTGATATGCCTCTAACAATCCTGCCATCTGGGTCCGGAGCTCTCTGACCTCAATCTGGGTATCCGGCCCAAATCTAACCGCTCAGGCTCAACTGCTACTACTGGCTGCACACGGGTCAAAACCCAACGTCGGGGAGACACCGCTCATCACGACAAAACTGCAAAATAGCACACAACAACACTCGACCCAATCCAGCGAAAGTCTAAAGCATGTCACCCATTCCACAGCATTATGTTGTCTGCAGCCAACATAATCACTTAGGAGAATAAACATGCCAATCACTCATCCCGTCCCTTGGGAGAGGTATAAAACTCAATCAGGACTCTCGCTACAAGTCACGACTCTCACGAAGTCATCCAAGGGTCAAACCATAAGCCTAGGGTTTCTAAGTCCACCATGACCTATATCCTAGGCTCTGATACCACCCTAATCTGTCACGCCCCGGGGTCGAAACTGCGACCCGAGCTCGCCAACAGATCCGCCGCCTATACCAAACCCCGCATAGGCGAAGCGTCCTACCTGCAAAAAAAGGGACTACAACTAAACAGATATCAGAGCTATATAATAAAAGTACTGTAAAACTAAAACCAACCATCTGTACAACTAGAATTAATAATACAATATCCATCTCCCATAAATGATAATCATACAATATCCTCAAATACAATAAACCAGAACTCAACAGGGAGGTAACATGAAATAATACATCAGTGTACAGGCTTTCAGTACAAATCAGATCCTCACAATACAATGATCTCTCAAAAGCGGAAAAATAAATAATCTACTAACTGTACTCAGAATCTCTAATGTAGGGGTACCGCTACTCTCCACAGACGGGTAGGGATCTAGCTCGCGACTCCCTCGCCTCGCACAGCAACCGCAGAATCAGCAACATCCGCTAAGACTCTGCAAAATAAAGAAGAGAAAAGAAAAGGAGGGGGAAAACCTCCAATGGGTGTGAGAACTATAGCAAAAAGGGAGTTCTCAGTGGGTACCACCGCCAGGCCCGACGATCTGCCCACTAAGTCTACTAGAGGCATGAAATAACCATGCAGTAAGAACTCAACAAGAAAGCTGGAGGTACTCAACAGCTACCATGCCTCTATCTAAATGCTCAAAAGGGGAAAATCGATGAAAGGTATGCAACCACTCGCACATGAAGTGCACAATCGACCCAATCGAGCTGACTGCTACATCTGGTCCAGTCAAGCCTGCGCCCACCTATAACCACCTCCCACTGCCGGGCAAGAATTAGGTAGGGTGTCCATACGGACTACTCGCTATAGAATAGTGGCACCTGCAGGCTATAGTCGAAATCCACGCTCTCTCTCAGAACGGATAGACTCAAGATCCTCAACCTCTCGCACAACAGTCGAAAACTCACAACGACCACGGGACCACCGTTAATCCCAAACGGTTCCCAACAACACTAGCACTGGTCTAAACACAGCTACTAGATTCCACTCAGCCCCCTAACACGAGTGCAAAAACAAAGTACCTGCCTGAATAAACCCAATCTAATCACCAGTAAACACTGGTACTGCCTGCTCTGCCGGTCGCATCGGGTATGCCAGCCCACGCATAACACCGATGGGAAAAAGGAGTCTCAAGGACTCAAAGCCTGTCTGTCGCACACTCCGGAGTGTCACTCGAGGGGAGCGACCCACACGAGTAAAGTATCTCAGTAACCAGTAACATAAGTACCATAAAACAGCAGGACTGGATCGCGACTCTGATCAAAGTGGGAAAGCCCATCCACTAAAGAAAACTCCGGTCCTCAATCAGATGCAATAGTACTCAAAAATTGGAAAACTCCGTCCATTAGAGGAACCTGATACCCAATCCGGTGCATAAGTAAATATCCGGTCAACCGCCCAGTATCCGCGGTTGCCATACTGCCCCACAAACCATAAACCCATAACCGACCTCCCGTCAATCGCCCAATAACCGCGGTTGCCGCACTATCCTGCCATCTACAATCAAGTACAACCGACACTCGGCCAACCGCCCAATATCCGCGGTCGCCGCAATACCCACAATCCACAAACAAACCCATCCTGCCCCAGACTCGAAGTCTCGACTACACTATCCCAAGCCCCTGCTCAACTCTAGCAACAAAAATCTAGAAAGAAAGGAGAAAGAATAAACATGGTTTTTCCTAAGTCAGATTCCAACATGATAGTGTAGCAATAAAAGATGGCCTATCTAGATGTCCATACAAGCATGCATTTGTCCTCAAGGAAATGAAAGGGAGTAAATCACAAAACTCCACAAGGGTATAAACAACATGCCGAAATCCATAATGAACTACACCTGTCCATAATCCATGATCCATAATAACTCCTTCGAGTAATACCCGCACATAGATACATAATCCTGCCCCATCGAGAAATCATATCATAAAAGATTATGTGCAACCTGGCATGCTAAAAGATCACTACTATAGTATGTCAATCTACATGATCTAGGCCATTCCTCAAGCTTCCATCTCGATGCTAGATATTGTACAATCAAACATGCATGCTAACAATCACATAGGATAAATTTCCTTAGGTAAGCTTTTACTATTCATTATCATGGATATCCAAATCTAGCAAGTCCTCAATAATATTTAACATGAACATTCACTTGCAATTCCTTGTACAATTATCATTCCTAAGCTTATCCCTTAATAACATACCATGTACCCTAAACATGCATGCATTCTAACATAAAGAATTAGAGAACCGTCCACCGGTTCTGGAGATGAAGCAACCCACCTAAAGCGCTTTCCGCAGGCAAAGCCGAAGTCGGTGAAGTGCGTAGTCACACGCTATGCAAAATCCGCTGAAACTGTACCCTCGGTACTCAGTCGCACAAGCCTCTGCTCCAACCAACATCGCAATCACAACACAATAATCAACACCCCACAACACCCAAACAACACATACTGTTTTTACAAACCAGCAGAGAAGAGGGGGATTCTCACCTGCGTACAGTCCTCAAAAAATCCTAGAAAAATCACGGTTGCGATCCTCGCGACGAGTAGATCCAAATCGAGTATTTATACACCCCGTTCCGACACCTGTAGGCCAAGATATAAATATAAAAATGCGGGTATATTGAAGTATCCACAAACAAAAACTGTAGGAAACCAGTCCGAAAGAAGCATAATTATCACAATCGAAGAGTCCTCCAAAAATTCCGATAAAAATACGGGTGCGTTCCTCTCGAAGCATAGATATCAATCGAGTCCTTAAACGCCTCATTTCGATGCTCGTAGACCGAGAAAATCCAATAATACTCCACCGCTGTCCCGTACCTCACAGCAGTACAAAGTGTCATAGAAAAGCCTCGGGAACCGTACCCAAAACTCAAAATTATAAGAAGTGATCAATACAGAAATCGAAGACGTACCTCTCGTGCACGCGCTGCCATGAAAATCAGCTCAAAAATCCATTGGGGGTAGTCCACGGGGTCTCTCGGACTGAAAAGCGACGGTAAAAGCGAAAATCCAAGGAGCGTCGATGTGCGCCGCGTCGCAGAAAATGCCGATACCGAGGCCTCCAAAAATCTCGAGAATCCATCAAAGAGTGGAGAAGAGGGAGGGGAGTAACCTCACTAAAGAAACCGTGTAGAGAAAAGCCTCGAAAAATCCAGAAAACGGAGGAACGGGGGGGAGGAAGGCCTATTTATAGGCTGGGGAAAACAATTCAAGAAATGATCGGGGTGTCCCCGGTTTCGGGCGCCCGAAACATTCGGGCGCCTAAAACCGGGTCGGATGGAGCCCGACCGACCGCGCCCGAATCCGCCAGGATGAACCACGTCACTACCGAACAGGCAACAGCCAAGACCGCCAACCGCCAAACGCCGCGTGGCCCGCGCGGAGGCTGATGCGTGGCGCGCCCACGCGCGGGAACCCACGGTCAGCGGCTCGGTCGCCGCGCCCACGCGCGCCTGCGCCCGCCGCATGCCACCCTGACCGGCACGAAGCCCGAGGCGCCTCCCCGCCTGCTCCGTGAACCGCGCCTGCTGCGCCAACCATTATCCTGCTGCCACGCGTCCAATGCGAGCCAATGAGAAGCCTCCACATGGCACGCTGCCCCCGTGCACCGCGCTCACCCGCGTGCCTGCCCGCGCCCGCGGGCTGCCCGCGCCTGCTCCCGTGGGCCGGGCCCAATGCGCCGCCACTCCTGCACTGCCACGTAGCGTACGACGCCAATCAGAAGCCGCCACGTGGCACACCGCCGGTCCACCGGTCCACCGTGCACCCAAAAACACTATAAAACTTTTGGGTGCCCGTTTTTGGGCGTCCGGACTCAGGAAAATACAACCAAGTAGTTGATTTCCATCGTTTTCGCACGCTGAGTCCAAATCCAATGTCCGTTTTGCCCAAATCCACTTCTAAAATTTCGGTGGGGCAACCAAATACACTTGTGATCTATTTTCTCACACTGAGTCCATCACTTTTGTCCAATTTGTGCATAAACACCTCCAATACTCAACATAAGCCTCCAGAAGCTGCTGATCCAACAGTAATCCTATCGCGGGGATTCAGGTCCTCACATCCTCCCCCACTAAAAGAAAGTTTCGTCCTCGAAACTAACGCAACTCCACCTGGAGTCACAAATACCACGTGTAAGCTTCCATCAACAGCATCTCTAGCTCCCAAAACACCACTCACTCCCCGTGATCACTCCTCAACAACAACAACCACAACCAGTACGACATGGCCCGGTCGCGCAATCTTCTCATCTCACGAGCCAAAATTTGCAACGGGCGTCCCTCATACTCCAAACACTCGCGGATCTCAAATAGGGCGAGTAAATCACGGGCGAGGGATCCAAAAACATCACACTCCTGAGCTGAGACATGGAAAAACCTCAGGGACTCCACAAAGGCTGGGGGAAAAGGAAGAACAACCAGTGCAATGCGCAACAACACCTCACCCTAGTATCAACTTAACCAGGGCGACACGAAACTCACCTACACAATCACCCAAGAGGGAAAGAATCCAACAAGCTGGGGTCCTCACTCGGTCACTCCCGAATCCTGACCCTCCGAGTGGACTGCTCAGCTGCGGTCTACCATCAAAAGGGACCCCTAGAGATACAATCTCATGCCACTATTGGTCACTCAACATGCTATCATAACCCCAACGGACCCACGGGTCGAAGTCGACCTCTCCACTAGTAAAGAACACCCTAACGGTGGCCAAACCGTCGGTGAACGTGACTGAAAGCTGGCAAGAAAGGTGATCATAATGCTGATGCAGTATGACTGAAACTGTAAACTGAAACTGAACTCTTATTCAATCATATAGTAGCTGGACTTATATATATATATATATATATATATATATATATATATATATATATATATATATATATATATATATATATATATATATATATATAGTCCGGCTTCTATACTCTTATGAGTAAAATTCTTTTGTACTCATAAGTTTTCATCCCTTGGATGAAGGAATGTGCGGTTAGGATTATAGTAGTTCCTAGAATTTATACTATTTTCCCAACAACCTAGTAAACCCTAGAGGGACCACTATCATCCTAACCGCACATTCCTTCATCCAAGGATAAAAAAGTTATGAGTATAAAGGAATTTATACTCATAAGAGTATAGTAGCCCTACGCTATATATATATATAGCTAGGCTGGAATACTATTAATAGTACCAAGTTATTGGTACTATTAAGTTTTTAACCGTTGAATTAAAAGATGTGTGGTTGAGATAATAGTGGGCCCCTTGGGTTTAATAGGTGGTTGGGGAAATAGTAAAATCTAACGGATGAAAATAATTAAAGGGGTTGATCTAAGGGTAGAAAACTTGATAGCACTAAATGCTTGGTACTATAGATAGTATAGTAGCCGGACTCATATATATATATATATATATATATATATATATATAGTTACGCCGGAATACTGGTAGTAGTAAATAGGTTTCATTGACACCAATTTATTTTCGTTGATGGAGCTTCCAAAACGACGATCGATACCGTTAAATATAATCTAAACCATTTAAACTATCTGAAAATTAAGTTTAATGTTTTTTAGATATTTTTTTTTATCCAACAAGTGGACAGAAAAATGAATAGCTGAAAATGAATATCCTTCAAAAAGTGATGATAGGAGTCTTGTAATCAAGATCGAGAGTATAAATCTTATTTTAAATAGTTTAAAAATCTTTCTAAATTTTTTTTAATTAATCTAGATTTATTTACACTGTTAAACGAGTAAAAGACTCGTATCTACCATTAAAATTGTAAATTTTGTAATCTTTTGATCATTAGGTCAATGATGTTGAAAAGATTTAAAATTTAATTTCTAGATATTTTCAGTAGTTTAAATTATGTTCAACGACGCTGATCGTCAATTTGGAAACTCTATCATCGAAAACAAATAGGTGGCAACAGAGCCCATTTGTTATTGATTGCGTTACATCTCAACTATATATATATATATATATATATATATATATATATATATATATATATATATATATATATATATATATATATATATATATATATATATTGAGATCCTATACTTTTAAAAGCACGAAGTCATAGGTCCTTGTGGGTTTCGGCCTTTGGATGAAGATTTGTAGGATTATGATAATAGTGGTCCCTTAGAGTTTAGTGGATGATTAGTGAAATAACATGATCTAAGGGATAGGATTCGTCGAAGGGATAGATCTAACGATGGAAAACTTGCAAGCACCAAGTTCTTGGAGAAATAGCATGATCCAAGTGGATGGTGCTTAAATATATATATATATATATATATATATATATATATATATATATATATATATATATATATATATATATATATATATATATATATATATATATATATATATATATATATATATATATATATATATATATATATATATATATATATATAATTGAGCTCCTATCACTACAACAAAGTTAGGTTATAGGGATACATTTTTGGCACATATTATAATAATGTGTCGCTATACACCCTAGCGACTGTATATATAGCCACACTAATAATAAGTGTCTGTATTTTTGCTAGCATCACTTTTTTTAGATTTTAGTAGACTTAAAAGTATCGCTATAGTATAATTTTGTTATAGTGTATGCTTTTAAAAGTAACAAGTCATTGGTGCTTGTAGATTTTTAGCCTTTGGATAAAAAAATATGTGGTTAGGATGATAGTGGGCTCCTTGGGTTTAATGGGTGGTTGGTAGAATAGTATGATCTAAGGGGTGAAATTAGTCAAATAGATAAATCTAACAGTAGAAAACTTACAAATACCAATTATTTGATACTTTTACAAGTATAGTAGCCGGACTCTCTCTCTCTCTCTCTCTCTCTCTCTCTCTCTATATATATATATATATATATATATATATATATATATATATATATATATATATATATATATATATATATATATATATATATATATATAGATGAGTCCGGCTATTAGTAGTACCAAGTTATTGGTGCTATCAAGTTTTCTACCCTTAGATCAACCCTTTTGATCATTTTCACCCGTTAGATTTTACTATTTTTCCAACTACCTATTAAACCCAAGGAGCCAATTATCATCTCAACCACATATCTTTTAATTTAAGGGTTAAAAATTTAATAGCACCAATGACTTGGTACTATTAATAGTATTTCAGCCTAGCTCTCTCTCCCTCTCTTTCTCTCTCTCTCTCTCTCTCTCTCTATATATATATATATATATATATATATATATATATATATATATATATGAGTAAAATGGTCATTTTACTTTTTAACTCACAGTGATTGAGTATTTTATCCAAGGTTAATCAACTTTTTTGAACAAAAACTAATAGTATGGATATATTAATTTGTAACAGAATTAAATTTTGGTGGGACAAATTTGATCACTTAAATTTTATAAAAATATATTTATTATTCGATATCTTTATAGGGATCCGTAAATTAATCCTTGTATTTTTCATATACACAACCAGTCAAAGAATCAGCACAATACACTTTGTCGATTAGCGTTGAGAAACTTTTTTCACTATATATTATCACAAGATTGGTCATCCCTTATATGCCCTCAATTAACCATATATCAGTTTACACCTTTTTTTTAAGAAAATAAGAAAAATTCTATTATTTTGTTTAATTTTATCTTATCATTTGCTGATTTAGCAACTTATCCTCATCTTTCATTGGTAGATTGATAAATGAAATATTATTGTATTTTCTTGAACTTATTTGTATTAAAACAATTGATGGGATACGTAATATCTTAATTAACTCTTAGTATCCTGTTGAGTGCCTCCTTGCTCCACATTAGTATCACGCACAACATAATTTTACATTGGTTTTCTTTGCAGGATGGGAGCAGCGAGGGGACCGTGGACTTTCCTTCGCAGATGATTTGCTTTTATTTTGTGAGCTTATTGTTGTCATAGGCAATTATATACAAAAAATATGTAATAAATAGTAGATGATTATGTGCCATTCATTTCTCAGATTGAACTTTAATATATAATAGATACTCTTATTATGTTTATTGTCATATTTATTCACCTTTTCTTATTTACGGAGAATTTAATATTTATGGTATTAATCGCTTCTCAGGATATTTGGATTAGCATAATTGCAATTTGGTCGTAGACTAAGTTTAAATAGAGTAGAAACATTAGTTATACTAACGATCATGATCATGATAAACCGAAGAAGTTCATCATTTACCTATGGGCTACAATTAGTAACCGTGAAAATTGGATGATTTAAATACTCAAAAAACTATCATTTCAAAAAAATTTGGAAATTGAAATTCAAAAATTTGAACTTCTAAGGGGTTTTCGTGATGAAACTGCTAACTTAAGGAAACGAGACCCGATCCTGATCCTGATAAAGTAAAATTCACTACCTGTTTCGTCGTGTTAAACGTCGTAAAGGTCGGGAATGAGAGTAATTATTCAGAAGACATGATATTTCATCCGCCAAATTACACGATTTTTTAGGTGGAATTACTGTTGATCAGAAGAAACCTTTAGGTGAGTTTTGAGTAATAAATGATGAACCATAGGGGCTAATTTGCAATTTGTACTAAATGAGGGAATGGGACAACGCGTATAGGGGTTAACATTTCATGAGTGAAATTTCGGAGATTTGATCGACGAAAAGATTCAAATGAAAGTAGACTCATAGAGCAACACCTGAAGCCAAGTTTCACTGAAAACGAAACTTCGGGTAAAAAGTCACTTGATCTTGAAGCCGAAAGTTACATGCAGTTTTTCTGCTGGAAACCAAATACAGCGCGTTCAAAATTGAAAATCTCGCTGTATACCCAACGAATTTTAGTAAATAAGGACTCGGTGAAATCTACACTCAGAGACTAATGCATCGGTCCAAGTTTCACAGGAATCGGACCTCGCATCGTGCAACAGTAGCATTCCGAAGTATCTCCTTGCGTGTAGTCTGGCTGAATGTTTGTGAAATCCGAGAATTTGCGAGGCCTTTCGCGCAAATGTGTCACCCTAATAGGGACTTAGTCGTGATACCATGTGAGGAGGGGAGTGCTTAAGCATGATTTCTAAAGAAATTCTGACCTGGACATGATTGGGCGCGATTTTTTTAGGTTTTGGGTACAGGAAACCCTAAAGGTTTTATTTTTTCTTTTTCTCGGTTTGCTTAGAATCCAAGCCGCCAGGACCCCTCTCCCCTCTCGAGTCCTCTTGAATCGCACGCCCCCAACCTAGCTGCCGGCACTGTTGTGATCTCGACCACGCAGCATGGACAAAAAAAAAAAAAACCACATGTATCCTCTCCTTATGATGTTTCTTCCCTTTTTTTATTTCCTCCCTCTGTTGGCTTGGGCCTGAGGTTGCGTGGGAGGGCTGCGCTTCCTTTGGACCACACCGTCGACGCCCTGGACCTCCGACAAGGTCACCCCAAGCAGTTGGAGCCACCTAGCCCCGTATATAGCCAGATATGGACACCCGGTCCATATCTGGATTATCCTGGCCGAGAATTCCTACACCGCGGTTTCTCCAGCGAGCATCATCACCAGAGGGTGGTCCCCCACCATCTATAATGAGCAAGCAGCGGCCAGAGGGAGTCTCGAGTTCCTTCTTCCTCCTTGCAGCAACCTGCGTGCGTGGCCTAGGAGTTAGCCGCGGGCTCCACTCCTGGGCACGACCAGGCGCTGCTCCTCGGTGACTTCTCCGACGAGCACCACCTCCAGAGGGAGTTTCTCCATCGTCTGTGACATCCCCGACCCTAGATCTGCTTTTCCCCGAGCTCGGATTGAGGTTGAACCTGAGATGGAGTAGGTTGGGCTACGGGCTCCATTGCTGCGCCACTACCGCCTCGGGCCGCCGGCCGTCGTGCCCATTGGCTCCCCCACTTTTGAACCGACACCTTTGGGCCTGGGCTTCTATTTGTTTGCCCTCGGGGAGGGTCTCCCAATGTTGTAGCCTTATTGTTTCTTGTTGGCTAAGATCGAGAAGGTCATGGTTCCTGCTCTAGCTAATCTAAGTGTCGACGACCTTCCCTGTAGAGTACCGGAGGCTTAGTAACAGTTCGGGTGCGTCATTACTGTGCTGACCGACTCATCTAGAGATGGTCGGGTCAAGCAAGAGTGGAGTTTGTTAGCTGTTACTAGTTTACGTTCTAGTGTCGGGAGCCGTTCGGGTTGACGATGGTCCCAGGCCGTTGAGTGTTTCCGGCCTATGTTGTGAGCTTGTCGTGAGTTGTGAATTTGTCGATCTGGTTGATCGTTGATTTGGACTATAGCTTGTATGAGCCATATTGAGCTCGACTGTGATGTGCATCTTTCCTTGGTGGGGTCGTACCCCTTGAGTGTCGCTCCGTAGCTGGGCCTGTTACTTTTTTCTGTGCGTGACGTCGATGCAGTTCGAGTAGGACAACCTACGTAAATCCCGTCTTCGGTGGATGTATGGTAGTAGGTAGGCACAGGTTCCTTTGTGGCAGTCTGTGTGATTGGGTTGATTGAGCACCGCGAGAGCGAATAGTTGCATTTTATCACTTTGTTATTTTTGAGCATAGTAGATAGAGGCATGGTAGCTGTAGACCTTTTTTCTGCTTTCTTATATGCTTTTCTTCAACATTGAGTTATCTTTTGCCTCTAGTAGACTTAGTGGGTAGATCGTTGGTCTTGGAGACGATACCCAGTGAGAACTACTCTGTTTATGTAGTTCTCACACCCGCGGTTGGTATTCTTTTTGTAGAGACATCAGCTTCTGTGCCTGCACTTGCTGTTTTTTCTAATCGAGATAAGGGAATCGCGAGCTAGATCCCTACCCAAGTTTTGGTGAGATAGACGTACCTTGTACCTAGACTGTCACGCCCCGAGGCCGAAACTGCGATCCGGGCTCGCCAATAGATCCGCCACCTATGCATAACCCCGCATAGGCGAAGCGTCTAACCTGCAAAAGATAGTACTATAGCTACGCAAATATCAGAGCGGAAATAAAATACTGTAAAATAAAATCCAATCACTGTACAACACAAAATAAAGTACAACATCCATCTCCTCAAATACAGATAATCATCATACAATGTCCTCAGTACAGCATCTCTCAACTATAAAAGGGAGATAAACTAAAACTATAGTACATCAGTCTCCCCAAATACAAAAGATCCCTCTCAAAGTAAACAATAAAAACCAGCTGACAGCTACAAGAAATCTCCAACCAGGGGATACAGCTACACTCCTCGGGCGGTAAGGATCTAGCTCGTGACTCCCTCGACTCGAACAACGGCCGAAATATCAGCAACTCCCACAGAAAACTCTGCAAAACAGGAGGAAGAAAAGAGGGAAACAACAATGGGGGTGAGAACCACTAGTAAACCAGTAGCCTCCCCTTGTGGGTAAAGCCTCCAACTCCGGCGTACCCACTAAGTCTACCAGAGGCAAGAAAAGGAATAAGTGGTAAAGCTGTAAACAGAACTGCTGAATAAAGGGAAACCACTACTAGTATGCCTCTAAATGCAATACCGAAATAAATGACTGTACGAATGCATCAGAAAACAGTATCTGTCCAAATAAATCCAATCTAGCCACCAGTAAAAACTGGTACTGCCTGCTCTGCTGTCGAACTCAAGAACTAATCCGCGGGATACAGACCGGCTCCCATCCGGCACGGTCGCACACTACGGAGTGGCACTCCAGGGGAGTGACCCATACGAGTAAAGTATCTCAGTAACAAGTATCATAAGTATCATAAAACAGCAGGACTTGATCACGACTCTGATCGAAGTGGGAAAACCCATCCACTAAAGAAAACCCCGATCCCCAATCAGATGCACAAGTACTCAATGAGTGGGAAACTCCATCCACTAACGAAAACCCCGATCTCCCAATCTGATGCAAAAGTAAACACCCGGTCAACCGCCTAATGTCCGCGGTCGCCGCAATACCCCGTAAGTCCAAAATCTGATAAGTAATCAATATCTGGCCAGCTGCCTAATGTTCGCAGTTACCACAATACCCCACAAGTCCATAATCTGATAAGATAACAATATCCGGTCAACCGCCTACTGTCCGCGGTTGCCGCAATACCCATAATCAAGTTCCACATGTCCCCGACCCCAAGGTCCCAGCTACACTATCCCAGACCCCTGCTCAATCCTGAGCAACATGAATCAAGAGTCTAAATGTAAAGGAGAAGGAAACAATCATGGTTTCTCCTAAGTCAAGTCCAATATGATAGTGTAGCAATAAATAGTGGCCTATCTAGATGTCCATACAAGCATGCAATTGTCCTCTTTAAAAACTGAAGGAAAGTACTTAATACTAATTTTTAGAAGCAAAAATTGAGATGTCCCAATATGATAAATTATTTTGCATGCGAGGTTGTGTTATAACATTTGATCCAACAACAGTGTCCTAATTTAACATAGATAAGCTGTCACATAATCTGTGGGGTCAATGCACATGGCTCTCAATTAGTATAGCAATGATCACATTTAAAATAGGGGATCTCTAATACTCCTAGTGAGTTAGTCGAAAGTGAGGTAAGCAACAACCACCCACCTCGATCGCAGAGCACGCGAAGCACAGCCCAAATACGCCCTCACTTCTTCAGGTAAACACGACACATTGCACGGTAATCCAAACGGTGTACAATTAATCCAAAAAAATGCATACCCACTGTCCAACAATCAGTCCCGAAAATGGCTAAATTTCACCTACGGGATGAAATTGGAAATATCCGAAAAAATAACTGCTGCGATCGTCGCGTCGAGCCGATCGAAACGAGTACTCGCACGTTCCTATCCGATACCTGTAGGCCAAGATAAAAATAAAACACCACTGCATGCTCAAAACTTCCCACAAACAAAAATCCTGTAGCATTCTGTCCAGAAAAGTGGGATTATCACCTTCGCAGATCCCTCCAAAAATCCCAAAAAAATGACCACTGTGTTCCTCGCGACGAGTAGATCCAAATCGAGTACTTATTCGCCCTGTTCTGATGCCCGTAGGCCGAGATATAAATCAAAAAAGCCCCCGCTGTCCAAAAAGTCACCACAGAAAAAGAGGGTCAAAAGGTACCTCGGGAACTATGCCAAAAACCCAAAATGAGGTGAAACAATCAACACGGAAAATGAAGCCTTACCTCTCTAGAACACGCTGCCGCAAAAATCACCCAAAAATTCCATCGGGGTAGCCCAGGGGAGCCCTCAGACTGAACTGTGACGGAAAAGCCCACTATAAGAGAATCATCGCAGTGCGCCGAATCGCAGATAACACCGATGCTGAGGCCTCCGAAAATCCCAGAAATCCTCCATGGGGTGTAGAACAATTAGAGGAAGAAGTTCCCTAAAGAAACCTCTGTGAGAAACAGGCCAGAAAACCCAAGAACGGGGCTGCACTTGGCCTATTTATAGGCCGAACCAAACATTTCAAGAAATGACCCCTGTGTCCCCACTTCAGGGCGCCCGAAAGGATTCGGGCGCACGCAGTGATCCAATCTGGGCCGTCGATCCAGCGCCCGAATCCACCACAACGCGCCACGTGTCCCCGAACAGCAAACAACAAACCCCGTCGCTCCCGTCCTGCCGCATGGCCCGCGTGAGTCAATGCGGTAGGTGGTGCCTGCCAATGGTGGGCCGCCACGTCGGCGCCGTGGCCGCCACGCCAACCGCTACCCTGTCGACCGCCGCCTGCCACGCCACCTGCCCCCCGTACGCGCACAGTGACGCGCCCAATCCCCGCGCGCCACGTGTCAAGCCTTCGCGCGCCACGTGTCAAGCCCCCATGCTCGCTGCGCCCAGTGCACACACTCCGTGCACCCGACGAACCACAAACTGCCACGTGTCCACCTCTAACCAATAGGAAACCGCCACGTGGCACACCACCAGCCTGCACCCCGCGCCTGCCCGCGCATCTGCCAGGCCTGCCCGGGCACCCTCGCGTGCGCCGCGCCCACAACACCGAACCAATGAAGAGCTACCACGTGTCCCGCTCCGGTCCACCGTACACCCGCGCGCTCTACCGTGAACCGAGCGCTCTGCGCCCGCCAATCTGGCACTGCCACGTGTCCCGGCCGGCGGTCCAGTCACGCCCCGGGGGTTTAAACGCGCGGAAGGATAGCCACCGATGCTCCCAAATTTACCTACATTTTTTTTTTTGAGACCGATCTCCCCCGGTGCGTGCCCAGAGCCGCCGCATATACAAATTCACTCTGCAAACGGACAGAGTCTCCTTTGTATATGCACGACGTCCTGACTACAATGTCCAAACAGTCATACCTTTAGCCACACTAGTTTCACAGTCAAGTACATACAACCACTTTTCATAAGTAATAAAGAGGCCGATCATTTCTTTTAACGGATAAACCGCAGGGTTTTGAAAACGGTGCCCACACGACACCCAGGTTTTACAAAGCCATTTCGAAATCCATAAATCCACAGGGTTTTGAAAACGGTGCCCACTCGACACCTATGTTTTTGCAAAACTACTTCGAAATCCATAAATCCACAGGGTTTTGATAACAGTGCCCACTCGACACCAACATTTTTCAAATCATTTTCGCAATGTTTTCTTTGCTTTTCTTTTTAGTTCGCAAACGGCCAACTATTAAAATAGTAAACTAACATTCATCCACAGAGTACTGTAATCATTCCAACATCCACAAGAACTCCCAAAATAACATAACACACAGCTACTATAGGTAACAAAATGAACATAAGGAGAGATAACCAATGTCCGTGTCCTCGAAGGGCCAAAAGGTCTTTCGTGCGGCCTCGCTGTCGCCCTAGCACTCACCCCTGGAAGAATCTGTCACAGAGTGGGAAGTCAGTGGCCCGGAAAATAAAGTACGAAAGCAATAAGGGCTATAAATATGGCAAACCGCAGTAAAACCAGAGCAACCGCCCTCCTCATCGTGCAATCAAGAGTAAAAACCCTGTACAATCCAAACCGGGCACCTGCCCCGGCAACCACACCGAGCACCTACCTCGGAAACCATGCCGAGCACCTACCTCGGCACCCCACCTAGCACCTTCCTCGGCACCACCGCTCACACCCCCCACCCACGAGGGCCCCCATTACGTCACCAACACGTGGGGTACACGGGTCAACGTACTACTTTTCCGAAAAAGCACACCCTCGCGGTGGCCAAACCGCTGGTGTGCGTGTAGCAATCTCGAGCCTCGTAACCAAGTATATAGATAATAACTTAAACAGGGTCAGCAACGTAAACAGGTAATTAATTTATTTTTCACCTTTGCCCAAACATGCAATTATTTTAACTTCCCTTTTTCCAAACGTGCAATTTCTATGCTTATACTTTTCCCCAAACAACCATGGAAAAGTACCCACCTTGCGTGTGATGACCGGCGCTCGGCTTGTCCGCGTCTGCGTGCCTGCCGAACCTACAACGTCCCGCCCCCCTTCGTTCCGCTGGAGGAAGAGGAAGGAGAGGATCGTCCGCCCTTCGCCCGATCGATCCCGCAGAAAAGGAACAAATCTCCTTCCCTCTCCCTGTCTCTCCGCCCTGATCCCTACGCCGCTTTCTTGAAAAAAAGAGGAATTAAGGACTTGGGGTTTTTCCCGTACGCATCCAAACTGACCTAACGCAACCAAGAGGGGAGAAATATGATTAAAATCCCCAGATCGCACCTTAAGTCAATCGGGACTGGGAAGAGGGATCTAGATTACCTCAAAAAGCGTGCCGATCGCCAGCATGGATTCTGACGCGCCCAAACAGATAGCCAACTTCAAAAATCATTTCTGGGAGATCTCGGGGTCGGAATTCGAATCCGATCACGCCACCGTTCACCGTTTTGCGAGCTCTAGCACCTAAAAATATCCGCAAGCCCCGACGGTCAGCCCAGAAATTCTCGAATAGTTAACCCCCACCAGACGACTAAATTAAAAAGAATAAAATAGAATAACCAATTTAGAAGGCGGGTATTACATCACTCACCTCTAAAAACAAGTTTCGTCCTCAAAACTTAATCCTGGTCCGCAACGAAAAGATCTGGGTAGCACTCCCTCATCTTCGACTCCAGTTCCCAAGTCGCCTCACGTTCCTCCTGGTTGCTCCAGAGCACCTTCACATAGGGAATCGTCCGGTTGCACAACTTTTTATCCTCCCGTGCCAGGATCCGCACTGGTGTTTCCTCAAAGCTCAGGTCCTCTCTAAGCTCGACCGCGGCGACGTCGAGTACACACGATGGGTCAGGGAGATATCTTCGGAGCATTGAAACATGGAATACGTCGTGTATCCGATCGAGATTTGGCGGTAGGGCTAGGCGATAGGCCACCGGGCCGATGCGCTCTAAGATTTCGAATGGCCCCACAAACCGTGGGCTCAACTTGCCTCTCAGCCCGAACCGCTTAATCCCTTTGGAGGGCGAGACCCGCAGCAGCACATGCTGTGAGAACCTGGATCCCCACGACTAGATTACTGGTTGACCAGTAGCTTCTGGAGGCCTATGGGGCGTGTCAGTGGTATTTGGGCACCAATTGGACACACGTGATGGGCTCAGTGTGTTAAGTGGATCACGTGGGTGATCGGTGGACCCCGTCGAATGCTTAGAAGTGATTTTGCGTGCAATGAATATTAAATTTGGGCTCAGCGCGAAGTTTGGACAAAAGAACATCTTCCCGGATGCCTTCGACAATTTTTAGAGTTGGAATTTGGCAAATCGGACTTCGGATTTGGATTCAGCGCGCGAAAACGATGAAAATGGACTATTCACTTGTATTTTTCGGAGCCCGGATGACGCGCGTAATTTTCGAGGCATCTTGGTACTGTTCCGGCGCCGGCGGGCAGCGGCGGCGGCGGCGGGCAGCGGCGGAGCGCGGCGCGGGCAGGTGCGCGGTCAACCGGGGGGAGCGTGCACTGGTCGCGGGCCACGTGGCGGATCCCGGTTGGGCCGGCGCGGGGGCGCGGTCCACGGGAAAAGGCGCGGTGCACGGTGGACCGGAGGGTGACACGTGGCGGCTTATGATTTGACGGTGCTGTGGACCGGGTCCACGGTGTGTGTGTGGGTGGCCTCGGGGCGCGTACCTGGCAGGGGGGCGCAGGCGGCGCTGACAGCGCGCAGTGGGCGTGGCAGCGACGCGTTGACTGGGTGCGTGCCACGTGTCGGCTGTGCAGTGAGCCACGTGTCGTGCAGTGGACGGTCCGGAGTGCTGTCGCCTGTTTGGCGGGCGACGTGGAGGCCCAGGGGAGTTTCGGGCTGCTACAGTGCGCGCCAGGGGAGGATTCGGGCTGCTACAGTGCGCGCCCGAAAGTCCCAAGCGCCCGGAAATTGGGACATATCCGGTATTAATTGATTTGTTTCTGGAGCCTTAAAAAGGGGATCCGAGCCTTCTTCCTTCCCCCTTTTCCGCCATTTCTTTGTCTCCTCTCGCCATGGCACCTTCAGCAAAGATGATCCCCGAGTTTTGCTGCATCCATCTGCAAAGTTTTGAGATTTTTGGTGGCACGCTTATCGAGGTTTCCATTTTTACGGCGCGGCGGGACGCTCGTCCATTTGGGTTCCCCTTCGTCGCGTTTCGGTGCGCGAGCTCCCCCGGCCTACTCCGACCACCTTTTCGAGTTATTTCTTCGCCACTGGATCCGCGACGGACAGATCTACGATCTTGGTACTTTCAGCTTTCCCCCATTTCGTGCTTTTCGAGGAGTTCTTCCATGTTTACTGTGACACGGTTTTCTGATGGATTTTCTGGACAGCGACACCTTGCCGGATTTTTATCTCCGCAACCGGGCATCGGATGGCGACGTGCTTATACACTTTTTTCATCTACTCGACGCCAGGATTGTTACAGTATTTTTCTTGGATTTTTCTGAGTTTTGCCCGAAGGTATATTTCTCGCCCTTTATCTGTGCATGGAAATACAGATGTGTGGTTGTATGTTTGTGGGCGCCCTGTGTTGTGGAATTTGTAACTCGGCCTACGGGGCTCGGAATTTGACGTGTAGGTACTCGTTTCGAAGGTATCGACGCGAGGAACGCGATAGTAATTTTGTTGGATTTTTCTGGGCACTTTCTGCAGGTGAAAACTGCACATCTTCGGGGCTGTTTTCTGATGTTGTATATGAGGATTATTTTTGGAATAAAAGTGTAATGTTGGACCTTATTATTGTACCCAGGGGTGTTTGCAACTGTTGCTGGACCTGTTGGAACTGGAGAATATTGGACTTAGTGGATTCCGGGCGTTTTCAGTTGTTTGTAGCCACGGCTTGCGCGACATGTTCCGAGGGTGCAATTTTGGCAGATTTTGGACTGTGAGCGTCTACACTCTTCACCGACTTCAGGTTTGCCTTGGTTTAAGTGCTTCAGGTGGGTAAGCTTAATATCAGTAACTGTATAAGGCAATGATTATGTTATGGCGAATATAAGTGCACTTGTGGGGATGTCACCCCTCTATGACTGATGCATGCATGTTTAGGGTACATGGTTTATGTTTGTAAGGTAGGTAAGCTTGATAATGATATTTGTATAAATGATTGCAAGAATAGTATTTATGAGGTATACTGAGGACTTGCATGACTTGGACATCTATGTGATGATTAGTGTAAGCTTACCTAGGATAATGTTACCCTATGAGATTATGTAACATGCCATATTTGCACATAGCCTTTCATGTCGTTGGTTTATGCTTTGGGACAGGATTTCGTAGCTATGTGCGGATTTGTACTCTGAGGAGTTATTATGATCGAGGATTATGGTCAGGTGTAGGCATGTGGATTACTTTGTTGTATCTTTCTTGAGGACAAATGCATGCTTGTATGGACATATAGTTAGGCCCCCTTTTTATTGCTACACTACTTGTTGGAACTTGACTTAGGAGAAACCATGCTTTTCCTTTCTCCTTCTTGTTAGTCAGGTGGTCAGTGTTGCTCGGGTTCGAGCAGGGGTCTGGATAGTGTAGTCAGGACTTCGTGTCTGGGACAGGTTGGATTAGTCGTGGGGCTTTGCGGCAACCGCGGATATTGGGCGGTTGACCAGATGTTTCTCTATGCACCTGATTGGGTATCAGTTTTCTTTAGTGGATGGAGTTTCCCACTTATCGTTCAGTTGCATCCGATTGAGGTCGGGTCTTTCCTTGGTGGTTGAGTTTTCTCACTTTGATCAGATTGATGATCAAAGTCCTGCTATATAGAGATACTTGTGATACTGATGACAGCGATACTTTACTCGTGTGGGTCGCTCCCCTCGAGTGCCGCTCCGGAGTAGGCTTTAGACCGTGTTGGGTTCCGGTCAGACCGTGTTGGGTTTCGGTCATTTGGACAGTGGAGATACTGAGTTCGGGAGATTGGTGACAGAGCAGGCAGTACCGGGTTTTATACCGATTCATTCGATTGGGTTTATTTCGGTCAAATACTTTTATTGTTACACTCGTGCCTGGGGGCCGAGTGCAGACTGGTAGTTGAGTTTAGATCAGTGCTAGTATTATTGAGAGCCGTTTGGTTGACGGTGGTCCCGTGTCGTTGAGAGTACTTTGACCGCTGTGTGAAAGGTTGAGCATCTTGATTCTATCCGTTCTGAGAGAGAGCGTGGATTTTGACCATAGCCTGCATGAGCCACTACTCGATAGCGAGTTAGTCCGTTTGGACGCCCTACTTAATTCCTGTCCGTCAGCGGGAGGTGGTTGTAGGTGGGCGCAGGTTTGACTGGACCAGATGTGGCAGTCAGCTCGATTGGGTCGATTGTGCACTTCATGTGCTAGTGGTTGCATACCACTGTTTGATCCTCCCCTTTTAGCCTTTAGATAGGGGCTTGGTAGCTGTTGAGAGTCTCCAGCTTACTCATTTCAGTCTTATGACTTGGGTTAGTTTATGTCTCCTGAGGACTTGGTGGGCAGACCGTCAGGTCTGGCGGTGGTACCCACTGAGAACTCCCTTTTTGGTGTAGTTCTCACACCCTTTGGGGGTCTTTCCCCCCCTTTTTCCTTCCTCTCCTTTGTTTTGCAGAGTCTTAGCGGGTGATGCTGATTCTGCGGTTGTTGATCGAGGCGAAGGAGTCGCGAGCTAGATCCCTACCCGTCGTTGGAGAGTAGCAGTATCCCCTACAGAGGAGATCTTCAGTAGTTTAGTTGTTTTGTTTTCCTCTTTTGAGAGACTGTTGTAGTGAGGATATTTTATGTATTGAGAGACTGTACACTGTTGTATTTATTGGAGTTACCTCCCGGATCGGTTCAGAGCTTGTATTTGAGGATATTGTTTTATTATTATTTTTATGGGAGGCGGACAGTGTTGTTTTATTTCCAGTTGTACAGTGATTGATTTTGGTTATACAGCAGATTTTTTATTTATAGCTCTGATATCTGTTTAGCTATAGTACTTTTCTTGCAGGTTGGACCCTTCGCCTATGCGGTTTTGGCATAGGTGGCGGATCTGTTGGCGGGCCCGGGTCGCAGTTTCGACCCCGGGGCGTGACAGATTAGAGTGGTATCAGAGCCTAGGTTGTAGGTCATGGCGGACTTAGAAACCCTAGGCTTATGGTTTGACCCTTGGTTGACTTCGTGAGAGTCGTGATTTATAGCGAGAGTCCTGATTGAGTTTTATACCTCTCCCAAGGGACGGGAGGAGTGATTGGCATGTTTATTCTTCTAAGTGATTATGTTGGCTGCAGACAACATAATGCTGTGGAACGGGTGACATGCTTTAGACTTTCGCTGGATTGGGTCGAGCGTTGTTGTGTGCTGTTTTGTTGTTTCGTCGTGGCGAGCGGTGTCTCCCCGACGCTGGGTTTTGACCCGTGTGTATCCTGTCATAGTAGTTGAGCTTGAGCGGTTGGTTTTGGGCCGGATACCCGGATTGAGGTCAGAGCGCTCCGGACCCAGATGACAGGATTGTTAGAGGCTTATCAGCGGCTGAGTGAGCGAGCAGCTGGTTTTAGTGACACAGTTGTCGGAGCAACGGGCAGCTCGACAGTGCTTCCTTCCGAGACCACCCGGTTGTAGTATCCTCAGTGGCGGGGATTTCTGTGGCACCGATGGAGTGAGTAGCCCCCTCTGTGCCAATGGTTAGTGGCAAGGCACCGAGGTAGGGTGGATAGTTGACAGCTGGTGAGCTGAGGGGACGCGATCGATCTATTAAGCCAGATTTGGCAGATGAACCACCCCGACTCGTAAGATTGAGTTGGAGCATTTGGAGGCAGAGTCGTGGTTGGTGGTGATGGAGTGATCAATTGAGAGCCTCCCTGTACTAGAGAGTTTTGGCAGTTGTTGAACTGCGCGCTCCAGGTTCGAGGGACGAGGCGCATAGGATATGTGGCTGGGGGTGGATTGCGCCAGGATGCCTTTCTGTTTATTCAGTCCCTCCGTTATAGGTTTTGACGCCTCGTTGGAGTAGGCATTGTGTATGGAGCGTGGCGCTGCAGTTCCTTTGGATAGGGATCTGCCGCCAGGGGCGAGTTCTGGATTTTGGCGCTTGGCGCCGGGTGATGGAGGACAGATCAGCCGGCAGAGGCATTTCTGGTTTTTTTCTCCGGGATAACGAGTTTCTGAGATGCCGGAGATCGGGTGGACCCCGAAGGCAGCATCAGTATTTGTATTAGAGTGGCGCAGCGGTAGCGTGGATTTGTTATCTGCGGAGGACCTTATTCGTCGCCTCATGGTGATCAGAGACAGAGATCGTGCTCCCTTGTGGATAGTCCTGATTTTCAGGCAGATTGAGCGACAACCACTTGCATCGAGGGGATGAATCTGTGCCGCCCGATTGGAGGGCGCCACGGTGGTGGATCTAGTTGTCGCCGGTGTGATTTCATCACAGTAGTCGGAGTTAGAGCATGTTCCACTCTTGCATGGGCTAGAGGCAGATTTGTTATCACGTGCACTAGAGGTACAAGTTCCTGTTGTTGTTGTGCACGTGGAGGAGGCTTTTGGATCATGTCCAGTGCGGCCGAGATCGCGAGTTACCGGCAGAATTATTGGGAATTGTAGCAATTCGGTGTTTCGACCCTGTGCTTGAGATTGTTTGGCACAATGCCACAGAATGTTTGACTGCGGCGAGAGAGGACTTTGATCTTCGGCAAGGCGGACAAGAGGAGGCTTGCTTGTTGAGATTGTTAGAGCACTCAGGTTTTAGCGACAGGGTGAGAGGTGCTTACGGCGGCACCGGGACTCAGGGATGTCTCTGTTGCCCACGAGATCCCGGGTGTGATTTCACCTTAGTTGTTGGTAATGCCGCCGATTAGGGAGATAGAGATTGCGTTTGACGTGGTTCGGGGAACCGCGCCACCCTCGACAGTACTTTATTGGGCATCGCCGGTAGAGCCGAGAGAGCTGATGGCGCAGTTGCAGGATCTGATGTATCGTGGGGTCTGTTTGACCTAGTGCCACGCCGTTGATATACGGTGGTGATGCCACGCCGTTGGTATACGGTGGTGATGCCACGCCGTTGGTACACGGTGGTGATGCCACGTCGTTGATACACGACTGTGAGGGTCCTTTTATGGTTTGAGTGTAGATAGGTCCGGGTGGTATCTAGGACCTTCGATGGAGCTATACGCAGGCAGTTATTGTATAATGCGAGTACCTACTTGGAATTAGACAGCCGAGTAATTTGCCTAGATGGCGTTCAGGACACGGTAGGGGCATTATGAGCTCATAGTAAGGCCAAATGGAATAATTAATGCCCTGTTGTCTTGAAGATTTGAGAAATTGTGCGTCCCAGTTGTACTTGGATGGATTGGGAGTGGTGTTCCCCCAAGGATATTATGATTTACTCCCAGAGCGACTTGGAGTACGTGGAGCACTTGTGGATGTGCTACCATGCCTGTGTGGATGAAGCTGTATGCCAAGTTATTGAGGTACAAGTTGTAGCTTCAGAAGCATACCTTCTTGGGTCACTTTGTTCGAGCCGTAGGAGCGGCGGTGTAAATCCGGCCAATTTGGATATCACTTGGGATTTGGCCGAGATCGACAATTATCGTCGAGGTGAGGAGTTTCTTGGACTGGGCAGTGCCAAGAGAGCTTGGCAATCGGATGATGAGACTGATACCAGCGCCAATATTAGTATTTCCAGTGTTGGGAGAGATACTGCGAGTTTTAGTGATGCCTCCTGCAGCAACCGTGGAATTACCGTTGGGTTATTGTTGAGCATTCTGGATTACCCCGACAGGGCCACTGTGATGGCGGATACCTGGCGCAGGAAAGCTGTCAGGGGATGAGTTTGATAATTCCATAGCTGGCGCTGTGTGGACTATTGGGGCAAACATGGCTTGTGGTTGTGTCCCTGAGGGTTCCTTTGGATGATAGACCGCGGCTGAGTTGTTCACTCGGATGGTCAAGATTCGGGAGTGACCGAGCGAGGACCCCTCCTTGTTAGGGCTCTTTTCCTTATTGGATAATCGTGAGGGTGTGCTTCGGGTTGCCTTGGTTGAGTTGACACAGGTTGTGGTTTGGTGCGTGTTGCACTGGCGGTTATCTTGTTTCCCCCAACTTTTGATGGAAACCTTGTTGTGATTCATGTCTCAGCTCAGGAAGGTTATGTTTTTGGATCCCTTGACCATGATTGACTCGCCCCATTTGAGATCTAGGAATGTTTGGAGTACGAGGGATGCCCGTTGCGAATTCTGGCTCGTGAGATTAGAGGTTGCGCAATCGGGCTATGCCGTACTGGCTGTTGTTGTTGTGTTGAGGAGTAATCACGGGGAGTGAGAGGTGACTTGGGAAGCTAGAGACAGTGATGTTGAGTACTTACCCTTGGTGTTTGTGACTCCTGGTGGAATCGAGCTAGTTTCGAGGACGAAACTTTCTTTAGTGGGGGAGGATGTGAGAACCTGGATCCCCACGACTAGATTACTGGTTGACCAGTAGCTTCTGGAGGCCTATGGGGCGTGTCAGTGTATTTGGGCACCAATTGGACACAAGTGATGGGCTCAGTGTGTTAAGTGGATCACGTGGGTGATCGGTGGACCCCGTCGAATGCTTAGAAGTGATTTTGCGCGCAATGAATATTAAATTTGGGCTCAGCGCGAAGTTTGGACAAAAGAACATCTTCCCGGATGCCTTCGACAATTTTTAGAGTTGGAATTTGGCAAATCGGACTTCGGATTTGGATTCAGCGCGCGGAAAACGATGAAAATGGACTATTCACTTGTATTTTTCGGAGCCCGGATGATGCGCGCAATTTTCGAGGCATCTTGGTACTGTTCAGGCGCCGGCGGGCAACGGCGGCGGTGGCGGAGCGCGGCGCGGGCAGGCGCGGGCAGGTGCGCGGTCCACCGGGGGAGCGTGCACCGGTCGCGGGCCACGTGGCGGATCCCGGTTGGGCCGGCGCGGGGGCGCGGTCCACAGGAAAAGGCGCGGTGCACGGTGGACCGGAGGGTGACACGTGGCGGCTTATGATTTGACGGTGCTGTGGACCGGGTCCACGGTGTGTGTGTGGGTGGCCTTGGGGCGCTTGCCTGGCAGGGGGGCGCAGGCGGCGCTGACAGCGCGCACGTGGGCGTGGGCAGCGACGCGTTGACTGGGTGCATGCCACGTGTCAGCTGTGCAGTGAGCCACGTGTCGTGCAGTGGACGGTCCGTAGTGCTGTCGCCTGTTTGGCGGGCGACGTGGAGGCCCAGGGGAGTTTCGGGCTGCTACAGTGCGCGCCAGGGGAGGATTCGGGCTGCTACAGTGCGCGCCCGAAAGTCCCAAGCGCCCGGAATTGGGACATATCCGGTATTAATTGATTTGTTTCTGGAGCCTTAAAAAGGGGATCCGAGCCTTCTTCCTTCCCCCTTTTCCGCCATTTCTGTGTCTCCTCTCGCCATGGCACCCTCAGCAAAGATGATCCCCGAGTTTTGCTGCATCCATCTGCAAAGTTTTGAGATTTTTGGTGGCACGCTTATCGAGGTTTCCATTTTTACGGCGCGGCGCGACGCTCGTCCATTTGGGTTCCCCTTCGTCGCGTTTCGGTGCGCGAGCTCCCCCGGCCTACTCCGACCACCTTTTCGAGTTATTTCTTCGCCGCTGGATCCGCGACGGACAGATCTACGATCTTAGTATTTTCAGATTTCCCCATTTTGCGCTTTTCGAGGAGTTCTTCCATGTTTACTGTGACACAGTTTTCTGATGGATTTTCTGGACAGCGACACCTTGCCGGATTTTTATCTCCGCAACCGGGCATCGGATTGCGACGTGCTTATACACTTTTTTCATCTACTCGACGCGTGGATTGTCACAGTATTTTTCTTGGATTTTTATGAGTTTTTTCCCGAAAGTATATTTCTCGCCCTTTATCTGTGCATGGAAATACAGATGTGTGGTTGTATGTTTGTGGGCGCCCTGTGTTGTGGAATTTGTAACTCGGCCTACGAGGCTCGGAATTTGACGTGCAGGTACTCGTTTCGAAGGTATCGACGCGAGGAACGCGATAGTAATTTTGTGGATTTTTCTGGGCACTTTCTGCAGGTGAAAACTGCACGTCTTCGGGCTGTTTTCTGATGTTGTATATGAGGATTATTTTTGGAATAAAAGTGTAATGTTGGAACTTATTGTTGTACCCAGGGGTGTTTGCAAGTGTTGCTGGACCTGTTGGAACTGGAGAATATTGGACTTAGTGGATTCCGGGCGTTTTCAGTTGTTTGGAGCCACGGCTTGCGCGACATATTCCGAGGGTGCAATTTTGGCAGATTTTGGACTGTGAGCGTCTACACTCTTCACCGACTTCAGGTTTGCCTTGGTTTAAGCGCTTCAGGTGGGTAAGCTTAATATCAGTAACTGTATAAGGCAATGATTATGTTATGGCGAATATAAGTGCACTTGTGGGGATGTCACCCCTCTATGACTGATGCATGCATGTTTAGGGTACATGGTTTATGTTTGTAAGGTAGGTAAGCTTGATAATGATATTTGTATAAATGATTGCAAGAATAGTATTATGAGGTATACTGAGGACTTGCATGACTTGGACATCTATGTGATGATTAGTGTAAGCTTACCTAGGATAATGTACCCTATGAGATTATGTAACATGCCATATTAGCACATAGCCTTTCATGTGGTTGGTTTATGCTTTGGGACAGGATTTCGTAGCTATGTGCGGATTTGTACTCTGAGGAGTTATTATGATCGAGGATTATGGTCGGGTGTAGGCATGTGGATTACTTTGTTGTATCTTCTTGAGGACAAATGCATGCTTGTATGGACATATAGTTAGGCCCCCTTTTTATTGCTCCACTACTTGTTGGAACTTGACTTAGGAGAAACCATGCTTTTCCTTTCTCCTTCTTGTTAGTCAGGTGGTCAGTGTTGCTCGGGTTCGAGCAGGGGTCTGGATAGTGTAGTCGGGACTTCGTGTCTGGGACAGGTTGGATTAGTCGTGGGGCTTTGCGGCAACCGCGGATATTGGGCGGTTGACCGGATGTTTCTCTATGCACCTGATTGGGTATCAGTTTTCTTTAGTGGATGGAGTTTCCCACTTATCGTTCAGTTGCATCCGATTGAGGTCGGGTCTTTCCTGGTGGTTGAGTTTTTCTCACTTTGATCAGATTGATGATCAAAGTCCTGCTATATAGAGATACTTGTGATACTGATGACAGAGATACTTTACTCGTGTGGGTCGCTCCCCTCGAGTGCCGCTCCGGAGTAGGCTTTAGACCGTGTTGGGTTCCGGTCAGACCGTGTGGGTTTCGGTCATTGGACAGTGGAGATACTGAGTTCGGGAGATTGGTGAACAGAGCAGGCAGTACCGGGTTTTATACCGGTTCATTCGATTGGGTTTATTTTCGGTCAAATACTTTTATTGTTACACTCGTGCCTGGGGCCGAGTGCAGACTGGTAGTTGAGTTTAGATCAGTGCTAGTATTATTGAGAGCCGTTTGGTTGACGGTGGTCCGTGTCGTTGAGAGTACTTTGACCGCTGTGTGAGAGGTTGAGCATCTTGATTCTATCCGTTCTGAGAGAGAGCGTGGATTTTGACCATAGCCTGCATGAGCCACTACTCGATAGCGAGTTAGTCCGTTTGGACGCCCTACGTAATTCCTGCCCGTCAGCGGGAGGTGGTTGTAGGTGGGCGCAGGTTTGACTAGACCAGATGTGGTAGTCAGCTCGATTGGGTCGATTGTGCACTTCATGTGCTAGTGGTTGCATACCACTGTTTATCCTCCCCTTTTGCCTTTAGATAGGGGCTTGGTAGCTGTTGAGAGTCTCCAGCTTACTCATTTCAGTCTTATGACTTGGGTTAGTTTAATGTCTTCTGAGGACTTGGTGGGCAGACCGTCAGGTCTGGCGTGGTAACCACTGAGAACTCCCTTTTTGGTGTAGTTCTCACACCCTTTGGGGGTCTTTCCCCCCCTTTTTCCTTCCTCTCCTTTGTTTGCAGAGTCTTAGCGGGTGATGCTGATTCTGCGGTTGTTGATCGAGGCGAGGGAGTCGCGAGCTAGATCCCTACCCGTCGTTGGAGAGTAGCGGTATCCCCTACAGAGAGATCTTCAGTAGTTTAGTTGTTTTGTTTTCCTCTTTTGGAGAGACTGTTGTAGTGAGGATATTTTATGTATTGAGAGACTGTACACTGTTGTATTTATTGGAGTTACCTCCCGGATCGGTTCAGAGCTGTATTTG
>CM055063.1:25464949-25746413 GCA_029204045.2 Tillandsia leiboldiana | reverse complement strand
TCCCAAGTCGCCTCACTGTTCCTCCTGGTTGACTCCAGAGCACCTTCACATAGGGAATCGTCGGATTGCACAATTTTATCCTCCCGTGCCAGGATCCGCACTGGGTGTTCCTCAAAGCTCAGGTCCTCTCTAAGTCCGACCGCGGCGACGTCGAGTAACACGATGGTGTTCAGGGAGCTATCTTCGGAGCATGAAACATGGAATACTCGTGTATCCGATCGAGATTGGCGGTAGGGCTAGGCGATAGGCCACCGGCCGATTGACGCTCTAAGATTTCGAATGGCCCCACAAACCGTGGGCTCAACTTGCCTCTCAGCCCCGAAAACCGCTTAATCCCTTGGAGGGCGAGACCCGCAGCAGCACATGCTGTGAGAAACCTGGATCCCCACGACTAGATTACTGGTTGAACAGTAGCTTCTGGAGGCCTATGGCGTGTCATGGTATTGGGCACCAATTGGACACACGTGTGGCTCAGTGTGTTAAGTGGGATCACGTGGGTGATCGGTGGGACCCCGTCGAATGCTTAGAAGTGATTTTGCGTGCAATGAATATTAAATTTGGGCTCAGCGCGAAGTTTGGACAAAAGAAACATCTTCCCGGATGCCTTCGACAATTTTAGAGTTGGAATTTGGCAAATCGGACTTCGGATTTGGATCGGCGCGAGAAACGATGAAAATGGACTATTCACTTGTATTTTTCGGAGCCCGGATGACGCGCGTAATTTTCGAGGCATCTTGTACTGTTCCGGCGCCGGCGGGCAGCGGCGGCGGCCGGGGGCAGCGGCGCGGAGCGCGGCGCGGGCAGGTGCCGCGGTCAACCGGGGGGAGCGTGCATGGTCGCGGGCCACGTGGCGGATCCCGGTGGGCCGGCGCGGGGGCGCGTCCACGGGGAAAAGGCGCGGTGCACGGTGGACCGGAGGGTGACACGTGGCGGCTTATGATTTGACGGTGCTGTGGACGGGTCCACGGTGTGTGTGTGGGTGGCCTCGGGGCGCGTACCTGGCAGGGGGGCGCAGGCGGCGCTGACAGCGCGCATGGGCGTGGCAGCGACGCGTTGACTGGGTGCGTGCCACGTGTCGGCTGTGCAGTGAGCCACGTGTCGTGCAGTGGACGGTCCGGAGTGCTGTCGCCTGTTTGGCGGGCGACGTGGAGGCCCAGGGGAGTTCGGGCTGCTACAGTGCGCGCCAGGGGAGGATTCGGGCTGCTACAGTGCGCGCCCGAAAGTCCCAAGCGCCGGAAATGGGGACATATCCGTATTAATTGATTTGTTTCTGGAGCCTTAAAAAGGGATCCGAGCCTTCTTCTTCCCCCTTTTCCGCCATTTCTTTGTCTCCTCCGCCATGGCACCTTCAGCAAAGATGATCCCCGAGTTTTGCTGCATCCATCTGCAAAGTTTTGAGATTTTTGGTGGCACGCTTATCGAGGTTTCCATTTTTACGGCGCGGCGGGACGCTCGTCCATTTGGGTTCCCCTTCGTCGCGTTTCGGTGCGCGAGCTCCCCCGGCCTACTCCGACCACCTTTTCGAGTTATTTCTTCGCCGCTGGATCCGCGACGGACAGATCTACGATCTTGGTATTTCAGCTTTCCCCCATTTCGTGCTTTTCGAGGAGTTCTTCCATGTTTACTGTGACACGGTTTTCTGATGGATTTTCTGGACAGCGACACCTTGCGGATTTTTATCTCCGCAACCGGGCATCGGATGGCGACGTGCTTATACACTTTTTTCATCTACTCGACGCCAGGATTGTTACAGTATTTTTCTTGGATTTTTCTGAGTTTTGCCCGAAGGTATATTTCTCGCCCTTTATCTGTGCATGGAAATACAGATGTGTGGTTGTATGTTTGTGGGCGCCCTGTGTTGTGGAATTTGTAACTCGGCCTACGGGGCTCGGAATTTGACGTGTAGGTACTCGTTTCGAAGGTATCGACGCGAGGAACGCGATAGTAATTTTGTTGGATTTTTCTGGGCACTTTCTGCAGGTGAAAACTGCACATCTTCGGGGCTGTTTTCTGATGTTGTATATGAGGATTATTTTTGGAATAAAAGTGTAATGTTGGACCTTATTATTGTACCCAGGGGTGTTTGCAAGTGTTGCTGGACCTGTTGGGAACTGGAGAATATTGGACTTAGTGGATTCCGGGCGTTTTCAGTTGTTTGGAGCCACGGCTTGCGCGACATGTTCCGAGGGTGCAATTTTGGCAGATTTTGGACTGTGAGCGTCTACACTCTTCACCGACTTCAGGTTTGCCTTGGTTTAAGCGCTTCAGGTGGGTAAGCTTAATATCAGTAACTGTATAAGGCATGATTATGTTATGGCGAATATAAGTGCACTTGTGGGGATGTCACCCCTCTATGACTGATGCATGCATGTTTAGGGTACATGGTTTATGTTTGTAAGGTAGGTAAGCTTGATAATGATATTTGTATAAATGATTGCAAGAATAGTATTTATGAGGTATACTGAGGACTTGCATGACTTGGACATCTATGTGATGATTAGTGTAAGCTTACCTAGGATAATGTTACCCTATGAGATTATGTAACATGCCATATTAGCACATAGCCTTTCATGTGGTTGGTTTATGCTTTGGGACAGGATTTCGTAGCTATGTGCGGATTTGTACTCTGAGGAGTTATTATGATCGAGGATTATGGTCAGGTGTAGGCATGTGGATTACTTTGTTGTATCTTTCTTGAGGACAAATGCATGCTTGTATGGACATATAGTTAGGCCCCCTTTTTATTGCTACACTACTTGTTGGAACTTGACTTAGGAGAAACCATGCTTTTCTTTCTCCTTCTTGTTAGTCAGGTGGTCAGTGTTGCTCGGGTTCGAGCAGGGGTCTGGATAGTGTAGTCGGGACTTCGTGTCTGGGACAGGTTGGATTAGTCGTGGGGCTTTGCGGCAACCGCGGATATTGGGCGGTTGACCGGATGTTTCTCTATGCACCTGATTGGGTATCAGTTTTCTTTAGTGGATGGAGTTTCCCACTTATCGTTCAGTTGCATCCGATTGAGGTCGGGTCTTTCCTTGGTGGTTGAGTTTTCTCACTTTGATCAGATTGATGATCAAAGTCCTGCTATATAGAGATACTTGTGATACTGATGACAGAGATACTTTACTCGTGTGGGTCGCTCCCCTCGAGTGCCGCTCCGGAGTAGGCTTTAGACCGTGTTGGGTTCCGGTCAGACCGTGTTGGGTTTCGGTCATTTGGACAGTGGAGATACTGAGTTCGGGAGATTGGTGACAGAGCAGGCAGTACCGGGTTTTATACCGGTTCATTCGATTGGGTTTATTTCGGTCAAATACTTTTATTGTTACACTCGTGCCTGGGGGCCGAGTGCAGACTGGTAGTTGAGTTTAGATCAGTGCTAGTATTATTGAGAGCCGTTTGGTTGACGGTGGTCCCGTGTCGTTGAGAGTACTTTGACCGCTGTGTGAGAGGTTGAGCATCTTGATTCTATCCGTTCTGAGAGAGAGCGTGGATTTTGACCATAGCCTGCATGAGCCACTACTCGATAGCGAGTTAGTCCGTTTGGACGCCCTACGTAATTCCTGCCCGTCAGCGGGAGGTGGTTGTAGGTGGGCGCAGGTTTGACTGGACCAGATGTGGCAGTCAGCTCGATTGGGTCGATTGTGCACTTCATGTGCTAGTGGTTGCATACCACTGTTTGGTCCTCCCCTTTTAGCCTTTAGATAGGGGCTTGGTAGCTGTTGAGAGTCTCCAGCTTACTCATTTCAGTCTTATGACTTGGGTTAGTTTATGTCTCCTGAGGACTTGGTGGGCAGACCGGTCAGGTCTGGCGGGGTACCCACTGAGAACTCCCTTTTTGGTGTTAGTTCTCACACCCTTTGGGGTCTTTCCCCCCTTTTTCCTTCCTCTCCTTTGTTTTGCAGAGTCTTAGCGGGTGATGCTGATTCTGCGGTTGTTGATCGAGGCGAAGGAAGTCGCGAGCTAGATCCCTACCCGTCGTTGGAGAGTAGCAGTATCCCCTACAGAGGAGATCTCAGTAGTTTAGTTGTTTTGTTTCCTCTTTTGAGAGACTGTTGTAGTGAGGATATTTTATGTATTGGAGAGACTGTACACTGTTGTATTTATTGGAGTTACCTCCCCGGATCGGTTCAGAGCTTGTATTTGAGGATATTGTTTTATTATTATTTTTATGGGGAGGCGGACAGTGTTGTTTTATTTCCAGTTGTACAGTGATTGATTTTGGTTATACAGCAGATTTTTTATTTATAGCTCTGATATCTGTTTAGCTATAGTACTTTCTTGCAGGTTGGACCTTCGCCTATGCGGTTTTGGCATAGGTGGGCGGATCTGTTGGCGGGCCCGGGTCGCAGTTTCGACCCCGGGGCGTGACAGATTAGAGTGGTATCAGAGCCTAGGTTGTAGGTCATGGCGGACTTAGAAACCCTAGGCTTATGGTTTGACCCTTGGTTGACTTCGTGAGAGTCGTGATTTATAGCGAGAGTCCTGATTGAGTTTTATACCTCTCCCAAGGGACGGGAGGAGTGATTGGCATGTTTATTCTTCTAAGTGATTATGTTGGCTGCAGACAACATAATGCTGTGGAACGGGTGACATGCTTTAGACTTTCGCTGGATTGGGTCGAGCGTTGTTGTGTGCTGTTTTGTTGTTTCGTCGTGCGAGCGGTGTCTCCCCGACGCTGGGTTTTGACCGTGTGTATCCTGTCATAGTAGTTGAGCTTGAGCGGTTGGTTTTGGGCCGGATACCCGATTGAGGTCAGAGCGCTCCGGACCCAGATGACAGGATTGTTAGAGGCTTATCAGCGGCTGAGTGAGCGAGCAGCTGGTTTTAGTGACACAGTTGTCGGAGCAACGGGCAGCTCGACAGTGCTTCCTTCCGAGACCACCCGGTTGTAGTATCCTCAGTGGCGGGGATTTCTGTGGCACCGATGGAGTGAGTAGCCCCCTCTGTGCCAATGGTTAGTGGCAAGGCACCGAGGTAGGGTGGATAGTTGACAGCTGGTGAGCTGAGGGGACGCGATCGATCTATTAAGCCAGATTTGGCAGATGAACCACCCCGACTCGTAAGATTGAGTTGGAGCATTTGGAGGCAGAGTCGTGGTTGGTGGTGATGGAGTGATCAATTGAGAGCCTCCCTGTACTAGAGAGTTTTGGCAGTTGTTGAACTGCGCGCTCCAGGTTCGAGGGACGAGGCGCATAGGATATGTGGCTGGGGGTGGATTGCGCCAGGATGCCTTTCTGTTTATTCAGTCCCTCCGTTATAGGTTTTGACGCCTCGTTGGAGTAGGCATTGTGTATGGAGCGTGGCGCTGCAGTTCCTTGGATAGGGATCTGCCGCCAGGGGCGAGTTCTGGATTTTGGCGCTTGGCGCCGGGTGATGGAGGACAGATCAGCCGGCAGAGGCATTTCTGGTTTTTTTCTCCGGGATAACGAGTTTCTGAGATGCCGGAGATCGGGTGGACCCCGAAGGCAGCATCAGTATTGTATTAGAGTGGCGCAGCGGTAGCGTGGATTTGTTATCTGCGGAGGACCTTATTCGTCGCCTCATGGTGATCAGAGACAGAGATCGTGCTCCCTTGTGGATAGTCCTGATTTTCAGGCAGATTGAGCGACAACCACTTGCATCGAGGGGATGAATCTGTGCCGCCCGATTGGAGGGCGCCACGGTGGTGGATCTAGTTGTCGCCGGTGTGATTTCATCACAGTAGTCGGAGTTAGAGCATGTTCCACTCTTGCATGGGCTAGAGGCAGATTTGTTATCACGTGCACTAGAGGTACAAGTTCCTGTTGTTGTTGTGCACGTGGAGGAGGCTTTTGGATCATGTCCAGTGCGGCCGAGATCGCGAGTTACCGGCAGAATTATTGGGAATTGTAGCAATTCGGTGTTTCGACCCTGTGCTTGAGATTGTTTGGCACAATGCCACAGAATGTTTGACTGCGGCGAGAGAGGACTTTGATCTTCGGCAAGGCGGACAAGAGGAGGCTTGCTTGTTGAGATTGTTAGAGCACTCAGGTTTTAGCGACAGGGTGAGAGGTGCTTACGGCGGCACCGGGACTCAGGGATGTCTCTGTTGCCCACGAGATCCCGGGTGTGATTTCACCTTAGTTGTTGGTAATGCCGCCGATTAGGGAGATAGAGATTGCGTTTGACGTGGTTCGGGGAACCGCGCCACCCTCGACAGTACTTTATTGGGCATCGCCGGTAGAGCCGAGAGAGCTGATGGCGCAGTTGCAGGATCTGATGTATCGTGGGGTCTGTTTGACCTAGTGCCACGCCGTTGATATACGGTGGTGATGCCACGCCGTTGGTATAACGGTGGTGATGCCACGCCGTTGGTACACGGTGGTGATGCCACGTCGTTGATACACGACTGTGAGGGTCCTTTTATGGTTGAGTGTAGATAGGTCCGGGTGGTATCTAGGACCTTCGATGGAGCTATACGCAGGCAGTTATTGTATAATGCGAGTACCTACTTGGAATTAGACAGCCGAGTAATTTGCCTAGATGGCGTTCAGGACACGGTAGGGGCATTATGAGCTCATAGTAAGGCCAAATGGAATAATTAATGCCCTGTTGTCTTGAAGATTTGAGAAATTGTGCGTCCCAGTTGTACTTGGATGGATTGGGAGTGGTGTTCCCCCAAGGATATTATGATTTACTCCCAGAGCGACTTGGAGTACGTGGAGCACTTGTGGATGTGCTACCATGCCTGTGTGGATGAAGCTGTATGCCAAGTTATTGAGGTACAAGTTGTAGCTTCAGAAGCATACCTTCTTGGGTCACTTTGTTCGAGCCGTAGGAGCGGCGGTGTAAATCCGGCCAATTTGGATATCACTTGGGATTTGGCCGAGATCGACAATTATCGTCGAGGTGAGGAGTTTCTTGGACTGGGCAGTGCCAAGAGAGCTTGGCAATCGGATGATGAGACTGATACCAGCGCCAATATTAGTATTTCCAGTGTTGGGAGAGATACTGCGAGTTTTAGTGATGCCTCCTGCAGCAACCGTGGAATTACCGTTGGGTTATTGTTGAGCATTCTGGATTACCCCGACAGGGCCACTGTGATGGCGGATACCTGGCGCAGGAAAGCTGTCAGGGGATGAGTTTGATAATTCCATAGCTGGCGCTGTGTGGACTATTGGGGCAAACATGGCTTGTGGTTGTGTCCCTGAGGGTTCCTTTGGATGATAGACCGCGGCTGAGTTGTTCACTCGGATGGTCAAGATTCGGGAGTGACCGAGCGAGGACCCCTCCTTGTTAGGGCTCTTTTCCTTATTGGATAATCGTGAGGGTGTGCTTCGGGTTGCCTTGGTTGAGTTGACACAGGTTGTGGTTTGGTGCGTGTTGCACTGGCGGTTATCTTGTTTCCCCCAACTTTTGATGGAAACCTTGTTGTGATTCATGTCTCAGCTCAGGAAGGTTATGTTTTTGGATCCCTTGACCATGATTGACTCGCCCCATTTGAGATCTAGGAATGTTTGGAGTACGAGGGATGCCCGTTGCGAATTCTGGCTCGTGAGATTAGAGGTTGCGCAATCGGGCTATGCCGTACTGGCTGTTGTTGTTGTGTTGAGGAGTAATCACGGGGAGTGAGAGGTGACTTGGGAAGCTAGAGACAGTGATGTTGAGTACTTACCCTTGGTGTTTGTGACTCCTGGTGGAATCGAGCTAGTTTCGAGGACGAAACTTTCTTTAGTGGGGGAGGATGTGAGAACCTGGATCCCCACGACTAGATTACTGGTTGACCAGTAGCTTCTGGAGGCCTATGGGGCGTGTCAGTGGTATTGGGCACCAATTGGACACAAGTGATGGGCTCAGTGTGTTAAGTGGATCACGTGGGTGATCGGTGGACCCCGTCGAATGCTTAGAAGTGATTTTGCGCGCAATGAATATTAAATTTGGGCTCAGCGCGAAGTTTGGACAAAAGAACATCTTCCCGGATGCCTTCGACATTTTTAGAGTTGGAATTTGGCAAATCGGACTTCGGATTTGGATTCAGCGCGCGAAAACGATGAAAATGGACTATTCACTTGTATTTTTCGGAGCCCGGATGATGCGCGCAATTTTCGAGGCATCTTGGTACTGTTCAGGCGCCGGCGGGCAACGGCGGCGGTGGCGGAGCGCGGCGCGGGCAGGCGCGGGCAGGTGCGCGGTCCACCGGGGGGAGCGTGCACCGGTCGCGGGCCACGTGGCGGATCCCGGTTGGGCCGGCGCGGGGGCGCGGTCCACAGGAAAAGGCGCGGTGCACGGTGGACCGGAGGGTGACACGTGGCGGCTTATGATTTGACGGTGCTGTGGACCGGGTCCACGGTGTGTGTGTGGGTGGCCTTGGGGCGCTTGCCTGGCAGGGGGGCGCAGGCGGCGCTGACAGCGCGCACGTGGGCGTGGCAGCGACGCGTTGACTGGGTGCATGCCACGTGTCAGCTGTGCAGTGAGCCACGTGTCGTGCAGTGGACGGTCCGGAGTGCTGTCGCCTGTTTGGCGGGCGACGTGGAGGCCCAGGGGAGTTTCGGGCTGCTACAGTGCGCGCCAGGGGAGGATTCGGGCTGCTACAGTGCGCGCCCGAAAGTCCCAAGCGCCCGGAAATTGGGACATATCCGGTATTAATTGATTTGTTTCTGGAGCCTTAAAAAGGGGATCCGAGCCTTCTTCCTTCCCCCTTTTCCGCCATTTCTGTGTCTCCTCTCGCCATGGCACCCTCAGCAAAGATGATCCCCGAGTTTTGCTGCATCCATCTGCAAAGTTTTGAGATTTTTGGTGGCACGCTTATCGAGGTTTCCATTTTTACGGCGCGGCGCGACGCTCGTCCATTTGGGTTCCCCTTCGTCGCGTTTCGGTGCGCGAGCTCCCCCGGCCTACTCCGACCACCTTTTCGAGTTATTTCTTCGCCGCTGGATCCGCGACGGACAGATCTACGATCTTAGTATTTTCAGATTTCCCCCATTTTGCGCTTTTCGAGGAGTTCTTCCATGTTTACTGTGACACAGTTTTCTGATGGATTTTCTGGACAGCGACACCTTGCCGGATTTTTATCTCCGCAACCGGGCATCGGATTGCGACGTGCTTATACACTTTTTTCATCTACTCGACGCGTGGATTGTCACAGTATTTTTCTTGGATTTTTATGAGTTTTTCCCGAAAGTATATTTCTCGCCCTTTATCTGTGCATGGAAATACAGATGTGTGGTTGTATGTTTGTGGGCGCCCTGTGTTGTGGAATTTGTAACTCGGCCTACGAGGCTCGGAATTTGACGTGCAGGTACTCGTTTCGAAGGTATCGACGCGAGGAACGCGATAGTAATTTTGTTGGATTTTTCTGGGCACTTTCTGCAGGTGAAAACTGCACGTCTTCGGGGCTGTTTTCTGATGTTGTATATGAGGATTATTTTTGGAATAAAAGTGTAATGTTGGAACTTATTGTTGTACCCAGGGGTGTTTGCAAGTGTTGCTGGACCTGTTGGAACTGGAGAATATTGGACTTAGTGGATTCCGGGCGTTTTCAGTTGTTTGGAGCCACGGCTTGCGCGACATATTCCGAGGGTGCAATTTTGGCAGATTTTGGACTGTGAGCGTCTACACTCTTCACCGACTTCAGGTTTGCCTTGGTTTAAGCGCTTCAGGTGGGTAAGCTTAATATCAGTAACTGTATAAGGCAATGATTATGTTATGGCGAATATAAGTGCACTTGTGGGGATGTCACCCCTCTATGACTGATGCATGCATGTTTAGGGTACATGGTTTATGTTTGTAAGGTAGGTAAGCTTGATAATGATATTTGTATAAATGATTGCAAGAATAGTATTTATGAGGTATACTGAGGACTTGCATGACTTGGACATCTATGTGATGATTAGTGTAAGCTTACCTAGGATAATGTTACCCTATGAGATTATGTAACATGCCATATTAGCACATAGCCTTTCATGTGGTTGGTTTATGCTTTGGGACAGGATTTCGTAGCTATGTGCGGATTTGTACTCTGAGGAGTTATTATGATCGAGGATTATGGTCGGGTGTAGGCATGTGGATTACTTTGTTGTATCTTTCTTGAGGACAAATGCATGCTTGTATGGACATATAGTTAGGCCCCCTTTTTATTGCTACACTACTTGTTGGAACTTGACTTAGGAGAAACCATGCTTTTCCTTTCTCCTTCTTGTTAGTCAGGTGGTCAGTGTTGCTCGGGTTCGAGCAGGGGTCTGGATAGTGTAGTCGGGACTTCGTGTCTGGGACAGGTTGGATTAGTCGTGGGGCTTTGCGGCAACCGCGGATATTGGGCGGTTGACCGGATGTTTCTCTATGCACCTGATTGGGTATCAGTTTTCTTTAGTGGATGGAGTTTCCCACTTATCGTTCAGTTGCATCCGATTGAGGTCGGGTCTTTCCTTGGTGGTTGAGTTTTCTCACTTTGATCAGATTGATTATCAAAGTCCTGCTATATAGAGATACTTGTGATACTGATGACAGAGATACTTTACTCGTGTGGGTCGCTCCCCTCGAGTGCCGCTCCGGAGTAGGATTTAGACCGTGTTGGGTTCCGGTCAGACCGTGTTGGGTTCCGGTCATTTGGACAGTGGAGATACTGAGTTCGGGAGATTGGTGACAGAGCAGGCAGTACCGGGTTTTATACCGGTTCATTCGATTGGGTTTATTTCGGTCAAATACTTTTATTGTTACACTCGTGCCTGGGGGCCGAGTGCAGACTGGTAGTTGAGTTTAGATCAGTGCTAGTATTATTGAGAGCCGTTTGGTTGACGGTGGTCCCGTGTCGTTGAGAGTACTTTGACCGCTGTGTGAGAGGTTGAGCATCTTGATTCTATCCGTTCTGAGAGAGAGCGTGGATTTTGACCATAGCCTGCATGAGCCACTACTCGATAGCGAGTTAGTCCGTTTGGACGCCCTACGTAATTCCTGTCCGTCAGCGGGAGGTGGTTGTAGGTGGGCGCAGGTTTGACTAGACCAGATGTGGTAGTCAGCTCGATTGGGTCGATTGTGCACTTCATGTGCTAGTGGTTGCATACCACTGTTTGATCCTCCCCTTTTAGCCTTTAGATAGGGGCTTGGTAGCTGTTGAGAGTCTCCAGCTTACTCATTTCAGTCTTATGACTTGGGTTAGTTTATGTCTCTTGAGGACTTGGTGGGCAGACCGTCAGGTCTGGCGGTGGTACCCACTGAGAACTCCCTTTTTGGTGTAGTTCTCACACCCTTTGGGGGTCTTTCCCCCCCTTTTTCCTTCCTCTCCTTTGTTTTGCAGAGTCTTAGCGGGTGATGCTGATTCTGCGGTTGTTGATCGAGGCGAGGGAGTCGCGAGCTAGATCCCTACCCGTCGTTGTAGAGTAGCAATATCCCCTACAGATGAGATCTTCAGTAGTTTAGTTGTTTTGTTTTCCTCTTTTGAGAGACTGTTGTAGTGAGGATATTTTATGTATTGAGAGACTGTACACTGTTGTATTTATTGGAGTTACCTCCCGGATCGGTTCAGAGCTTGTATTTGAGGATATTGTTTTATTATTATTTTTAAGGGAGGCGGACAGTGTTGTTTTATTTCCAGTTGTACAGTGATTGATTTTGGTTATACAGCAGATTTTTTATTTATAACTCTGATATCTGTTTAGCTATAGTACTTTTCTTGCAGGTTGGACGCTTCGCCTATGCGGTTTTGGCATAGGTGGCGGATCTGTTGGCGGGCCCGGGTCGCAGTTTCGACCCCGGGGCGTGACACATGCTCCCCCACTTGAAACTCCAAGTCGCGGCGTCTCTAGTTTGCATAGCTCTTTTGTCGACTCTGGGCGGTCAGCAACCGCTACCTGATGAGGCGCACTTTTCCTCGGTCTCTTCTACCAAGTCCGGCCCCAAGAATTTTTGCTCCCCCAAGTCGTCCCAACAGATCGGAGATCGACAGCGTCGGCCATATAATGCTAGCCTGGTAACTGTTGTTGTAGGTGAACTCCACGAGAGGTAGGTAACGTGACCATCCGTCCCCCAAATCAAGTACACAGGCACGAAGCATGTCCTCGAGGATCTGGATCACCCGTTCAGATTGTCCATCCATCTGGGGGTGAAAGGCTGTGCTGAAGTGCAGTTTAGTCCCCAGGGCCCGTTGTAGACTCTGCCAAAAGTTTGAGACAAACCGTGTGTCTCTATCTGAAGTGATCGATGCCGGTACTCCGTGCAACCTCACGATCTCGCTGATGTAGACCTGAGCCAGCCGATCTCGCGTCCACGTCTATAAATGGGTAGGAAGTGAGCCGACTTCGTTAACCGATCCACGATGACCCAGATGGTGTCATGCCCCTGCTGCGAACGCGGAAACCCAGTGACAAAATCCATGGTGATTCGCTCCCATTTCCACTCTGGTACGGGTAGCGGTTGCAACTTCCCTGCCGGCCGTTGGTGTTCGGCATTTATTTGTTGATAGATCAAACAGTGCACTACAAACCGTGTTACATCTCCCTTCAGCTCCGGCCACCAGAAGGTCTGCTTGAGGTCTCTGTCCATTTTTGTGCCCCCGGGGTGCGCCGCATAGGGAGCGCAGTGCGCTTCTGTCAAGATTTCCCACTTCAAATCCGGCGAATCGGGCGCGCAAATCCGCCCTCGGAAATGGAGTGTGTCGTCTGCTTCCACCGAAAAGTCCCCCTCCTGGTCCGGGAAAAACCTGTCCCGGGCAAGCTGTAACTGTCTATCGGTCCTTTGGCCCTCCCGGATCTTCTCGAACAAGGTAGGCTTGATTATTAAAGACATTAGTCGCGCGACCGTTCCTGCCGGAACCACCTCCAACCTCAACCGCGAGGACTCCGCGATCAAGTTATCATGCTGAGTAATCGTGCCCGCTGATGTACCCTCTATCTGTCCCTTCCTGCTCGAAGCATCCGTTACGACATTTGCTTTTCCAGGATGGTATTGAATTGATAGATCGTAGTCCTTCAGCAACTCAAACCACCGTCTCTACCGTAGATTCAGTTCATTCTGGGCGAAAAGGTATCTAAGGCTTTGGTGGTCCGAGAACACAATACAGTGGACACCAAAGAGGTAGTGCCTCCAAAGCTTCAGAACGAAGACGACTGCGGCCAGCTCTAGATCATGCGTTGGGTAATTCCGTTCATATTCCTTGAGTTGTCTTGAAGCATAGGCTATGACTTTCCCCTGTTGCATCAGTACACCCCCCAGTCCGATCCGTGACGCATCACAGTAAACCTCGTAGTCCTCTCCGGGTGTCGGTAGCACAAGTACAGGTGCCCTCGTTAGCCTATCCTTGAGTTCCTCGAAGCTCTCCTGGCATTTCGCCGTCCTAAAAAGCCCACCTCGCGACGCCCAAACTCACACCTTTGGAGCTTGGCCTACCCCCTTTGGCCCCTGAGAGTCTGGAAGGTCACTCGTAAACGCTCCTCGTCTGTACGCGGGTGGATCAGGATGTCGTCAATAAAGACCACTACAATTCGATCCAAGAAAGGTCTGAAAATTCTGTTCATATATTCAGGAACACCGCTGGGGCGTTCAAATACCCATCCCCGAGGCAAAGACACGCGAAACGCCCTAAGGTTTCAGATAAACGACGGGCTCAACCTGCCTGGCAACCCTACCGTCCCGTCCCTCTTGATCGAAACTAAACTGAGTAAGACTGCTCCCCGACTTGGGGTTCCCTGCTATGACGCCACCGGTTCGCAGACTACCTCTGACGGTGCTGAGCAGTCAGCAACCAAGTCTCGCGATGCGTCAAGGTGCCCAGTCCTACTGCCAAACCCGGACCGACGAGCCCTTAAATGCCCCAAAAGACCCGACAACAAAGGGGGAAAACACACTAATACCCTTACAAAACTCCAGGAAATGCCAACCAAACAAGCCGGGTCACCGCCTACAAGAATCCTCCTTTGGGAACAACGAACCCACCCGTCACCAACACGGACCCCTTCCACCCGTCACCAACACGGGCCACTTCCACCCGTCACCAACACGGGCCACAAGCTCTGAACATAACCACCATCCCGAATTGTCTGCTCCGACTGTCCTTCCTACCGAGGCGACGGTCGAAGCCAAAGCTAGGTTCCAGTTCTGAGACCTACCATCAGGCCTACCCCACAGAACAAGCTGCATGCAGGGCATCCTAGCCGAAAGTGACCAATGCCAGAGCGCTATGTAGTCAACAACCCCCGCTGACCTACACTGCTTTACAAACAAAAGACCCGCAACCCAAAATCCTCAAGACTATGCCTTGGTCATGGGAAGCTGGCGACAAAACCAAGAAATACGATCCTACTTCCGTCCTGGCACCGAAGGGGTGTTACCCTTTGATTAGCCCCTAACGCTCGGTTCCAATCCGTTGCCCCTCCAAGCACCGGGCATTGAACCGAGCTGCAAACCCCCAGACCAAACAGTCACACTCCCAAAAGGAGAAATCTAAGCTCAACGCCCACTAAAACAAAGGCCCTCCCCAGGTACAGTAGACTAGCCATCCAAAACCTACCCGATCGAAAAGAGGACCAGTAACGAAGACGACGAGAGTAACCCTGCCACAAAACCGCCTAGGTTTACTAAGCGCACTCGAAGGATCACGCGCCAACCCACCAGTAAGACAACCTAACCGACTTTCTTGTGCATAACACAAGAACCCAACCCGGAGCTACCTGGCACCCCCCAGCGTCAAATGCTAAACCCCCAATAAGAAGTCGCCACTTACGCACACTTGTGCGAAGCGAGACACGGCTTCTCTAACCAAAATCGAGCCCAAACGAACAAAATCTACTAGCCCCGGTGGTCTCCTTTTTCCACCCAAAGGAGAACCCCAAGGTCCCATCACGACGATCTCTACAACCATGGTAGTGTCTACAGTAAAAAGCCGAACTATGGGTAACCACAGTAGGGGATGAGTCCTCATTCCCGCCCATACCTTGCCCAAGGTGCAAAAAGAATCGGCCGACCATCTGTTGTAATCTGCTGTAACCTAACACCAGCAGACCCAAAAGGTACCAATTAGACAAGAGGCTACCAGGTTGCCCACGACCGACAACCCAGCAGACACTCTATCAACCACCAGCGGATTACACTGCCACCAGTCACCGTTGCTACCGACGACCCGGACGTCGGCAGAGGAAGGGGTTCGGAAAATAAAAGCCGACACAACGATCTGCTGTGTTAACAGCCGCACCGGGTGCATGAGCACCATCAGCAGTCCCACCGTGTCCTGTGCCGGTTGCTTAATCCATCGATTCCCGGCAACCTCCACGAACCCGGTTGCAGCCGGCCTCGACCCCAACCTCCAAAACAACCCGACTACACTAGCACAACACGAGTCAACTCTAGACTCAACTAATACAACACCCAAACACTATCGAGAATAGGGACTCTACTTCCCCCCCCCCCCCCCCCCCCCCCCCCCCCCCCGACCACTCGCGCTCTACGCATCTATACCATGTTCATCTCATTAGTTAGTAGCTAGGGTTCCGATTACTGTGGTTAAAGTTTTGTCTCTGATACCATCTTAATCTGTCACGCCCCGGGGGTTTAAACGCGCGGAAGGATAGCCACCGATGCTCCCAAATTTACCAACATTTTTGTTTTTGAAACCGATCTCCCCCGGTGCGTGCCCAGACCCGCCGCATATACAAATTCACTCTACAAACGGGCAGAGTCTCCTTTGTATATGCACGGCGTCCTGACTACAATGTCCAACCAGTCATACCTTTAACCACACTAGTTTCACAGTCAAGTACATACAACCACTTTTCATAAGTAATAAAGAGGCCGATCATTTCTTTTAAAGGATAAACCGCAGGGTTTTGAAAACGGTGCCCACACGACACTCAGGTTTTACAAAGCCATTTCGAAATCCATAAATCCACAGGGTTTTGAAAACGGTGCCCACTCGACACCTATGTTTTTGCAAAACTACTTCGAAATCCATAAATCCACAGGGTTTTGAAAACGGTGCCCACTCGACACCAACATTTTTCAAATCATTTTCGCAATGTTTTCTTTTCTTTTCATTTTAGTTCGCAAACGGCCAACTATTAAAATAGTAAACTAACATTCATCCACAGAGTACTGTAATCATTCCAACATCCACAACAACTCCCAAAATAACATAACACACAGCTACTATAGGTAACAAAATGAACATAAGGAGAGATAACCAATGTCTGTGGCCTCGAAGGGTCGAAAGGTCTCTCGTGCGGCCTCGCTGTCGCCCTAGCACTCACCCCTGGAAGAACCTGTCACAGAGTGGGAAGTCAGTGACCCGGAAAATAAAGTACGAAAGCAATAAGGGCTATAAATATGGCAAACCGCAGTAAAACCAGAGCAACCACCCTCCTCATCGTGCAATCAACAGTAAAAACCCTGTACAATCCAAACCGGGCACCTGCCCCGGCAACCACACCGAGCACCTACCTCGGAAACCATGCCGAGCACCTACCTCGGCACCCCACCGAGCACCTTCCTCGGCACCACCGCTCACACCCCCCACCCACGAGGGCCCCCATTACGTCACCAACACGTGGGGTACACGGGTCAACGTACTACTTTTCCGAAAAAGCACACCCTCGCGGTGGCCAAACCGCTGGTGTGCGTGTAGCAATCTCGAGCCTCGTAACCAAGTATATAGATAATAACTTAAACAGGGTCAGCAACGTAAACAGGTAATTAATTTATTTTTCACCTTTGCCCAAACATGCAATTATTTTAACTTCCCTTTTTCCAAACGTGCAATTCCTATGCTTATACTTTTCCCCAAACAACCATGGAAAAGTACCCACCTTGCGTGTGATGACCGGCGCTCGGCTTGTCCGCGTCTGCGTGCCTGCCGAACCTACAACGTCCCGCCCTGTAATAGCCGCTGGTTTAAAATATTTTTAAGGGTCTACTTTTGGTTTCGTTAATTCCGCATTTCGTTTCGGGGGCTGGAGGGTAATCGAATAATTCCCTATTTCCGGACAGACCGTCGGGGCCCGCGGCTATTTTTAGTTAATAGGGCTCGCGAAACGGAGAACGGCGGCGAAATCGGTTCTGAATTCCGACGCCGGAATCTCCCGGAATAAATTCCGGAAGGTAGCTAACGGTTCAGATGGTTAACGCGGTTTTTTTCAGACAGACCGGACCCTGGTTCGCACCCGACTTGTACCCGTTTTAACTTGAACTGGGTTGATTTCCCATCCCGCCAACTTAACCGTTCCCGCTTGTTTTCCCCGTCGTGCACTCCCCATAACTACCCACTCCCCATAACTACCGCCACCCCCCATAACTACCCACTCCCCATAACTACCGCCACTCCCCTTAACTACCCGCAACTCCCTTAACTACCCGCAACTCCCTTAACTACCCGCAACTCCCCACTACTACCCGCAACTTCCCACAATTCCCCACTCCCCACAAGTCCCCTGCGTACGAAACCCCAATTCCCCAACCTTTCAGTTTCCCAACCGAACCCTTCTGTTTCCTCACCGATTGCGCGGAGGATCCAAGCGGCGAGACCAAGGAAGGAGAGGGGGACGTCCTCGCATACCTTGTAGCCGAACTCGCAGGATCGGATCACCCTTCCCTCCAACAACGAGGTGAGCACGCTAGGGTTTTACTTTGTTGCTTCGTTCTTGGTTGGAGCGGACGCGGGGGGGGGGGGGGGGGGGGGGGGGGGGGGGGGGGAAGAAGGTGCGTGGGCACCGCCGGAATCCGGCGCGCACGGAGCCCCGCATGCGGGTGCGGGCGGCACCGCATGCGGGCTGCCGCATGCGGGCGCCGCCACTTGCGGGCGGCACCGCATGCGGGCTGCCGCATGCGGGCGCCGCCGCTTGCGGGCTGCCGCATGCGGGCGCCGCCGCTTGCGGGCGCCTCCGCATGCGGGCGCCGCCGCTTGCGGGCTGCCGCATGCGGGCGCCGCCGCTTGCGGGCGCCTCCGCATGCGGGCGCCGCCGCTTGCGTGCTGCCGCATGCGGGCGCCGCCGCTTGCGGGCGCCGCCGCTTGCGGGCTGCCGCATGCGGGCGCCGCCGCTTGCGGGCGCCTCCGCATGCGGGCGCCGCCGCTTGCGGGCTGCCGCATGCGGGCGCCGCCGCTTGCGGGCGCCTCCGCATGCGGGTGCGGGCGGCACCGCATGCGGGCTGCCGCATGCGGGCGCCGCCGCTTGCGGGCGCCTCCGCATGCGGGTGCGGGGGGCACCGCATGCGGGCGGCCGCATACGAGCGCCGTCGCTTGCGGGCGCCTCCGCATGCGGGTGCGGGGGGCACCGCATGCGGGCGGCACCGCATGCGGGCGGCCGCATACGAGCGCCGCCACTTGCGGGCGTCGCCGCAAGCGGGGTGCGGGCGGCACCGCATGCGGACAACGCCGAACACGGGCGTCACCGCATGCGGACGGCCGCACGCTGTTAGTACGCCGCCCAGCCGTGCGGGGCCAGGCGCGTACGTGTGCGAATTGTGCGCAAGGTGAGAGGGCGCCGGGAGCTCTAGTCGTTAATCTGACAAAGTCTTAAGTTGCTGACTCCTATATGACATATTCGTGTAGGTCTGGGCGGGCACCCGAGACGCGAGAGAACCTTACATCAGTCAGGAGCGCGACAACAAGGTGGGTTTATGGTCGAGGCTGAGTATTGTGTTGGTAATCCGAAAGGGACTTTTTATTGTTAATCGGTACTAACACTGACGGTTTCTATGATGTACTATCTTACCCCGTGACTTGGTTACTTGGTTACTTGGTTACTTGGTTACTTGGTTACTTGGTTACTTATGCTCGAGTTGCGACACGCGCACCCGCGGTTTGGCCACCGCAAAGGGTGCTCTTTTCCGGAAAGGCGGTCTTCGACCCGTGTTACCCCACGAGGTGACGTAGTGGGGGCCCCCGTAGGTGGGGGGTTTGAGGCAGCGAGGTGCGAGCGGTGCGACCTGTCGGGATTGGATCCCGATGAGGTCAGGTGTGCGACCGCCGGGATTGGATCCCGATGTGGTCAGGTGTGCGACCGCCGGGATTGGATCCCGATGCGGTCAGGTGTTACAGGTGATACCGGGGTTGCAGGTGTTACAGGTGGTACAGGTGGTTGCGAGTTACCGTTACGAGTAGAGCGGTTGTTCCGGCCAGTCTTACTTTTGTGACTTGGTATTACTTTACTGTTTTAGTACTATTCTTATGATAGTGTCGCTGACTACCCACTCTGTGACAGGTACCTCCAGGGGGTAGAGGTAGGCGACGGTGAGGCCGAGGTGGTAGCAGTCGGGCTGAGGGAGCCCTAGTATGCTGTATCATTTACTTTCTCTGCATTTCATTCAGAACTGTAGGTTATTGTGTGGTTCTCGATACCCTTGTGGGGTCGTGTGGATGTTGAGTACTTTCTTGCTGGTTATGCACTACTATTTCCTTTATTGTTCCCGTTGGGCCCGTTTTCTAAACCTTGTGGATTTATGCCGTTTTCCAATCTGTTTTCAAAACCTAAGGCCGTGTGGGCCTGTTTTCAAAACGGTGAGTTTATACTTTCAACTTGACTGGCCACGGGTATTGTTTAGTCTTCATGCACCATACTACTTCGAACTGTTGTGACTAAATGGGGAAATGATTGCTTATGTTCGACTATTGTAACAGCCGCGACGCCGTGCATATACAGAGGAGACTCTGCCCGATTTTCGAGTAAATCTGTATATGTGGCGGGTCTGGGCACGCGCCGGGGAAGGAGGTTTTTAAACAAACAAAAAAAAAAGATGTACGCACTTTACGCGTACTTTGAGGTATCGTTTCCGCTAAAATAAAACCCCCGGGGCGTGACACGCCCCCCTTCGTTCCGCTGGAGGAAGAAGAAGGAGAGGATCGTCCGCCCTTCGCCCGATCGATCCCGCAGAAAAGGAACAAATCTCCTTCCCTCTCCCTGTCTCTCCGCCCGGATCCCTACGCCGCTTTCTTGAAAAAAAGAGGAATTAAGGACTTGGGGTTTTTCCCGTACGCATCCAAACTGACCTAACGCAACCAAGAGGGGAGAAATATGATTAAAATCCCAGATCGCACCTTAAGTCAATCGGGACTGGGAAGAGGGATCTAGATTACCTCAAAAAGCGTGCCGATCGCCAGCATGGATTCTGACGCGCCCAAACAGATAGCCAACTTCAAAAATCATTTCTGGGAGATCTCGGGGTCGGAATTCGAATCCGATCCCGCCACCGTTCACCGTTTTGCGAGCTCTAGCACCTAAAAATATCCGCAAGCCCCGACGGTTAGCCCAGAAATTCTCGAACAGTTAACCCCCACCAGACGACTAAATTAAAAAGAATAAAATAGAATTACCAATTTAGAAGGCGGGTATTACAGGTCCACGGCTCCCCCATGCACCAAAATGCACTAGAAACTTTCGGGTCTCCTTTTTGGGCGTCCGGACTCTGAAAGATACAAGTAAATAGCCGTTTTTTATCGTTTTTCCACGCTGAATCCAAATACGGCCTCCATTTTGCACAAAGCTCATTCCAAAATTCGACGGGGGTATCCGAATACACTCGGGATCCATTCAACGCACTGAGTCCATTTCTTGAGTCCGATACACACCCAAACACTCCCATCTCCAAAGATAGTCCTCCAGAAGCCACTGATCAAGCCATAATCCCCCAATGAAGATCCGGGTCATCACATCCTCCCCCACTAAAAGAAAGTTTCGTCCTCGAAACTAAAACAACTCAAAAGGGAGTCTCAAAACTAGGGTAGGTATCCATCAACACCGTCTCCAGCTCCCAAGTCACTACTCACTCCCCGTGATTACTCCTCAACAACAATAACAACAACCAGTACGGCATGGCTCGATTGTGCAATTCTCTCATCTCACGAGCCAGAATTCGCAACGGGCGTCCCTCGTACTCCAAACATTCATAGATCTCAAATGGAGCGAGTCAATCACGGGCGAGGGATCCAAAAGCACATCACTCCCGTGCTGAGACGTGGAAAACCTCAGGGACTCCAACAAAAGGCTGGGAGAAAAGGGAAGAAGAACAGTACTACACACATCAACACCACACCCTGGTGCCAACTCGACCAGTGCAACACAAAACACCCCCACGTGATCATCCAAGAAGGGAAGAAGCCTTAACAAGCCGGGGTCCTCACTCAGTCACTCTCAAATCCTGACCATCCGAGTGGACTGCTCCACCGCAGTCTACCATCAAAAGGAACCCCCAGGGACACAACCTTGAGCCCTGATCACCTCAACGGTCCCACACAGCGCCAGCTATGGAATCATCAAACTCAACCCCAAATAGCTCTCCTGCTCCAGGTATCCGCCACTACCGTGGCCCTGTCGGGGTGATACTGGATGCTCATCAATAATCCAACTGTAACTCCATAGCCACTATGGGAGGCATCACTGTATCTCGCAAATCCATCTCCCATCACTGGCGATGCTAAAATCGGCGCTGGTATCAATCTCATCACCTATTCGTCAAGCTCTGCTAGCACTATCCGGTCCAAAAGCTCCTCACCTCAACAATAACTGTCGGTCTCGGCCAGTCTCGAATAGCATCCATTTTGGCCAGATTTCCACCGCCGTCCCTATGGCTAGAATATGTAATCCAAGAAGATATGCTCTCGAAGCTAAAACTTGTACCACAACAACTTGGCGTATAGCTTCTTCCTCATAGACCTTGTCACACCATCTACAAGTGCTCCACAAGCTCTAAATCACACAGGGAGGGGGGTAAAATCAAAATATCCCGAGAATATCGCCAATAATCCTTCCAAGTGCAGCTGGAACACACAATTCCTCAAATCTTAAAGGCGACAGGGCATTAGTCATTCCATCTGGCCTCACTGTACTCATAATGCCCCTACCGTGTCCTGAACACCATCTTGGCGAAATACTCAGCTGTATGATTCCAAATAGATACATGCATCATAAGCAAACAACTGCCGGAGTATAACTCCATCAAAAGGTCCTAAATAATACTCGGACCTGCCTGCGGTCACACCACACAAGAACCCTCACCCCCGTGTATCAACGACGTGGCATCACCACCGTGTATCAACGGTGTGGCATCACCACCGTGTATCAACGGCGTGGCACTAGGTCAAACAGACCCTCGATCCATCAGATCCTGCGACTGCGCCATTAGCTCTCTCAGCTCTACAGGTGATATCCAATGAGGTGCTGTCGAGGTTGGCGCGGTTCCCAGAACCACGTCAATCGCAATCTCAATCTCCATAACCGGCAGCATCATCATCAGCTCAGGTGGGATCACACCCGGGATCTGACGGGCAACAGGAATATCCTTGAGTCTCGGTGCCGCCGTAGGCACCTCTCGCACTGTCGCTACAACCTGTGTGCTCTAACTGTCTCAGCAAACAAGCCTCCCTTGTCTGCCTCGCAGAAGGTCATAGCCTTCTCTCTCCGTAGTCAAACATCATGTGGAACTGTGCCAACCAATCCCAAGCACTAGGTCAAAACACCGAACTGACACAAATACCAATAAGTCTGCCGATAAACTGGAGGTCTCAACTTCACTAGACATGATCCACAATCCTCCTCCATATGCACCACACCAACCGGAACCTGTACCTCTAGTGCATGTGGTAACCACTCTGCCTCTAGTCCATGCAGGAATGCAGAGTGCTCTAACTCCGACTGCTATGATGGAATAACACCTGCGACGACCCGATCCACTGCCTTAGCGCCCTCAAAATCCAGTGTCGGGGAGACATAGCTCACCACGACAAAACTGCAAATCAGCATGACACAAACACTCGACCCAATCCAGCGAAGGTCTAAAGCATGTCACCCATTCCACAGCATTATGTTGTCTGCAGCCAACATAATCACTTAGGAGAATGAACATGCCAATCATTCATCCCGTCCCTTGTGAGAGGTATAAAACTCAATCAGGACTCTCGCTACAAATCACGACTCTCACAAAGTCATCCAAGGGTCCAACCACAAGCCTAGGATTTCTAAGTCCACCATGACCTACAACCTAGGCTATGATACCAACCTAATCTGTCACGCCCCGAGGTCGAAACTGCGACCCGGGCTCGCCAACAGATCTGCCACCGATGCATAACCCCGCATAGATGGAGCGCCTAACCTGCAAAAGATAGTACTATAGCTATGCAAATATCAGAGCGAAAATAAAATACTGTAAAATAAAATCCAATCACTGTACAACACGAAATAAAGTACAACATCCATCTCCTCAAATACAGATAATCATCATACAATGTCCTCAGTACAGCATCTCTCAACTATAAAAGGGAGATAAACTAAAACTATAGTACATCAGTCTCCCCAAATACAAAAGATCCCTCTCAAAATAAACAATAAAAACCAGCTGACAGCTACAAGGAATCTCCAACCAGGGGATACAGCTACACTCCTCGGGCGGTAATGATCTAGCTCGTGACTCCCTCGCCTCGAACAATGATCGAAAGATCAGCAACTCCTGCAGAAGACTCTGCAAAACAGGAGGAAGAAAAGAGGGAAACAACAATGGGGGTGAGAACCACTAGTAAACCAGTAGCCTCCCCTTGTGGGTAAAGCCTCCAACTCCGGCGGACCCACTAAGTCTACCAGAGGTAAGAAAAGGAATAAGTGGTAAAGCTGTAAACAGAACTGCTGAATAAAGGGAAACCACCACTAGTATGCCTCTAAATGCAATACCGAAAGAAATGACTGTATGAATGCATCAGAAAATAGTATCTGTCCAAATAAAGCCAATCTAGCCACCAGTAAAAACTGGTACTGCCTGCTCTGCTGTCGAACTCAAGAACTAATCCGCGGGATATAGACCGGCTCCCATTCGGCACGGTCGCACCCAGAAATAAGTAACAGACCGGCTCCAATCCGGCACGGTCGCACACTCCGGAGTGGCACTCAAGGGGAGCGACCCACACGAGTAAAGTATCTCAGTAACAAGTATCATAAGTATCATAAAACAGCAGGACTGGATCACGACTCTGATCGAAGTGGGAAAACCCATCCACTAAAGAAAACCCCGATCCCCAATCTGATGCACAAGTACTCAATGAGTGGGAAACTCCATCCATTAACGAAAACCCCGATCTCCCAATCTGATGCAAAAGTAAACACCCAGTCAACCGCCTAATGTCCGCGGTCGCCGCAATACCCCGTAAGTTCAAATCTGATAAGTAATTAATATCTGGCCAACCACCTAATGTTCGCGGTTACCACAATACCCCACAAGTCCATAATCTGATAAGATAACAATTTCCGGTCAACCGCCTACTGTCCGCGGTTGCCGCAATACCCATAATCAAGTTCCACCTGTCCCCGACCCCAAGGTCCCAGCTACCCTATCCCAGACCCCTGCTCAATTCCGAGCAACATGAATCAAGAGTCTAAATGTAAAGGAGAAGGAAACAATCATGGTTTCTCCTAAGTCAAGTCCAATATGATAGTGTAGCAATAAATAGTGGCCTATCTAGATGTCCATACAAGCATGCAATTGTCCTCTTTAAAAACTGAAGGAAAGTACTTAATACTAATTTTTAGAAGCAAAAATTGAGATGTCCCAATATGATAAATTATTTTGCATGCGAGGTTGTGTTATAACATTTGATCCAACAACAGTGTCCTAATTTAACATAGATAAGCTGTCACATAATCTGTGGGGTCAATGCACATGGTTCTCAATTAGGATAGCAATTATCACATTTAAAATAGGGGATCTCTAATACTCCTAGTGAGTTAGTCAAAAGTGAGGTAAGCAACAACCACCCACCTCGATCGCAGAGCACGCGAAGCACATCCCAAATACGCCCTCACTTCAGGTAAACATGGCGCACTGCACGGTAATCCAAACGGCGTACAATAATCCAAAAAATGCACAATTACCCGCTGTCCAACAATCAGTCCCAAAAATGGCTAAATTTTACCCGCGAGATGAACTCGAAAAAATCCAAAAAAATAACAGCTGCGATCATCGCGTCGAGCTGATCGAAACGAGTACTCGCACGTTCTGATCCGATACCTGTAGGCCAAGATAAAAATAAAACACCGCTGCATGCTCAAAACTTCCCACAAACAAAAATCCTGTAGCATTATGTCCAGAAAAGTGGGATTATAACCTTCACAGCAGCCTCCAAAAATCCCAGAAAAATCACCACTGTGTTCCACGCGACGAGTAGATCCAAATCGAGTACTTATTCGCCCTGTTCCGATGCCCGTAGGCCGAGATATAAATCAAACAAGCCTCTGCTATCCAAAAAGTCACCACAGAAAAAGGGGGTCAAAAGGTACCTCGGGAACTATGCCAAAAACCCAAAATGAGGTGAAACAATCAACACGGAAAACGAAGCCTTACCTCACTAGAACATGCTGCCATAAAAATCAACCAAAAATTCCATCGGGGTAGCGCAGGGTAGCCCTCAGACTGAACTGTGACGGAAAAGCCCACTGTAAGAGAATCGTGGCAGTGCGCCGAATCACAGATAACGCCGATGCCGAGGCCTCCAAAAATCCCAGAAATCCTCCATGGGGTGTAGAACAAGTAGAGGAAGAAGTCCCCTAAAGAAACCTATGTGAGAAATGTGACGCCCCACTTCCCAGGGGGTCACCCATCCTAGAACTACTCTAGCTCTAGCACGCTTAACTCTCATGTTCCTCTTGGATTTTGCTACCATCCAAAATGCTATAGCCGGGTTAGAGATTTAGTCCTATTATATCATTTATATATAGGACTAATCCAAATTCCGGCTATAGCATTTTGGATGGTAGCAAAATCCAAGAGGAACATGAGAGTTAAGCGTGCTAGAGCTAGAGTAGTTCTAGGATGGGTGACCCCCTGGGAAGTGGGGCGTCACAGTTGGTATCAGAGCCATTCACCAGCCGGAAATGTGAGATGAGTCTCGGCTGAGCCAGGGTTATATAGCGGGTAGAGCGAGGCTCCCCGGCTAATGACCGTTGTGAGTGGAGTGCAGCTCCTCACAAGGTCGGCTAAGGCTAACGAGACGAGTCTCACATCGCCTGGTGCTTGTGAGTGTGCTTGAGCCTGACGTGGACGTCAGGGCTTAAAGGGGGGAAGAATGTAACACCCCCGGAATTTGGATTAGTCCTCTATATAAATGATATAATAGGACTAAATCTCTAACCCGGCTATAGCATTTTGGATGGTAGCAAGATCCAAGAGGAACATGAGAGTTAAGCGTGCTAGAGCTAGAGTAGTTCTAGGATGGGTGACCCCCTGGGAAGTGGGGCGTCACAGTTCTTTGCAGGTTAGTCGCTACGCCTATACGGGGCTTCCCGTATGGGCGGCGGATCTGTTGGCGAGCCGGGGCGCAGTATCGCCCCGGGGCGTGACAGATTAGAGTGGTATCAGAGCTGAAAGAGAAAAGCTGGAATAAAATACATAAAATAAACTACAACTCACAAATATACAAACCAATCTCACCAGAATACAAGAGTCTCTCAGAAAAGCAGGAAAGAAAGGTACAACTCAAAACCTCACTACAACAGTCACTCGACATAACACACACCAAAATGGTACTGGGGTACATCTACTCACACACTGAAGATGACAGGAGGGGATCTATCTCGCGACGCCCTTACCTCGGTCAGAAGGAGCTGGATCAGCAACAAGAGCTGCAGGAACCGGAGCAGAAGTCCCTGGGGAGAAGACACCACGACGGGTGTGAGAACTACATCCCACAGTAGTTCTCAGTGGGTGCCGCCAACAAGCCCGACGGTCTGCCCACTAAGTCTACCAGAGGCAAAAAGTAACATATGCAGTGCAGTAAGGGAAGCTGGGAAAAGTAACTCTACAGCTACTATGCCTCTATCTAGATGCTCAACAGTGGAACAGAAAGAACATAATGCCACAACTAACTCTCCTCCCTGATCACCCAATCAAAACTGACTGCCACATCGGGTCCAGTCAAACCTGCGCCAACCTACTGCCGTTACGTCCCGGAGGAGCGGACTTACGTAGGGCGTCCGTGGCTGCCAACAAAAGCACAGCCAGAGGGACCAATGCAACAACAAGTCGCTAAAGAACATCTCAAACTCACGCCGGCACAACAACCCGGTCTCGCCTACTCCGGAGTGGCACTCGAGGGGAGCGACCCGCTCGAGTCAAAGTAACCCATAAGTATCACTGTAAAGTATCTCTGTAAAGCTCAAATGTGGCTCATGCAGGCTATGATCCAATCCTCGATCAATAAGATCGACTACCAAACAAATCACTGACTCACTCACTGGCTGGAATCTACACAGCTGAAACTCACTGTCTCTCTGACAGTTTCCAAGAACCCAGATCTACCATCACTATCACTCTCCCAAAGAAATCAAATCTACAGACTGCTATCAACTCCACTCGGTCCCCAGACACGAGTGCAAAAGCATCCCACAACCACCCGACCTCTCGGCCCACAACTCGGGCGAGGAAAAGCTAAGTCCATAGTGAAATGAAGTATCGTGATGTGGAATGCCTAAAGCAGTAAGAACCTAGCCCAAGTTGGAGTTTTTCTACAGACTGGCTGAACATGATACATATGACAGGGGTGCTAGGTCAAATTCCAAGATTTCATTACTTAACATAAAGTAGGGATCAAAAGATTCATCAACTGATATATGAGATACAACATACAGTTTTACACATGCTAATACTCCAATTTCTAACATGCATGATCCTACACACATAGAATTAGTACACAGTCCAGAGTTCTTGGAAGCAAGGTCACCCACCTGAAAGTGCTAACTGCCCGGAATCGTACAGCTGAGAAAGCCCAAAACAGTCAAATCACAGATCCCACCAAGCCAACAACACGGTAGAAGTGCTCACAACCTCCTGGGTACAAACATACACCAAAATTACACTTTAAACCACACAAATTCCAAAATCCCAAAATCTGTGGTGAACAGTCCCATTCACACGAAATTTTCACCTAAAAAAATTCCTCCAAAAATTCCAATAAAAATATGACGGCGATCCTCGCGAAGAGTAGATGTCGATAGAGTCCTGAAAAGTCGAATTCCGATGTCCGGATGAGGAGATAAAAATCTGACAAGTAGGTGCTGTCCAAATCAACCAACAGTCGCAAAGGGGGTTAAAAATGTACCCAGAACCCCAAGAAGAGTTCGGATCCAGAAAAAGTGTCCAACACGGAAAATGTAGATTTACCTCTTACGAAACCGTCACCGTAGAAATCGTCCAAAAATAACGTCGGGGTAGCCCGGTAGACCTCCCAGACTAAACTACGACGAAAATGGGCCTCCAACAGTAGATCGTCGCTCCGCACCCCGATGTAGAAGTCGCCGTCGTCGCGGCCTCCAAAAATTCTGAACCTTTGCCAAAAGATGCACAAGAGGGAGAGGAAGAAAATTGGTGAAGGGCTCAATGGCTAAAGCTCTCGGGAAAAGCCTCTAAAATGAGCCCCAAGGGGCCTATTTATAGGCCTCACCCGAAATCAGCCCAAAAAGACAAGTCAATGGGCTTTCGGGCCCAACTTTCGGGCGCCCGGTACATTCGGGCGGCTACAGTGTTGGGCCGGCCCAACACTGTTCACGCCCGAATCCACCAGGTGCCGCCACGTGGCCCGCCGAACAGCAAACAGCTGTTCGGGCCACCCACGGGCTGCCACGTGGCCCGCCCCCGCACAGTGAGGCGGTGGGCGCCCGCCAACTAGCGGGCGACGCGTGTCCACCCGGTTGACCCGCTGACCGGTCGGCGGCCGCGCCGGGCGCGCGGCATGGCCCCGTCGTGGGCACGCGCCCCGAGGTACCGGCCCCGACTCCGTGCACCGCGCACGGTGCGCCCGCGAACCAGAGGGTGACACGTGTCCCCTACACCCGGTCCACGCATTCCACTCCGGAATTCCGTGGACCGCGCCGCGTGCACCGACCAACCGGAGGCTGCCACGTGCCCCCGCCTTGGTCCATGCACCGCCGCGCTCACCCGGTAGACCGCGCGCCTTGCGCCCGCCAATCAGGCGGTGCCACGTGTCCATGCGCCGGGTCTGTGCACCCCGCCGCGCAGCTCTGTGGACCGCGCATCCAGAACCGGCCAATGACAGGCCGCCACGTGGCATCCCGGCGGTCTACGGCCCCTCCCATGCACCATTTTCCACTAAAAACTTCCGGGAGTCCGTTTTTGGGCATCCGGACTCAGAAATAAACAAGCAAATAGCCGTTTTCAAGCGTTTTTCCGTGCTGAATCCATTTCCGACCTCTGTTGGGCCTAATTCTTTTTCGAAATTTCGGCAAACTCAGCCGAAGGCCTACACAGCTAATAATAACACACAGGGTCCATCTGTGGCATCCCATTGACGCACCATGGGCCAGATACACCAACGCTAGGTGCTCTAACAGTGGATTCATCGGAAGAACGCTGCATGGGAATTAGGGCCACTACAAGAAATAGGCCGAAAAACCCAAGAACGGGGCTGCACTAGGCCTATTTATAGGACCAACCAAACATTTCAAGAAGTGACCCGTGTCCCCACTTCCAGGCGCCCGAAAGGATTCGGGCGCGCGCAGTGATCCAATCTGGGCCGTCGATCCAGCACCCGAATCCACCACAATGCGCCACGTTTCTTCGAACAGCAAACAGCAAACCCCGCCGCTCCCGTCTTGCCGCGTGGCCCGCGTGGGTCAACGTGGTAGGTGGCGCCCGCCAATGGCGGGCCGCCACATGGCGCACGCGTGCGCCACGTCGGCGCCGTGGCCGCCACGCCAGCCGGCACCCTGCCGACCGCCGCCTGCCACGCCACCTGCCCTCCGTACGCGCACAGTGACGCGCCCAATCCCCGCGCGCCACGTGTCAAGCCCCCGCGCTCGCTGCGCCCAGTGCACACACTCCGTGCACCCGACGAACCACAAACTGCCACATGTCCACCTCTAACCAATAGGAAACCGCCACGTGGCACACCACCAGCCTGCACCCCGCACCTGCCCGCGTACCTGCCCGGCCTGCCCGCGCACCCTCGCGTGCGCCGCGCCCACAACACCAAACCAATGAAGAGCTGCCACGTGTCCAGCTCCGGTCCACCGTACACCCGCGCGCTCTACGGTGAACCGAGCGCGCTGCGCCCGCCAATCCGGCACTGCCACGTGTCCCGGCCGGCGGTCCACGGCTCCCCCATGCACCAAAATGCACTAGAAACTTCCGGGTCTCCGTTTTTGGGCGTCCGGACTCCGAAAAATACAAGTAAATAGCTGTTTTTCATCATTTTTCCGCACTGAATCCAAATACGGCCTCCATTTGCACAAAGCTCCTTCCAAAATTCGACGGGAGTATCCGAATACACTCGGGATCCATTTAACGCACTGAGTCCATTTCTTGAGTCCGATACACATCCAAACACTCCCATATCCCAAGATAGTCCTCCAGAAGCCACTGATCAAGCCATAATCCCCCAATGAAGATCCGGGTCATCACACAGACTTTTGGGCTGTAGTCCAATAATATGTGTTTTATCTTTTACTTTTACCATTCTATGAGGTGGATCTTATATTTTGGGATTTTACAGATATATAGTGGATTGAGTTTTTTTATAGCAGTTTTTATTTTAGCTCTAATATCTGTTAGCTGATAGACTCTACTTTTACAGGTTTGATGCTTCACCTATGCGGGGATTCCCGTATGGGTGGCGGATCAGTTGGCAAGCCCGGGTCATAGTTTCGACCCTGGGGTATGACAGATTAGAATGGTATCAGAGCCTAGAATGTAGGTCATTGAAGACTTAGAAACCCAAAGCTTGTGGTTGGACCCTAGGATGACTAATGTAAGAGTCGTGATGTGTAGCGAGAGCCCTGATTTAGTTTGTAACTCTTCCAAGGGAATGGGGTGAGTGATTGACATCCCTTTTCCTGCTAAGCGGCTATGTTGGCTGCAGACATCATAGTGCCACAAAAATAAGGGACATGCCTTAGACTTTCGTTGGATTGGGTGGAGCATTTTGTTTTGTTGTGGTACTGACATTCCTTTTTGGTTGCAGGTGGTGAGCACGATGCCGCCCAGACACCGAGTACCAACGCGCGCACGCCGTATCCTCAGATGAGCCCGAGCAGACAACACTACAACTGTCACGCCCCGGGTGTAAACCAGAACCCGGGCCCGTCTGCAGATCCGCCGTGCACACGGAATTTTCCGTGTACACGAAGCACCGGTAACCTGCTCAGATATAAGAGATATAATAAAAGAGCACAAAAACAGAGCTGAACTAAAAACTACTACATCTCAGACTGAAACTGGAAGTAAAATATGTTACGAAATTTGAGTTGGCGTATTTCGTGAAATCGGTTAAGTCTTGAAGATTGAAGATGGAAAAGTTGGATCGTATACCTCAATCTCAAGTAAGAAGAATTCAAAAGGATCAGGTACATTTAATTAAATAAGTTTGATGATCCGAATACTTCTTATAGTGTAGAAACACTTGGCTGAATTTTTTATTGCATAAAAATAAAAACCTGGACATTCCATATGTTCAGAGTCCGTATCGGGCTTTACAGTCCGGACCCCGAACATAGGTTAGTTCGTGCATAATTTCAGTCCGGACCCTGGGAATTTCAGTCCGGACCCCGAACGTGGAATTTGCAAGAAAAGCATGAACAATCCGGACCGTGGATTTCAGTCCGGACCCCGAATGTCGTCTTTTCTGGAAATTGTCTGTTTTGCTGAGATAGTCCGGACCGCCAACTCCAGTCCGGACTGTCGTCCTGAAAAATTTCAGAAATGGTTAGTTTTTGATTCTTATCTTCTTCCAACGGTTTCTAACCTATAAATAGACCCTACGATTCATTTTTTAGGGTAATCCAAATACGGTCAAAACTAGAAAAATTCACCCATAGAGAAGAAAGGAAATTAATAGATTTAATCCTATGTTTCTTCATCTATATTGATTGATTTGATTCTAGGTTTTCATACTCAGATTTTGAGTAGAATCAAATCAATAAATACTTAGATGGTATTTCCGATCTATTTCTAATCTAAGTATTCGGCGGATCATCACCACCCAAAAAACAACGACTTCCCCAAAATCGGCGCGTGGACTCGCGTGGCCTTGTGGATTCAAGGTGCAATCGCTCTCGTGGATTCCGAGCGAGGTACGTTCGTGGATTCAAGACGTGCTACTGGGTGAAGACCGTGGATTCGGTCGGACGTCGTGGACTCGACGTTGGACGCCGTGGATTCGGCGTTGGACGCTAATCGTGGATTCGAGCAGCGTTGCGGAGCGAGCGGAGAAGATCTACTAGGAGTGTATGGAAAAGGTTGAGTCGTAAGTGTGTACAGTAAATCACCTTGTACGTGTGTTAATTCTAGTGGATTTCACCGTGTTATCGGTCCCGTGGTTTTTTACTCCGGATTGGAGTTTTCCACGTAAAAATCTCTGCGTGTTATTTATTTTTTCGCATTGGGTTTTATATCGCTAAGATTTTTGAGTGTTTATTGTTTACACCTATTCACCCCCCTCTAGGTGTTTTTTTCCCTATTTGGATCCATTTATACATAACCCAACAAGTGGTATCAGAGCGGGAATAGGGTTGTAAACAATGGTTGAAGGTGGAAACATCAACAGACCTCCGTTCTTCGATGGAACAAATTATGCGTACTGGAAAGTATGGATGAAAGCCTTTTTAATTTCCATCGACGAACGGGTGTGGCAATCAATTGAATTAGGATGGTCTAATCCAACTGAAATTATTGTTGATGTTTACACAATCAAACCTAGGTCGAAATGGACCAAGGAAGAGATAGAATTATCTTCTTACAATGGCAAAGGAATTAACGCTCTATTTAATGCCTTGTCTCAAACTGAATTCTCTCGCGTCTCGGCATGTGAGACTGCGAAAGAAATCTGGGATGTTCTTCAAGTTACACATGAGGGAACTAACCTTGTGAAGATTCAAAAGCTGCAAATGCTTACGAGCAGATTTGACTCTATTTTCATGGCAGAAAATGAATCTTTCACAGACTATTACACACGATTGCAAGACATCGTAAACTCATGTGCTAACTTGGGAGAGAAGATTCCAGAATTTAAAGTTGTAAGAAAGATTTTAAGAACTCATCCTGAACGATTTCGCCCAAAGGTCGCAGCCATTGAAACAATTAAACACCCGGACGAAATGCGTGTAGAAGAATTAGTTGGTTCACTTCAAACATATGAAATGACTTTTCCTACTAACTATTCTTCTGGAAAGGCATCCTCTTCTAAGTCTTCAGGTTTAGCATTGAAAACAACGAAAGAAGAAGACGCGGATTCATCCTCCTCAGACGATGACGAGAACCTATCTATGGAGGACTTTGAGAAACAGCTTGCTCTCTTGACAAGAAATTTTCGCCGAAACTTTCGAAGGGGTAATTCAAGTAAAACCTCATCCTCCGGAAAGTGGAAGAAAGGCAAAGGTTTTTCAAGACAAAAGTCAAGAAAGCAAGAGAGTTTTTCAAAGGATAAGAAAAGCTCAGAAGGACAAGTCCAGTGCTTCAAGTGCCGAGGATACGGCCATATCTCAACGGAGTGTCCAAATAAGAATCCGTCCAAGAAGAAGGCGATGCAAGCCGTCACTTGGGATGACACCTCAACGTCAAATGAGTCATCTTCCAGTGATGAAGAGAATAACGCAACGACATTCCACGCGTCCACATCTTCACCCTTCATGTGCTTAATGGCTAGTACATCCGAGTCATTGTCCAACTCCACTTTTGAAAAGACTGCAACGGACGATGAATCGGATAATTCTGAAGGTGAAGATTTTGCTCTTGCCTACTATAAGCTTTTGAGGGATTCAAAGAAACTGGCAAAACAAAACAAGAGTTTGAGAGGGAGATTGCAGGATCTTGAAGAAGAAGCAAAAAGGGCATCTTCTCTCTCAAACGCTCTTGAAGTGGAAAGGGATAATCTGATTAAAATAAATGTTTCCCTTCAAGAGTCCAATGAGCAATTCGAGAAGAATTATGTAGATATGGTGAACAAAGCGAACTACTTCTTGAAGATCTACGTCGAGGCTCGACAGGAAAAATTAGAAATGACAGAGACCATTTTCCAACTCAAAGATGATTTAAAGCAATTTTCTTCTGGAAGGAGTAAGTTGGATAGGATTCTTGGTCTTGGTCAAACAAATAAATTCGGCCTCGGATACACTTAAACTGGAGACATTCCTAGTTCGAGTGGGACAGTCTTTGTGCCCCAGTCGGTATCTCCTCCTCCGACACCGGAATTGACGACGAACGACGACAACAAACCTACTTCACCCTCTTCGGGATCGTCAAGCACCAAGGTATGTTTTCGTTGTGGTATTGCAGGGCACATAAGGAGAAATTGTAAGATGGGAGCCAAACGCTCAACTCAAGCACTTCTTGCAATGACTACCAAAAAGGTGATTCCTTGGAAATCAAATGCAAATTATTCGAAGGAAAAGAGCCTCGGTAGTTCATCAAACAAGACGACGACGTCAAGGAAAAGCGATGGATCAAACAAGACGCTTTCACCAAAGGTATCAACTTCACAATCATTTTCGACGTACACCAAAACTCGAAAGGTTTGGGTACGCAAAGGTGAAATCTTCCCTTGTCTTGTTACTAATATTTCCTTGCATGCATATGATAATTCGTCTTGGTATCTGGATAGCGGTTGTTCCCGTCACATGACCGGTGACAAAAACTGTTTTCAAAATTTTGAGAAAATTTCCGGAGGACTTGTAGTTTTCGGAGACGGCAAGTCTTCCAAAATTGTTGGAAAAGGAACAGTAGCTATTCCAGATGGCCCGATTCTGAATAATGTGTTATTTGTTGATGGCCTTAAGACTAACCTCATAAGTATTAGTCAACTTTGTGATAATGGTTTTTTAGTTAATTTTTCATCTGTTGAATGTGTTGTAACTGATAAGGACCATGTTTTCTTTTTAAAGGGGGTTAGATCTGAAAACAATTGTTATGTTGTTCCCAATAAAATTTCTGAAAACTGTAACTTACCCTCTTTGAATAATGAAACACTTTGGCATGAAAGGCTAGGTCACATAAATTTTAAGGAACTTGCTAGAATTTCAAACAAAGACGTGGTCAAGGGGGTTCCAAAACTTTCACTTAAACAAAACATTGTGTGTGGTGGTTGTCAAAAGGGAAAACAATCCAGGACTGCACACAAGAACTTGAACCACGTTGGTACTAAACGGCCCTTAGAATTATTGCATATGGATCTTATGGGGCCGACACGTCAACCATCCTTGGGAGGTAAATGGTATATTTTCTTATTGGTTGATGATTTCTCTAGATACTCATGGGTAGCATTTTTAAAAGAGAAAGCTGATACTTTTGATTCTTTTCACGAGATTTGCCATCGTATTATGATTGAAAAGAATGAAAAGATCATTCGTGTTAGAAGTGATAGAGGTGGAGAATTCATAAATTCTAAATTCATTGATTTTTGCACTTCCAACGGCATTAAACATGAATTCTCAGCACCCTATACACCTCAACAGAATGGTGTGGTCGAGCGCAAAAACAGGGTTGTTCAAGAGATGGCACGTGTTATGCTTCATAGCCGGGATTTACCGCTATATTTTTGGGCTGAAGCAGTGAACACTGCCGTCTATGTAATTAATCGAGTGTATTTGCGGCCGGGAACCTTAAATACACCATATGAACTATGGTTCTGTAGAAAACCAAACATCAAATATTTTCGTATCTTTGGGAGTCGGTGTTACACTTTACGTGACCGCGAAAATCTTGGTAAATTTGACTCTCGAAGTGACGAAGGGATTTTCTTGGGTTATTCTACAAACAGTAGAGCATATCGGGTATTTAACTTGGAGTCTAAAATGATTGTAGAATCTATAAATGTTAAAGTAGATGAAGCTTTTCACTCTGCATCTGAAAAATCTACCCCTGATGTCTCTATTGATGATGATACTCCTGTAAATGCATCTTCTCATGATAATACTTCCAATATTAATGATGCATCTAATGGCTCTTCTAGTTTATATGACATGCAGGACTCATCACATGTTTCCCCGAGGACTCCGTTACCTCAAACGCTAAGAATCTCCAAGGATCATCCAGAAACGAACATTATTGGAGACCCTCATGAAGGAGTCAGGACTCGGAGACAGTTGGTTTGTGGATTCGCTTGTTACGTTTCCTTAATCGAACCAAAGAATGTCAATGAAGCTCTTCAGGATAACTACTGGATTGAAGCAATGCAGGAAGAGCTCCATCAGTTCGAGCGAAACAAAGTCTGGGAATTAACGAAGCCTCCGATGCAACACAACGTGATTGGTACTAAATGGACTTTCAAGAATAAGAAAAGTGAGGATGGTACCATCATCAGGAACAAAGCACGTCTAGTTGCTCAAGGCTACTCTCAAATAGAAGGTATAGACTTTGATGAAACTTTCGCCCCAGTAGCTAGACTCGAGTCCATTCGTATCTGATTCGCTATTGCTTGTCACTTTAAAATAAAGTTATTTCAAATGGACGTTAAGAGCGCGTTTTTAAATGGGTACTTAAACGAGGAAGTTTATGTGGCTCAACCGAAAGGTTTTTTAGACCATAAACAACCTAATCATGTTTTTCGTTTGAAAAAGGCTCTTTACGGTTTAAAACAAGCACCGCGAGCGTGGTACGAAAGGTTGACAAAGCACCTTTTGGAAAAGGGCTATACTCGAGGGGGAGCAGACCGGACTCTCTTTGTGAAGCATTATCAGGATAACTTCATTGTTGCACAAATCTATGCCGATGACATTGTATTTGGAGCAACAAAGGATAATGATGCTTCTAAATTTGCAGAAACCATGGAAAGCGAATTTGAGATGTCTATGATGGGCGAACTGACATACTTTCTTGGATTGCAAGTGAAACAAAATGATGAAGGCATCCATCTGTGTCAATCCAAGTATGCAAAGGAGTTGGTAAAGAAATTCGGATTAGAAGATTCTAAAGATTTTCCGGCTCCTATGGGAACTAGCAATAAGGGATTAGGAAGTGAATCTCTTAGTGATAGTGTAGACGAGAAACTCTATCGAAGTATGATTGGAAGTCTACTCTACCTCACAGCTAGTCGCCCGGACATATCCTTTAGTGTTGGGATCTGCGCGAGATATCAGTCAGCACCAAAGGAGGATCACCTGAAAGCGGTGAAACGGATCATCCGGTACGTCAAAGGAACTGTAAACTTCGGAATTTGGTATCCTATGGGAACAAGTCTTGACATTATAGGATATTCAGATGCCGATTGGGCAGGATCAGTGGATGATCGGAAAAGTATGAGTGGTGCATGTTTCTATCTTGGCCATTGTCTTGTTGTATGGCATAGTAAAAAACAGAACTGCATTGCGCTCTCGACTGCCGAAGCGGAATATATCTCAGCGGGTAGTTGTTCAACCCAACTTATTTGGATGAAAAGCGTGTTGAGCGACTTCCGAATTTCAGCAACTTCGGTAATAATTTTATGTGACAACACTAGTGCCATAAACATTTCAAAAAACCCTGTGTTGCACTCAAGAACAAAACACATTGAACTTAGATATCATTTTCTTAGAGAGCTAGTTGAATCAAATATTCTTCAACTTTCCTACATTCCAACTGAGGATCAATTAGCTGACATTTTAACAAAACCTTTGGATCAAAAACGTTTTATTCATTTGCGTAAGGCAATTGGAATGCTTTCCTTGAAATAATTTCTTTTTAAAACCAATCCTTAGGTTAGGTTTTGTTTTTGTGTTTTTGTTCTTTACCTATGCTTGTACATAGAACATTAATTGAGCATTAGTTATATTGACTTTAACTGCATCCTTTTATATGTTTAGAAATTTATTATGCTTTAGATATCATAATATTTCAGTTGATGCAATGGTCATTTATATCAATTAAGTCATTTCTTAAAGTGATCAAAGTCAATTTCTCTCTCAATGATCTCTTGGTATAGTTTTTATCTTATTTGACTATTTAGTCGAGTATGAAATCGAGATCAAGGTTTGGTTGAATACTTTATATGTTAAATAATTGATAGCCAATTGAGGGGGAGTCAAAGAAAAAGTGTTATGCTCAAAAGATGTGGAAAGAGTTACATCCCAATGAGGAGTGTGAAAACTACCACCACATGGAGGAAAGAGCTACCACCTCGGTCGTCCGAGTACTGTGTGCAGCTACCACATGTATACCAAGCATGATTTTTTTAAGATAGTTAAATAAAATGCATGTTGAAATACTTGACTTTGTCAAATTTCAAGGTTGGTATAAGGTGGGATTTTAATGAAAGATGCTCAAAGAGCCACTCTCTTCAACAAATTGTCCAGATACATTATCTAATATATTTGGGATTTCAAACATCTATTGATCTTGGTATTTCATTTTTTTTACCAAATTGATGATTTGATAAAGGCATTACGCATAAGATCATGTTAGATGTGATTGAAATTGTTCAACTTTAAGGGATTTAATTTTTATAAATTTTCGTTTCTTTATTTGGATATTATTGATAGATTTTGCATAATCTATTTCTTGTTATATGAAACGATGATTTTTATCTAAAGTTGATACACAAAAGTGCTTACATACTTTTTCTAGATTCTCTGGAATTTTTCTAAATTTTTCTGAAGAAAAAGTTTGGAGCCGGTCCGGACTGGACAAGCCGATCCGGACCCCGAACGCAGGAAATTCCTGCGGGTAGTCGGTCCGGACTGCATTCTTCGGGCAGTCCGGACCGCGGCTAGGGTTTTATTAAGAACAAACGGGATTTGATTTCTTTTACTACAATCTTTTGTTCAAAAGTCTCCAGAGCTTCTCTCTCTAGAATTCAAGTACTTTGGAGCCTTCCCAACTCGTTTTCTCCAAATCCAAGTGAGTTTTCTTGATCAAAATCTCGGTTTTTCACAGTTTTTCTATATTTTTCTCAAAACGTGATGCAAATCTCATATCTTTTTCGTTTGTGATTTGTTTTTGATCAAACTTCTTTTGAAATAGGAACTCTGGGAACATTAGTTTTGATTATATGCTAGGTTTTCTCTTGATTAACAGATTTTTAGGCTTTGATTCCTAAAAATTCGGTTTTAGGGCATATAATAGAAATTTTCGAAAATCATGGAATTGATCTATTTTTTAAAATTCTTTTTGCAAAACTAATTTGACCCCTAGTCTCTCTACATGATAATGGTTGTTTAGGTACAATTTTTCAAAATTTTGAAAATAAACAATTTTTTGTCGTGTTCTTGAGTTGTTGTTTACAGGATTTTTCTCTCGCAAAGAAGCAGCAGCAATGGTGTTTTCGTGGATCATCTTTCTGCTAGTTGCGATGGTTCATACAAGAGATACAAACAAGCCTAAGCGGGCTAAGAAGGCAAAGAAAACTCGAGATGACTCCGAGACGGAATCAGAAACTGAATCAATTGACTGTGATGAGTTGGTGGTTGAAGCAACTCTTCCTACTGCCGCTGAGAAAGGGAAAGCACCGATGGAAGCAACTCCACCTAAAACCAAGCGAAAAAGCGTTGCAAGAAAAAGAGGAAGTGCTCGGGGCATTTCAATTGAAGAACCTCTTGCTAGCCAGCCTCCACCACATGACTTTATCAGGTCTGCAAGGATTAAGGATTTTGAAAATCGGGAATGCATTGACAAAAGGGATGTCAATGTCACAGCACAAAAGGAACAAGCTGAACCATGCCAAGAGGACACAAAGAATATCCATCGAATTGAAACTGAATCAGAAGACGAAGAAGATTGGGACACATTTCTTCATGAAGTACAATAAGGTATTGATGACGCAAATAAGTTTTACCTAAAGAACAAGAAGATGATGAAGTCTTCCTCAACAATCAAGCAGTACAGAAGGAAAAAGAATTCGCGAGACAATGGAATTCAAATCAATCAACCTCGTGGCACGTCACATTCTCTGCCAAGAAGATCTCCTCGGAATGAAGGTGAAACTGCACCGTCAGCTGTCACACAACGTTCTTCAACCTCCAGAAGTACCGACCAAAAAGCAAACTTACTGTCTTCCATCAATCAAGAACAAGATAAACTGGCTATGGAACTAAGAAAGATGTCCACGGACATATATAAGATGAAACAGGAATGTTCTAAGATTTCAGGAATGCTTAAAGGAATTTTGAACAAACTGGGATATAGCGCCTCAGATAATTCAGACTCAGATAACTAAATGTTGTCTGATTTCTTTGTTCTTGTGCAGATTTTTAATCTTTTTGTGCAGGTTTTAGATTTAGTTTTCACATTTTCTTAACTTGTTAACTATTCTCTCCATTTTGTAATTTTGGCTAAGTTTTGTGACAAAAAGAGGGAGAGAGTTTAGGAGAACTTTGAGAGTTTAGGAGAACTTTGAACAATGCACAATGCTCTATGATTGACCATGACTATACTTGTGTGAGAACAATGCTGAAACTAAGGTAAGTATAACTTCAACTTTTGGGTTTTATATGTGTTTTGATGCATGCCTCAACTAACTATTCGACTAACTATTTGGGCATGTAATATAACTAACAAGTTGCTTGCTGACTAACCTTTCTATGACATTTGGATTTGTATTGCTTAGAAGATATGTCGATTTTTTATTATGATTTTCATACATATCTGAATTTGCAAATGTCATGATGAGTATAAACTCTATCTCTGTGTTTGGTTTTGATTGTTAAAAATTTTTGAGGTTACTAACGATCTTTCGTGTCAAGAATGATTTCTTTTGCAGAGATTACAGATGTCTAAGTCTAGAGTATGTTTTAGGAGTTTAACTCATGTATTTATTTCTATTTGGATCTTCAATGTAAATTTTTGTTGTATGGTGATATCAACAAAAATATCTTTTTGAATTTTCTTGAGTGGATTTGTGTTTTGTCACCAAACCGCCAAAGGGGGAGATTGTTACGGAATTTGAGTTGGCGTATTTCGTGAAATCGGTTAAGTCTTGAAGATTGAAGATGGAAAAGTTGGATCGTATACCTCAATCTCAAGTAAGAAGAATTCAAAAGGATCAGGTACGTTTAATTAAATAAGTTTGATGACCCGAATACTTCTTATAGTGTAGAAACACTTGGTTGAATTTTTTATTGCATAAAAATAAAAAACTGGACATTCCATATGTTTAGAGTCCGGACCCCGAACATAGGTTAGTTCGTGCATAATTACAGTCCGGACCCTGGGAATTTCAGTCCGGACCCCGAACGTGGAATTTGCAAGAAAAGCATGAACAGTCCGGACCGTGGATTTCAGTCCGGACCCCGAATGTCGTCTTTTCTGGAAATTGTCTGTTTCGCTGAGACAGTCCGGACCGCCAACTCCAGTCCGGACTGTCGTCCTGAAAAATTCCAGAAATGGTTAGTTTTTTATTCTTATCTTCTTCCAACGGTTTCTAACCTATAAATAGACCCTACGATTCATTTTTTAGGGTAATCCAAATACGGTCAAAAATAGAAAAATCCACCCATAGAGAAGAAAGGAAATCAATAGATTTAATCCTATGTTTCTTCATCTATATTGATTGATTTGATTCTAGGTTTTCATACTCAGATTTTGAGTAGAATCAAATCAATGAATACTTAGATGGTATTTCCGATCTATTTCTAATCTAAGTATTCGGCGGATCATCACCACCCAAAAAACAACGATTTCCCCAAAATCGGCGCGTGGACTCGCGTGGCCTTGTGGATTCAAGGTGCAACCGCTCTCGTGGATTCCGAGCGAGGTACGTTCGTGGATTCGAGACGTGCTACTGGGTGAAGACCGTGGATTCGGTCGGACGTCGTGGACTCGACGTTGGACGCCGTGGATTCGGCGTTGGACGCTAATCGTGGATTCGAGCAGCGTTGCGGAGCGAGCGGAGAAGATCTACTAGGAGCGTATGGAAAAGGTTGAGTCGTAAGTGTGTACGGTAAATCACCTTGTACGTGTGTTAATTCTAGTGGATTTCACCGTGTTATCGGTCCCGTGATTTTTTGCTCCGGATTGGAGTTTTCCACGTAAAAATCTCTGCGTGTTATTTATTTTTCCGCATTGGGTTTTATATCGCAAAGATTTTTGAGTGTTTATTGTTTACACCTATTCACCCCCCTCTAGGTGGTTTTTCCCCTATTTAGATCCATTTATACATAACCCAACAAAATAAAGTACAACTGTAAAAATAATACATATGTCTCTTCCAACTCACCAAAAATATACAACTAGCTGGCTAAAGCCAGACCCAAAAGTAAAGGTATAACAGTCTGAGAGAAAGGGGGTACATCATAGCGAGAGTCCTGATTTAGTTTGTAACTCTTCCAAGGGAATGGGGTGAGTGATTGACATCCCTTTTCTGCTAAGCGGCTATGTTGGCTGCAGACAGCATAGTGCCACAAAAAAAAGAGACATGCCTTAAAACTTTCGCTAGATTGGGTGGAGCAATTTGTTTTGTTGTGGTACTGACTTTCCTTTTTGGTTGCAGGTGAGCACGATGTCGCCCAGACACTGAGTACCAACGCGCGCACGCCGTATTCTCAGATGAGCCCGAGCAGACAGCACTACAACTGTCACGCCCTGGGTGTAAACCAGAATCCGGGCCCGTCTACAGATCCGTCATGCACACGAAATTTTTCGTGTACACGAAGCGCCGGTACCCTTCTCAGATATAAGAGATATAATAAAAGAGCGCAAAAACAGAGCTGAACTAAAAACTACTACATCTCAGACTGAAAATGGAAGTAAAATAAAGTACAACTGTAAAAATAATACATTGTCTCTCCCGGCTCACCAAAAATATACAACTAGCTGGCTAAAGCCAGACCCAAAAGTAAAGGTATAACAGTCTGAGAGAAAGGGGGTACATCAAGTCCAGTTAAACTCACTGTCGGGGCAGACGAACTATCTACTCATTTATCCTCTCACCTCGATCCGCCGCTGAATACCCCGCAGCTCCCACCGAAGACTCTGCAAAACAATGGGAGAGAAAAAGAGGAAAAGAAGAATGTGGGTGAGAACTACTAGTAAAACAAGTAGCCTCCCCTAATGGGTAAAGCCTCAAACTCCGATGTAGCCACTAGGTCTACCAGAGGCAAAAGGGAAAGAAAAGTGGTAAGCTATAAAGACTGCTGATAAAAGGAAACTACCACTACTATGTATCTAAATGCAGTGCCAGAAAGAGTAACTATATGAGTGCATCAGTAAAAGTGTCTGCATGAATAAACCCAATCAATGGACGAGTAAAAACTGGTACTGCCTGCTCTGCCGGCCGCATCGGGTATGCTAATGATGCATAACACCGACGCAAAGAAAGAGTATCAAGAGCTCAAAGACTGTCCGTCGCACACTCCGGAGTGGCACTCGAGGGGAGCGACCCACACGAGTAAAGTATCCCTGCCACAAGTATTGTAGTACACTAAACTTTAGCAAATTGCAAAGTTCTAGTGTGTGAAGGGTTAAATGATACCCTTCGGATGTTTTAGTAAGCTTCCGGAAGGTTCTAGAAGGTTTCCGGAGAGTTTGGGCGCAAATCAAAAATTTTCGAAAAATTTGAAAATTTGAGGTTTTTGGCTTCGGGGTCCGGACCGTCGGGGGACAGTCCGGACTGTCCGCACGAATCTGGAATTTCCACCTTCGGGGTCCGGACCGTTTTGGGTCAGTCCGGACCGTTTTGGTCTGGACAGCCCAGTAAGAAATGTAATTGCATTTCTTGCAGGGGACTTTGGGGATTTTGTTATGTAAGGGTTTTTAACCCTCTTTACCTTCTCTTTTCCTATCATTTGGAGAGAGCAAGAGAGAGTGTTAGAGAGAGAGAGAGAAAGAGATCTTGGATTTCCTCCTCCAACACATCTCTCTCTACTTGGGTTCTTCTTCAACCTTCTCTTCTCCACCATTGAAGCTTGCTACAAGAGCTTGGAGGAAGGCAAGAACTTAAAGAAGAAGGGAGTTTGGAGCCCTAGTTCCTATCCTTTGCATTTCCAAGGTGGGATTTGAGATTAAGGAGGTTAGGAACACTTCTTTTCCCTTTCTTTTGGGATTTTTGAAGGAAAACCTAGTTTTTGAAAAACTAGGGTATATTTTGGGGCTTTTTGATTTCTAGCTTTTGGGGTGGAATTGATGGGTGTAGAACACTCTTGTAGGTTGGTTTTGAAGCATTTCTGGTTTGGATTTCAATATTTAGCAAGATTTCTCAACCTAAGGTATTTTTCCACCTATTTTCCTTATGATTTTTAAGGAATTTTGTGATTGGGTTTTTGTGATGTTTTAACCCATTGGAAACTTCTATTAGGGCATAAGAGGAAGTGTGGGCTTCTTGGTTGGGATCCTTCACAAGGATTTGGCAACTATCCAGTGGGTCTGACCTCACCGAAATGGGTGAACTCCCCCTATGTCTTCTATAGACTTTTAGGCCCCGTTTGGTTCGGGGATAAATTTAAGAGGTATAAATTTTTTTATACCTGGGATAGCTTGCTATTCCGGGATAATGAAGTATAAAAGTTAAATTGCGTTTGGTTGAAAAGTTGGTATTCTCTGGAATAGTTAAAATTGTGTTTGGTTAAAATTATGGAATAGTAGAGAATAGTGGAAAAAAAAGATAGAATTTTTATAAAAATACCAACTTTGCCCTTAGCTTTTTTTATAGAAAAATTAATTTAATTATTATATTAAATTTGAAGCAATTTAATTATAAATAATAAATTATATCTTACGTTAAAAAAAAAATATTTTTTATTTTATATTATATTTTAAGAATATAAATAATAAATTATATTTTATATTATATTTTATATTATATTTTTTATATTTTTATATTTTATATTATAATTTATATTTTATATTATAATTTATATTATATTTTATATTATAATTTATATTTTATATTATATTTTATATTATAATTTATATTTATATTATAATTTATAATTTATATTATAATTTATAATTTATATTATAATTTATAATTTATATTATAATTTATATTTTATATTTTATATTTTATATTTTATATTTTATATTTTATATTATATTTTATATTATAATTTAATTATAAATAATAAATTATAACTTTGACCATTCACTGTCCCAGGGATAAAACCCTATTCCATGGGAGGGAGGAATAAGGCTTAACGGGTAATCCCAGGATAACCCGTTAAGCCAGGGATAAAAAAAAAAATTATTCCATGCCATTTTGTAACACTGTTTGGCAGGAATTGGGGGATAAAGGGGGCTATTCCCCCTTTATCCCCCAACCAAACGAGGCCTTAGGGCATCATTGCTATATTAAACATGCATCGTTTGATTTATCATGATTTATGATTATGCATTTGAACCCCTTCATTTGTAGAAAATTTCATACTCTATGTAGTAGAGGTAAACATTGTATGTGCATGAGCACTTTAAGGAGGGATTGAATAGGAATTTTCATGAACTTAAGGTTTTGGATATGAATAGAGAATAACTATACATGTTATAGAATTATTGAAATATGTTATGCATATGATCATGAAGAAAAATGGGCATTATGACATTAGTTGTGGTGACCCGGATCTCTGCAGGGCTTCTACAGTGTGACCAGCAGCTTCTGGAGGCCTATGTGGCGTGTCGGCGGTGTTGGTGCACCAATTGGGCATAAGTGATGGACTTCGAGTGTTAAATGGACTACGTGGGTAATCGGTTGACCCCGTCGGATGTCTAGATGTGGTTTCGCGCGAAACGGGTATCAAAATTGGACTCAGCGCGAAGTTTGGACAAAAGAACACCTTTCCGGATGCCTTCGGCAATTTTTAGAAATGGAATTTGGCAAAACGGACAGCGGATTTGGATTCGGCGCGCGAAAACAATGAAAATGGACTATTCACTTGTATTTTTCAGAGTCCGGATGACGCGCACGGATTTCGAGGCACATGGCACTGTTCCGGCGGCCGGCAGGCAGCGGCGGCGGTGGCAGGCAGCGGCGGCGGTGGCAGGCAGCGGCGGAGCGCGGCGGCGCGGGCTCGGGCAGGCGGCGGAGCTGGCGCGGGCAGGTGCGCGGGCGCGCGGGCAGGCGCGCGGTGCACGGAGGCGTCGTGCCACGTCGCGCTTTTCTACTGGTTTTGGTGCGGACACGTGGCGGGCTAGGATAGGTCAGTGCAGTGGACTGGGACCACGGAGCAGGCAGGGCGGCCTCGGGGCGCGTGCCTGGCAGGGGTCGCATGCGACGCAGGCGCGCACGTGGGCGCGCGTTGACCGCTCTTCCCGCGCTCGGGCGCGCCATGTGTCGACATCCGCGGCAGCCACGTGGCGCAAGGGTGGTGGCCGGTTTGGCTGTTCCCTGTTCTGCGGTTGACGTGGCGCAACCAGCGCGTTTCGAGCGCACCGCGGGGGGGTGTTTCGGGTACACTGTAGGGGCCCGAATCTTTCGGGCGCCCGGAAAGTGTCCCCCGAAGTGCATTTTTGGCCCGGATTTCAGCCTATAAATAGGCAGTAAAGGCTGTTTGTGCGAGTTTTTTCGGCTGTTCTGGGAGCTCCCCTTTCTACAGAGCCTTCTTCTTCATCTCCTCCACCCTTCGTTGGATCTTGGGCATTTTTGGAGAACGTGCCATCGGCATTATGTACGACGCGGCGCACATCGACGCACCTTGGATTTTTGCCTATTACCGTCGCTCTTCAGTCCGCGAGGCACACTGGATCACCCGGATAAAATTTTGAGCCGATTTTTGCGGCAGCGCGTTTACGAGAGGTAAGGCTTCGTTTTTCTTGTTGATCACTTCTCCTTGTTTTGAGTTTTCGGCATTGTTCCCGAGGTGTTTCTATGACCCCTTTTTCTACTGTGAGATCGTGGACAGCGGAGGCTTGTCGATTTTCTGTCTCGACCTACGAGCATCAGAATGAGGCGGTTAAGGACTCGATTGACATCTACTCTTCAAGAGGACCGCACTCGTATTTTTATTAGATTTTTCTGAGGATTCTTCGAAGGTGAGATTTAAGCTTCTTTGGGGTTGTATCCCGCAGTTTTGCAGTGTTGTGGATTACCGGCGCCCCGCATTGTTTAATTTGTATCTTGGCCCACAGGTGGCGGAACGGGGCGTATGAATACTCGTTTTGGGGCTACTCATCGCGAGGATCGCAACCGTGAATTTTTTGGAATTTTTGGAGCACTGCTTGGAGGTGAGAAATACCCTTCTTTGTGCTATTTGGGAAAAACAGCAATGCTGTCGGTGTACGTTTTGGGGTATGATTAGTGAGTGTGTTGTGATGTTGTTTGTTGTGGTGTTGCATGTTGGCGGGATGTTGATTGGAGCCAAGGCTTGCGCGGCGTGTACCGAGGATGCAGGTTCAGTGGAATTTGTTAGCAAGTGGCCACGCTCTTCACCGACTTCAGGTTTGCCTTGGATTAAGCACTTTAGTTGGGTAAGTTTAGTAAAGGTAACTGTATAAGGGAATGGCAAGGTTTATATGCAAGTTGTGCCTTATGGGAGTTGTAATAGTGGATGTTTATGTATGGTTAATGTAAGCGTACCTATGGGAATGCCACCCTCTATGATTGACAGCATGCATAATTTAATGTACAACCAATATGAGTGAGAGGTAAGCACGGAAATGGCCTAGATCATGTGGGTTGATACTTACCTGATTATTGTACATGTTTGATGAATTGGAGACTTAGCATATGGTAGACGGTTATATTTATCCCACACTAGATGATATAGAGATCATACATGAGTATTCATTGGCCTATTTATGTGAGATTGGTATATCATAGTAGGAATACTTTAGCATGCTTTGTTATTATATGTTTCATTCTCTTTTATCGTTTCTGAGGACAAAGCATGCCTGAATGGATATCTAGATAGGCCATCATTTATTGCTACACTATCATGTTGGAATCTGACTTAGGAGAAACCATGTCTGTTCTTTCTCCTTTCCTTCTAGATTCTAGATTCGTGTTGCTCGAGTTCGAGCAGGGGTTTGGGATAGTGTAGTCGGGACTTTGTGTCTAGGACAGGTTGGATTAGTTTGTGGACTTGTGGGGCTTTGCGGCAACCGCGGATATTGGGCAGTTGACCGGATATGTACTTGTGCATCAGATTGGGTATCAGATTTTCCTTTGGTGGATGGAGTTTCCCACTTGTTGTTTACCCTTGTTTCTGAATGGGAATCGAGTTTCCCTTTAGTGGATGGGTTTTCCCACTTTGATCAGAGTCATGATCCAATCCTGCTATATAGAGATACTTGTTACTGAGATACTTTACTCGTGTGGGTCGCTCCCCTCGAGTGCCACTCTGGAGGTAGGCTTGACTGAGCCGTGTGCCGGTCTGTTACTTATATTTCGATCGAGCCGTGAGCCGATCAGTTACTGAGTTCGACAGCAGAGCAGGCAGTACCGGTTTTTACTGGTGGATTGATTGGGTTATTTTTGGTCAGGTACTTTTATTGTTGCACTCATGCCTGGGGGCCGAGGGTGTCTTATAGCTGTGTTTAGACCAGTGCTAGTGTTGTTGGGAACCGTTGGGTTGACGGTGGTCCCGGATCATTGAGAGTACTTTGACCGTTGTGCGAGATATGAGGAGTTTGAGTCTATTCGTTCTGAGAGAGAGCGTGGATTTCGACTATAGCCTGCATGTGCCACTTTTCGATAACGAGTTAGTCCGTTTGGACACCCTACGTAATTCCTGCCCGTCATTGGGAGGTGGTTGTAGGTGGGCGCAGGTTTGACTGGACCAGATGTGGCAGTCAGCTCGATTGGGTCGATTGTGCACTTCATGTGCTACTGGTTGCATACCATTCTTTGATTCTCCCCTCTTGAGCATTTAGATAGAGGCATGGTAGCTGTTGAGTGTCTTAAGCGTTCTTGTTCAGTTTTTACTGCATTAGTTATCTTATACCTCTAGTGGACTTAGTGGGTTGATCGTCGGGCCTGGCGGTGGTACCCATTGAGAACTCCCTTTTTGGTGTAGTTCTCACACCCATTAGGGGTTTTCCCCCTCCTTTTCCCTTTTCTCTCCTTTGTTTTGCAGAGTCTTAGCGGGTGTTGCTGATTCTGCGGTTGTTGATCGAGGCGAGGGAGTCGCGAGCTAGATCCCTACCCGTCGTTGGAGAGTAGCGGTACCCCTTCAGAGGAGATCTTCAGTAGATTAGTTATTTTATTTCCTCTTTTGAGAGACTGATGTAGTGAGAATATGATATGTATTGAGAGCTTGTACACTGATGTATTTATTGGAGATACCTCCCTGTTGAGTTCTGGATTTTGTATATGAGGATATTGTATGATTATCATTTTGGGAGTTGGACATTATTATATTATTTCCAGTTGTACAGTGGTTGATTTTAGTTTTATAGCATATTTTTATTTATAGCTCTGATATCTGTTAGTTGTAGTACCTTTTCTTGCAAGTTGGACGCTTCGCCTGTGCGGGGTTTAGCATAGGCGGCGGATCTGTTGGCGAGCCCAGGTCGCAGTTTCGACCCCGGGGCGTGACATTAGTGTCATCTAGTGTTGTGAGATACAAGTAGAAAACTTCTAAACTGGTACAATCAAGATGAAATAGTTAGATTCCATGTTTGAGACATGAGGACAACTTGTAAATGTTTTACTTTTTCATTATGCAAGATAATGTTAATATTGTATATGAAACATTGACACTTGAGATACTATACCCCGACCTAAATGTCGATGATGCTATTCCGTGTTTTAGACACGATGATTGCTATTACGTGTTTTAGACACGATGATCGAGACTTGCTTGCTTGCCGTTTGTGCTCATTCGCACATGCTTGGAAGGGTCGCTCCCTCCAAGCTGGCACTTCGGAGTTGGCCATTTGCGACATCATGATCGCCGTGCGGGATTGGGTGCCGATTGGGACGCCGTTGGATTGGCGTAGCTCCTTGGGAGGTGCCACCACGGGACAATGAGGCGTGGCTCAAGCTTAGACCAAAGAAAGTCTTCAAGAGGAAATGATTGTGTTAACTAAACTTGACATTGAATGTCACCTAGATGATACTTCTTATGGTAGTTGGACATACATGATAGCAAACTTGACATTGGACATCACATAAATGATACTACTCATTGTAGTTGGACATTATGATAGCATGATAGATTCATATCATCATCACCTTGTACATGAGCATAGAGGCATGATAGTAGTAGAGTACTTTACTTTACTTCAGCTGTTTATTTTCTGCATTTCATTTCAGCAGTTTTACTATCTTATGCCTCAGTTGACCTAGTGGTGTATTTCGCTCCTCTCGGCGGCTTACCCACTGGGAACTATTGATTAATAGTTCTCACCCCATTTGGGTTGTTGTTTTTCAGAGCCATCCGCAGCGGGAGGGGCTCGCGACCGTGGCAAGGGGTTATCGCATAGCTAGCTTGTCCCCGTCGCACCACTCGAGGTGGTTATAGGGCACCTTTTCTTTTGTTTTTGTTGGAGAGGTGTTGTGTATTTTGGCATAGAAACCGCCATGTATTTTGATAGGTTGTATTTGAGAGGACCACATTTGTATAATGGATTTTAACTTCTTGTATGATAGTCGTTATCTACTCTCCTCTTTTATGTATAGTTTAGTTGTGTTGTGCTCTGATTACTAGTAGGATGTGTATATTGCTTCCTTTCCGCTTTGCTGTTGTAGACGCCTTGTGTGTACCGGGGGGTACCTTATGCACACGGTGGGTCTGTGCACGTGCCGGGTAGGCTTCCGCTGGGGCTTGGGGCGTGACAAGTATCATAATATAGCAGGACTGGATCACGACTATGTTCAAGTGGGAAAACCCATCCACTAAGGAAACCCCGATCCCCAATCTGATGCACAAGTAAACATCCGGTCAACCGCCCAATGTTCGCGGTCGCCACAATACCCCACGATCCACAATTAAGTCCAACAACCGACCTTCGGTCAACCGCCCAATATCTGCGGTCGCCGCAATACCCCACGATCCACAATCAAGTCAAACCTATCCCAGACTCCAAGGTCCCGACTACACTATCCCAAACCCCTGCTCGAATCCGAGAAACAAGTATCATGAGTTTAAATAGAAAGGAGAAAATAACAATTATGGTTTCTCCTAAGTCAAATCCCAACATGAAAGTGTAGCAGTAAAAGATGGCCTATCTAGATGTCCATACAAGCATGCAAGTGTTCTCGAGAAAGATAAAAGAAGGATTATCAAGTAATAATCTCGTAAGGAATAAGTCATCGGTCATAATCACCATCCACCTATGCATGTCCATAAAATCCTCAAGTAGTACCACCAACAGGATAAATCACATTGTCCCAATATAATAGTCAATTTCACATGCAAGGTTAAGTGCTAGCATAGCAAACAATATGACCAAACAAGCATGCATAAGTTCCAACCAAGTACTAATCAATAATCCTAGCACTGGGAGGATCTCTCTAATATTCCTAGTGAGCATGCCGAAATAGAGGTACACAACAACCACCCACCTCGTTCGCGAAGCGCGAATCCAAACTTGCCCTCTCACAAGGAAAACCCCAGCTCACTGCGAAAACTGCAATAACAACCAAAACGGTGCATAATTAATCCCACAATTATCATAATGCCGCTGCCCGCGCAAACAGTCTAGAAGTTGGTCGATTTTCACCTGCGAGATGACCTCCGAAAATTCCAGAAAAACCACCGCTGCAATCCTCGCGACGAGTAGATGCAAATCGAGTACTTGCACATCCTGTTCCGACACCTGTAGGCCAAGATACAATTAGAACACCGCGGTAAGCCAAAACTCCTCACGATCACAAATCTGCGGCATTCAGTCCAGAAGAAGTTAAAACATCACCTTTGAAACGTCCTCCAAAAAATCTAGAAAAATCACAACGGCGTTCCTCGCGACGAGTAGATGCAAATCGAGTATTTGCACTCCTTGTTCCGATACTTGTGGGCCGAGAAATTCCACAAATACTCCTCCGCTGTCCAAAAGTCTACCATAGAAAAAGGGGTCACAAGATGATCCATAAAACCCAAGAAAAGCTCGGAATGGAGGGAAGCTATAAATACAAGAAATGTAGCCCTACCTGTCGTGGAAACACTGGCACAAGAATCACGCAAAAACTCCTTCGAGGTAGCCCATGGGATCCCGCGGACTGAAACACGACGGAAAAGGCCGCCGAAGAAGGAGCGTCGAAGTGTGCCGAATCGCTGTAGACGTCGATGTCGCGGCCTCCAAAAATCCCAGAACTCCTTTACAAGGTGCAGATCAAAGTGGGGAAGAAGTCCTCTGTAGAAAGCCCTTGGAGAAAAGAGTTCAAAAACCCAAAAACGGAGCAGAATAGGGCCTATTTTTAGGCCCAGCCCGAAAAAAAGAGAATAAGCAGTTTTGGGCGGCAGATTCGGGCGCCCGGAACAACCGGGCGCCAAAAAAGCCGACCCAATGGGCCGAACAACCAGCGCCCGAAACTTCCTGTGCTTTACCCGTGTCCCGAACATGGGACAGCGTGTGCAAGCGCGCCCGGACGATGACGCATGTCCTGTGATCGGTCAACACGGGTAGGTGGCGCAGCGAATCGCAGGGCGCCACGTGGCCCATGTCCGCCCGGCCGCGCCGCCTGCCCCCCTGCCACGCACGCGTCCCGAGGCACACACGTGCGGCCTGCCACGCCACCTGCCCCCATGCCACGCACGCATCCTGAGGCATCCACGTGCGCCTCCGTGGACCGCGCCTACATGAGCCCGCCAATCTGAAGCTACCACGTGTCCCCGCGCCCGGTCCACGGCACCCGCGCGGGTTTCGTGGACCGCGCCGCGTGCGCTAACCACTCCGGGGATGCCACGTGTCCCCCGCCTCGGTCCATGCACCGCCCCGTGCCTCACCGTGGACCGCGCCACGTAAACCGGCCGATCCCAGGCTGCCACGTGGCACCCTGCCGGTCCACGGCTTCCCCTATGCACCCGAATCCACAGAAAACTTCCGGGTATTCGTTTTTGGGCATCTGGATTCAAAAAAATACAAGCAAATAGCTGTTTTTCAACATTTTTCCGCGCTGAATCTAAATCCGGCCTCCGATTAGCCAGAAACCTCTTTCAAGATTCGGCAAAAATAGCCGAAATATAGGCTTGATCTGGGAACCTCACTGAGTCCATCTAACACATCCATTTGACGCGTTACGGGCCAGGCACACCAATAATAGGTGTTTCTCACCACGGATCATAGGGGAAAGCTACACGGGGTTCTGGTCCATCACAACAACAAATCTTGCACTTAAGGACGCTTTGGACAAAAATTAACGACGCTTTAAAAAATTGGCAAAAATAACCCCGACGCTTTTAAAAGCGTCGAGTAAAGAATCGTTAAATGACTATGTCGGGACAAATATACCGACACTTTAATATAGCATCGGGGAATTTTTTCCTACTGCTTTTAGAGTCAGTAATTGTCACGCCCCCGGGGGTTTTTCAGTCTATCAAATCGGAAAATCGTGTGTATCTTTTTTTTTTTCTTCTTAACAAGGTAATTTAAACCTCATCCCCGGTGCGTGCCAGACCGCCACATACACAAATTCTCCCTGCCCACGGACAGAGTCTCCTTTGTATATGCACGGCGTCTCATTTACAACAACATACATCAAACACCAACCATCAACCATACAATAGACATACATCATCAAGCGGAATATTAAAGCGGCAACAGTGTTTAGAAAGGATAAAGCCAGCGGTTGCAAAACCCGTGCCCACACGGCACTTCGCTTTGAGAAAACCTTTTCGAAGTCATTTGGTTTACTATGAAAACGTGTCGCATAAGAAAACATCACCAAAAGAACCGAAATATAAAAGTACACCTCATCCACAGCGCTAAGTAATACATGTCCACGAATATTACGACCCACAAGCAAATTAACTAAGTTAAGCGTAAGAGAAATGAGATAATAAAAACCAAGTGTTCTGACTACGGCCCTCGCGACGCAGTCTCACCGCCCTCCCGGCTAACGCACCTCGTAACACCTGTCACGGAGTGGGTAATGTCAGTGACAAACAAAGTAGATGTCTAATAACAATAAGGAATAAGGAGCAAACCGAAAACACCGGAACCATTTCGCTAAAACCCTGCACATATTAAGCTGGGCCCCAACCCCAGATTTATCAATTTAACTGGGCACCAACCCCAGATTTATCAATTTAACTGGGCACCAACCCCAGATTTATCAATTTAATTGGGCACCAACCCCAGATTATTTGTCGGAGAGACTAAAGTCTCCCTTCGTGCGCAAACACCTCTTTGATGCTTTTAACCTCTTCGCGGTGCTGGTGTGCTATTTTCAGCGGGCGCGAAGAGGTCCTCACGGCACCCACACTTTTGTGAGGAACACGGGTCATAAGAGACCACTCTTCCGGAAAAGTACACCCATGCGGAGGCCAATCCGCCTGTGTACGTGCAGCATCCGAAAACGGATTTGCTGAGATCGGCGTGTCATGAGCACCTTCAATTGTTAGATAAAAACACAATTATGCGAAAGGTTAAACTGTCCATCTACTTTGTTAGATAAATTAAGAGCACTTTAATGACGATAGATGCACTTACTGCACTTGTTGCACTTATCGCAACCGTACCCACCTATTTGAAGAGAGATCGGAACACCCGAATCCTTCGCGCAACCCCCGCTGCGCGTCTGGACCTAAAGAAAGTCCGCACGGATAACTATAGTCAAAAGCGTGTACTAACATCCGAAAACACAAGACCCAATTTACTCTTTTCGACGGAAAAGTCCAACACCGTCCGGGTTGACGAAAGCCGAAAATCCAACAAACTCAATCCTCAGCCGGTAGCCCACTCGGGACGTCAACGGTCCAGCCGAGAAGCCCCGACGACGAAGACGATGAGAAAAAGGGACCCGACGGCGCGCCCCCGACGATTTTGTCGAGGCGCGGAGTGTCGGCGAAATCGGCACCCAACATAATAAAATAATGACCAAGAAGGTCCCAAGTGGCCATGCCAAGAAAGCCACGGAAATAACGATCCCAACGGCGAAAACGGCGCTCAAAACGGTGGAAAAACGGGCAAAAACGGAGCAAATGAACTTCGGGCTGTCGGTTGGTGCACGGGGGCAACCGTGCACCGGGTTCACGGCGTCAGGCGGCGGCGGCATGCGCCGGGTGCACGCAGGAGGCGTGCACTGCGCATCTCGGGCCGGGCCGGTGCATGACCCGAGCGTGCACCGGGTCCTTGCCCTTCGGCCGCAAGTGTGTGCACCGGGTGCACGCATGAGGCGTGCACCGCGCGCCTTGGGCCGGGCCGGTGCACGAAACCGTGCACCGGGTCTGGTGCTTCCGACGCTGCGGGCATGCACCGGGTGCACGCCTGGACCCGTGGACCGTGATGTACGGACCAGCACAGTAAACACTAATTTCGCGGTTTTCTTCGCCGTTTTCGCTCCCGTTTCGCGATTTCTTCTCCGTTTTCGCTCCCGTGCGACTCCGGCGAAGACCCCGCGACCATGGTAACGACGGCGGCGGCCTCCCGTTTAACAACGGCGGCGGCGGCCTCCCGTTAACCCACTATGTTCCAACGAAACATCCCCAAAAATTCCCGAATAAATACACGATAATTCTAATGACTAAACCAACGATCGACGAACAACCAAAACGTCGATCGGAGGTCCGATAACAAGAAACCGATTAAAAACCACCAATTAAAATCCGATAAAAATCCTCGATCATACCCGGTCAAGAACGAGAATAAAACATGGATCAAAACCCGACGAAAATCCGCGATCGATGTTCCGATTAAAATCACCTTACAAGGACACGATAAACCCCCGATTAATTTAACAATCGCAACGATGTTCACTAACCTTAATTTATCGGAATTAAAGAACCGATCTTGTTTCCTTTCGGCGTTGGAGACCCGGATCCGCTCCTCGTAGACGATGGCGTCTCGTTCTCCGATCTCCGGCACGTGAATCAGGGCGATCGGGTTCCTCCGCTTCCTCCTTCTTTTCCTCTTTTCTCCTCTGATTAGGGTTCCGTCTTTTCTTTTCTTTTTCTCTTCTCACCGATTAGGTTTTTTTTTATTTTTCTTTTCTTTTCTTTCCGATAATCGGGATCCCTTATATAGTCGCACTTTATCTTTAATTAATTTCTCTTTAATTCGTACGTAAGAGAATTATTATTTTCCGTCTGGGATAATTAATTAACTAATTAATTATCCCCTACGAGATAACCCACCTTATCTCTAACGGGTGCAAGATATTTTGCACGGATTCCGATGCACGACTAATCACCGTATCACTTTGAATCCCGTTCCGGGGGATCCCGATATCGGATTTCAGATCCGATCGCACCGTCGGCTTTCTTTTTCCGCGCTCTATCACAGAAAAATACTAGCACCTCACAATGGCCAACTTTTAAGAATTGAATAATTTTATTTCACTTAAAGGCTTAAATGACTACATGTAAGTCAAAAATACCCAGAAAGGCCGGATCACTACACCACTCACACTTTATAAAAAGTTTCGTCCCGAAACTTAAGTACAAACCCCACTAATCAATTCGGGAAAACATTCTCTCATTTTCGATTCCAGTTCCCACGTCGCCTCGCGCTCTTCGTGGTTGCTCCACTGGACCTTCACATAGGGGATAGTTCGATTGCGCAACTTCTTGTCCTCTCTTACCAAAATCCGCACCGGCGTCTCCTCGACGCTTAAATCCTCTCGCAACTCGATGGTGGAGGCATCCAAGGCATGAGAGGGATCAGCTAGGTATTTCCGGAGCATTGAGACATGGAACACGTTATGGACTCGTTCGAGATTCGGCGGCAGGGCTAATCGGTACGCCACCGGTCCTACGCGTTCTAGGATCTCGAACGGTCCTACGTACCTCGGGCTTAACTTTCCCTTTATGCCGAAGCGTCGGTTCCCCTTGGAGGGCGAAACTCGGAGTAACGCGTGCTCACCCACCACGAACTCTAAGTCTCGGCGTCTGTTGTCCGCGTAGCTTTTCTGTCTGCTCTGGGCGGTCAGTAGCCTTTGCCTAATCAATCGCACCTTTGCTTCGGTCTCCTCCACCAAATCTGGGCCCAGAAACTTACGCTCACCCAAATCGTCCCAGCACATTGGAGACCGACAGCGGCGCCCGTACAGGGCCTCGTATGGCGCCATCTGAATGCTGGCCTGGTAACTGTTATTGTAGGCAAATTCCACTAGGGGCAAGCACCGTGCCCATCCTTCGCCTAGGTCTAAAACGCATGCCCGAAGCATGTCCTCCACAATTTGTATCACCCGCTCTGATTGTCCGTCGGTCTGCGGGTGAAAAGTCGTACTGAAGTGCAACTTGGTTCCCATTGCTCGCTGCAGGCTCTGCCAAAAGTTTGACACAAATCGCGTGTCCCTGTCCGACGTGATGGATGTCGGCACCCCATGCAACCTTACTATCTCGTTGATGTAGGTTTGTGCCAGTCGTTCCCGCGTCCACGTCGTGTGTATGGGCAGAAAGTGGGCCGATTTCGTCAGACGATCCACAATTACCCATATTGCATCGTGTCCCTGTGACGATCTCGGGAACCCGGTCACAAAATCCATGGTAATCATGTCCCACTTCCACACGGGCACCGGTAAGGGTTGCAATTTTTCTGCTGGACGCTGGTGTTCGGCCTTCACTCGTTGGCACACCAGGCAGTGTGCCACAAACCGAGTCACGTCTCCCTTCATTTTGGGCCACCAGAAGGTCTGTTTGACGTCCTTGTACATCTTCGTTCCCCCGGGATACGCTGTATATGGAGCGGTATGCGCCTCCCGCAGGATTTCCTCTTTGAGTTCCGGTAGATCCGGCACACAGATTCGTCCCCGAAATCGTATCGTGCCGTCAGAGTTTACTGTGAAATCACCTCCTTGGTCGGCAGTCACTCTATTTCGCACCAGCTGGAGTTGGTCATCAGTCGATTGCCCTTCGAGAATTCTGTCCAGCAAGGTAGGTCTGACCACCAGTGTCAGAAGTTGTTCGACTGTACCCGCTGGTACTACTTTTAGTCTTAATCGCGAAAACTCCGCAATCAGACTATCTTTCTGGGTGATGGCACTCACCCCTGCCTTCTCGGCCTGCCCTTACGGCTCAGGGCGTCGGCCACCACGTTTGCCTTTCCCGGGTGGTAGTGGATCGTTAAATCATAATCCTTCAGTAGCTCGAGCCACCGTCTTTGTCGCAAATTTAACTCCTTTTGGGTGAAAAGGTACTTAAGACTTTTATGATCTGAGTACACATTGGAGTGTGCCCCATACAGGTAGTGTCTCCAAAGCTTGAGGACGAACACAACCGCTGCGAGTTCCAAATCGTGCACGGGGTAGTTTCGCTCGTATTCCTTGAGCTGCCTTGACGCATAGGCTATAACCTTTCCCCGTTGCATGAGTACTCCACCCAGTCCGTTTCGCGACACATCGCAATACACTTCATAATCCTCCCCTGGTTCTGGCAGGGCGAGAATCGGAGCTCGCGTCAATCTATCCTTGAGCTCCTCGAAGCTCTTCTGACATTTGTCGGTCCAGATGAACTTTTCCCCCTTTTTAGTCAAGCGGTTTAAGGGGGGTGGCTATCTTGGAGAAACCCTCCACGAAGCGCCGGTAGTACCCGGCTAATCCCAGAAAGCTTCGAATCTCCGTCACCGTCGTCGGTTGGGACCAGTTTGTCACCGAATCTATCTTCTTCGGATCGACTGCGACTCCAGCCGCTGAGATTACGTGCCCTAAGAAGCCAACCTCTCGGAGCCAAAACTCACACTTTTTGAGTTTGGCGTAGAGTTTCTGTTCCCGTAGGGTCTGGAGGACTGTGCGCAGATGTTCTTCATGTTCCTCGTCTGTACGGGAATAGATGAGGATATCGTCGATGAAGACCACCACGAATAAATCCAGGAAGGGTTTGAATACCCTGTTCATCATGTCCATGAACACCGCCGGGGCATTCGTGAGCCCGAACGGCATTACTGTAAATTCGTAATGACCGTAGCGAGTCCGAAAAGCCGTTTTGGGGATGTCCTCCCCCCTTGACCTGGACCAGATGATAGCCCGACTGCAGGTCAATCTTTGAAAACACCGTCGCCCCCTGTAGTTGGTCGAAGAGGTCGTCGATCCTTGGCAGGGGGTACTTGTTCTTAACGGTGACCTTATTTATCTCCCGGCAGTCGATGCACAACCGGAGACTTCCGTCATTCTTCCTCACAAACAGGACGGGCGCGCCCCAGGGTGACGCGCTAGGTCTGATGAAGCCCTTATCCAAAAGGTCCTCCAACTGTGCCTTGAGTTCCTTCAACTCCGCGAAGGCCATCCTGTACGGTGCCTTGGTGATGGGTTTGGTGCCGGGAAGTAGTTCAATGGGAAAGTCGACCTCTCGTTCCGGCGGCGCTTCGGGGAGCTCTGCCGGAAATACATCCGGAAATTCCTTTACTACGGGACCGCTGATCCTTATCTGGGGAGCGGCCCTGAACTACCTATCGGCCCATTGGGTTCTCGGCTGCAAGGCATAGGGTGGAGCCTATTTATTCCTTGCATGGCCCTTAACGGGCCCCGAGTACACAAGGTTCTCCTATGCTTCGAAGCTCGCCCGCGCACATCGGCCGAGGGAGGCTTCGCCTAGTACTTAAGGATTCTAGAGAGAGGGAGCGAGAGAGAGAGTCTAACAGGGGTAGCAGGTTAAGGTGTGACCGGCGCTCCTAATCTAAGAGAAAAAAGAGAAACCACAAATCTTACAAACTCCCTTTGATATTCCATGACCGAGCGGTTCCCTTGTCTAATGTTCTTCAGGTCGTCTTCCAATTGCCGCTTGACGCTATCGGAGAAGAAAGCGCCAAAAAGTTCCTCTCTAAAGGCTGACCATGTCGGTAGCGGGTCGTTTGTAGATGGGTCCGGGCGTACCGTCTTCCACCAGATGCGTGCATTCCCTTCGAGAAAGTGGACGGCTAGTGGAACCCGCTCGTGTTCCTCCATCAGTAGGTCCTCGAAGAGTTTTTCCATGGTATCTACCCATTTCTCGACGACCCATGGATCGGTCGTCTCTCCCTCAAAAGTGGGAGGGTCATGCTTCTTGAACCTAGTCAAATTCATCCTGACCCTTTCTCGCGTCGTTTGTTGCTCCGTGATCCCTCCTACGGCGGCGGACCCCCCGAGAGTAGGGGTCGTTCCTGCCTCCCCTGCTGTCGCTCCCATCACGGGCCCCGTGGTCGTCGGAGTAGGTACATCCCTTGGGGATGGGGGCTGTTCCGTCGTCGTGCCACCCGTCCCTTGCGGTCCCGTAGTGGGTGCGATGGCTTCGGGCGGAGGGGTCGGATCGCGCTCGGCTGGCGTGGTTGCCTGTTGCTGCGTCAGGTGACGAACCTGCTCCGTCAGCGTCGCTAATTGCCCGGCCATTTCCCGTAGTTGTCGTTGGAGAAGCAGGTTCTCTGCGGTGGCCGGGGTCACTCTGTCCGCGTCCGCATTCTCGGTGGACGATCTAGTCCGGGCCATCGTCCGCTATAGACAAAGAAACCATGTTAACCCTAAGGTTATAACCCTATCACCCTGTCTTACGATTACACCTACATTAAGTTCCCCTCTTTTCCGTACTCTCACGTACTACGCACCTATACCTTGGTTATCTCATGTCTAATTTGCTTGTGGTACCCTACACTGTGGATGTGGATCACGTCTACTATGGTTATGGTTGTTTTTCTCTGATACCATTTAATCTGTCACGCCCCCGGGGGTTTTTCAGTCTATCAAAGCGGAAAATCGTGTGTATCTTTTTTTTTCTTCTTAACAAGGTAATTTAAACCTCATCCCCAGTCCGTGCCAGACCGCCACATACACAAATTCTCCCTGCCCACGGACAGAGTCTCCTTTGTATATGCACGGCGTCTCATTTACAACAACATACATCAAACACCAACCATCAACCATACAATAGACATACATTGTAATGTACCAGATTTATGGTATATAAATAATATAAATAAAAATGGTATGAAATACTATTTTTATTGGATTCGGAGAAAAATGCTAAATTATGGTTTATTCAAAATAGGGGAGAGTGTAGTACATCGATTTCCGCGAAAAGACGAAATTCAGCAAAAATACTTGTAACACATTTCAAATGTGATTACAAGTGAGTTGGAAGCATTTCGAATCGATACAAAAGTCATCGAGTCGAAAAGTGAGTTGGAGTTGAGAAATTGAAGCTTTAATTATGAAGCATAGGTCCTTGTTTGGCGATTTCCGCAAAAAGTGCGAAATTCAACAAGAATCCTTGTAACACATTTCAAATGTAATTACAAGTGAGTTGAAAGCATTTCGAATCGATACAAAAGTCATCGAGTCGAAAAGTGAGTTGTAGTTGGAAATCGAAGCTTCAAGCTTGTAAAAGGTAGACGCCCGTTTGCCGAATTCGCAAAATGGCGAAATGCGGCGAGAAGACTTGTAACATGTTTTAAATATGATTACAGTCGAGTTCGGTGTGTTTCGGGCTGACGCGAAGGGCATCGGGTCGAAAAGTGACTTGAACCCCAAGGACATAGCAAATTCTGGAATTTCTGAAATTCGTAATCAGGAAGCATTTTCGGAGCCCTGTTTCGGAGGCTTAGAGTGGCCCAAAAATTTAAAAGAAAATGTGGGGTGTCTCAGAAAAGTTTTCTGAGTAAAAGAGGTGAAAAACCTAGGTGAGCGATTAAGGAAAAATTGGAGAACGAAGCGAAGAAAAATGCTTCGTAAATTCTGAAACTGCAGTTTTTGACAGTGCAGTTTATCGCGAAGCTTTTTCGGGGCTCTCTTTCGAAGGCTTAGAGTGGCCCAAAAATTTAAAAGAAATCGTGGGGTGTCTCACAAAAGTTTTCTGAGTAAAAGGGGTGAAAAACCTAGGTGAGCTATTAAGAAAAAATTGGAGAACGAAGCGAAGAAAAATGCTTCGTAAATTCTGAAACTGCAGTTTTTGACAGTGCAGTTTATCGCGAAGCTTTTTGGGGCTCTCTTTCGAGGGCTTAGAGTAGCCCAAAAATTTAAACAAAATCGTGGAGAGTTTAAGAAAAATTTGTAGATTAAAAGGGAGAAGAAAAATTTCAGTTTCGATTTGTCAGTTGACGGCAAACCGCGGAGAAAGAGGGGTATCCGAAATTGTTCTCTGCAGGTGCAAAACTGCAGGATTGAGGGCAGTTTTGGGATTTTCTTTGTAAGTTGGGGCATTTTAGTAAATTTACTATTTCCTCCCAACTACCCCTGCAGGATTAAATGCTCTCTCTCTCTCTCTCATTTGAAACTGACTCTCTCTCTCTCTTCGTTTCTCTGTTAGAACAGGGAGAAAGAAAGGAGAAGAGGAAGAAGAAGAAGAAGAAGAAGAAGAAGAAGTGGAGTAGAGCATCTATCTCTCCCTCCCTTCCACTTATTTTTTTAGGTACCTTTTTTCCTTCTTTCTTTCTCTCTCTCTCTCTCACTCTAACCCCTGCTAGCAGCAGCAGCTAGTGTTGCTGCTGCCAGCAGGGCCTGCAGCAGCAGCTCGGGCTGCTGCTGCTAGCATTCCACCAGCAGCAGCAGTTCAAGCTGCTGCTGCTGGCAGGGTCTGCAGCAGCAGCTCGAGCTGCTGCTGCTAGGGCCGGCAGCAGCAGCTCGGGCTGCTGCTGCCAGCAATGCCACCAGCAGCTGCTGCTGCTGGTTGAGCAGCCAGCAGCAGCAGGGTCACCAGCAGCTGCTGCTGCTGGTTGGGCAGCCAGCAGCAGCAGCATTGGCTGCTGCTGGTTTGCCACCTGCAGCAGGCTGCTGCCCTGCAGCAGCCTTTACAAAAAAAAAGAAGAAAAGAAGAAAGAAGAAAAGAGAAGAAAGAAGAAAGAAAAGAAAAGAAGAGAAGAAAAAAAAAGAAGAAGAAAATTTCTTCTTCTTTTCTTTTCTCCAATGTGCGAAATCTGTAATTGGAGTGAATTACCCAAATTGAGTTCTTCTCAAATTTTGAAGAAGAATGAAATGAAAAAAAAAAAAAATGTAATTTCTTGATTTTTGCCAATGTGCAAAATCAGTAATTGAAGGGATTGCTCAAATTGAGTTTCTCTCAAATTTTTGAATTCAATTTCTTGATTTTGCCAATGTGCAAAATCGGTAATTGGAGGGAATTGTTTAAATTGAGTTTCTCTCAAATTTTTGAATGCAATTTCTTGATTTTGCCAAAATGCGAAATCGGTAAATTGGGGGAAATTGCTCAAATTGAGTTCTCTCCAATTTCTCAATGCGAATTCTTGATTTTGCCAATATGCGAAATCGGTAAAATGGGGAAATTGCTCAGATTAAGTTCTCTCCAATTTTTCAATGCGAATTCTTGATTTTGCCAATGTGCAAAATCGGTGAATTGGGAGAAATTGCTCAAATTGAGCTTTTCTTAAATTTTTGAGAGCACTTCGACCCCGGATCGAGTTGAGCAAGTTTCTTTTTGGCAAAATGCCATGGGATGACTATTCCCCTCTCATTTTTATGAACCGATAAAAATTTAGCCTTTTGATGGGAAAATGTCCAAATAGGGATTTTTCCGCTAAGTTGTCAAAAAGGGGATTTTAGTTTTGAAATGTTTATGGATTTAGAAACAAATCATGAGAATCAATTGTTCATGATTTTCTTTCCTTACAATTTAGGAAAAAGTCGGAGACCGAAAGAGTGGAACTTGTTTCCTTCAAGGACCGAAAGAACACATCGAGGTGGGGAATTCTACCGAAAATGGGTGACCTCTCCACTTTTTCCTCTGCTTTTGATCTTGAAGCATGATAGTAGCCTGTTAGAGGCGTTGGGTAATTATGATTGAATTTTGCATGTGTAGATGGATATAGAAGAGAAGTAAACTTTTCTAATTATTAGAATAAGAGATAAACTTGCATGTGTAGAAGGATGCAGATAGAAAGGTGAATTTTTCTGAATTGCTAAATATGGATGATAATTGCCTGCGTAGATGTTAAACTTTATTGATGATTGAGATGGAAATAATTGCATGCGTAAAAAGGGGAATCAATTATTTGTTATCGGTGATCATGTTAGGGTATAGCCCTAGGAATCATGTGAAAGCATAAGGAAAAGGACATGGTGGTAGTAAGACTAGGAGAAAACCTAGACTCAGGGTTAATGAGTGGCATCAAACTTAGGGGTATATCCTAGGATTGAATGAGTGGCATTATCTTAGGAGATAACCTAAGGACATTGGATAGAGTGATCAACATAGAGTCAAGGACTCTAGGATGAGCATGATATAAGACCTAGGTAAAGGAAACCTAAGGTAAGTTAGTGGGTTGAGAATAGACTGGTTAACATAGAGTCAAGGAACTCTAGGTTAAACATGATATGAAACTTAGGTAAGAAAACCTAAGGTGAACGAGTGGAGTTTATACTCACAGGAAATGGATTAGGGTCAAGATAACTCTAAATGCAAAGTGCAACAGGTAAATAGAGATAATGTAACTCCAGGTTCGGCAAAGAAAAGAGTATGTGGCCACAAAGTTTAAAGAATTAAACTGATAGCAAAGTGATCAACTTAGAGTCAAACTCTAAGGAAAAGTTTGTGTAATCACAAAATCAAAGAGCTAAATAATATAACCCTAGAGTGGGTCATAGGGTGTCTGGGCAAATGGATAATAACTTTAACTTCAATTTGAGTTAAAGAAATAAAAGAGAAATGTTTAAGAGTCCAGGAGACTCTCTAATTATCTTGATGGCAAGACCCAGGATAAGAGATAAATTGTTGTAAAAAGGCAAAGTTAAAAGCAAGCTAAAAGTGGCTAAAAAGCATAAAGAAAATGTAAACGGCGCCTTCGAATTTGAGACTCGTCAAGTGGAGCAAGACTCCCTGGGCAGTGACCCGTCGGACGAGGTACTTTCGAAAGGCTTAAAGTGAAAGCAAAGAGCTAGATGCTCAAAGGAAAGAGAAAGAGATTTGCCAGTGGCAAAAGGGAGCTATAAGCTCGAATAAGAAAGAAAAGCAAGTGTTCAAAGGCAAAGAGGCTAAGAATTAAAGTAAAAAGAGAAAGAAAAAGAAAATAAAAGAAAGAAAATATAAAGATAAAACGAGCGTACCTTCGGGGGTAAAAAGTAGCCTTGTCGGAGCCAAGGGCAGTGTCCCTCTCCCGGGCAGTGACCCGTAGGACAAGTTCCCCGTTGGGCGGGGTAGCACTTGCGGGTGCTATCGGCAACCTTAGAAATCTTATCTTATGGTAGCAGGACTACCGGGCTCGGGCCCGTTGGATAAGAATTTCCGAGGGTTAACTTGAACTAAAGCACCAGAATGTAAAGGAAAAGAGAAGGATAGAGTGGCCAAGGTGGCCAGGTTAGTTTGACCTTATATATAGCGGCATAGTGGCCGAGTTGGTGCTTAGTAGCCTAGTATGACTAGACAGAGTAGTGCTGGGTCGATAAGTTTACACAGTTAGTGTAGTGATATATATTTTGTATAGCAGCATTTTGATATTGAGGATTTTAGTTTCCTAGCACTTTATTGTTATTGCTTCCATTGGACCAAGTGGTGTAGGACACTTTTTCTCGGTGGTTGAACCCACTGGGAACTCTGTCAGGAGTTCTCACACCCCTTGGGTGCCCCCCCCACAGGTTCAGGTATGGATGCAGCGATCGCGATGGTTCAGAGGCAGACGGCGAGGTATACGACAGGGGCCAGGGCCCAGCAGCATAGAGACCTAGAGGGTCTAGCAGAGGTATTCCATTTTTATATTGCTTGAGTGAACCTTGTATGGTGAGGAATTTGTGTAAAAGAATTGTAATAATTTTATATTGCAAGTTCAGAAATGTAAAGTGTAATAAAGTAATGCATGGTTCACTCTTGTATGCTTTCATTTCCGTATTAACAAATTGTTATTGAATGAAAGTTTTAAATTTGTAGTGATTTTTAGTACTCTGATATTGAGCTTCCGCATACACTTGTTGTGTTATTATGGATGTTACCGTTCCTTTCGGGTAGGAAAAGGTCTTACCCGATTGGCGGGTCTGTTGGCGTGCCCGAACCGTACAAATTGGCGGACTCGGGGCGTGACAGATTAGAGTGGTATCAGAGCCTAGGAATAGTCCTAGGTGGTTAGCAAACCTTAGGGAGACCCTAGGGATTAGCACGAGAGAGTGTGTAGATCATTGGGCGAAAGCACTTGATTGGGTATTGTAGTTCCCAAAAAGGATGTTGGGACTGATCGAGGGTGACGAGCTTCCATTCTTCGGATATTACGTTGGCGGCCGACAACGTAATGTTGGAGATGAAAAGGAGTACCCTCTTATACTTTCGCAAGATTGGGTCGACGAGCCTTTTTGTCGGTATATAGACTGCGCGTTGCTCAAACTGCTAAGTTTGGGCTGGTTGTTTCGTTGTGGTGTGCATATTAACGATGACACCACATATGGAGACGCATCTGTATTGACTCGAGTCACGAGAGGGCTCGGGGTCAAACGAGGTACACGAGCTGCGGTAGCAGGTGACCGCACTTGTTGGTGTGGTCCAGCAGCAGGTCAAGCTTCTTGCCGTCAGCGGAAATTCCCCGCCGACAGGAAGACAGGTTCCGACGCCTAAGAGTGGCGTCAGGGTGACAGTCGGAGCAGAACAATAGGCTCCAGTGGCTGATAGCGCAGCAAGCTGAGGCTGCATAAATGACGCATGAGTATACGGCGTCGCCGCGTTTAGGGGCGACAGTAGAGAGAGTGGCAGTGGCCGCCGAACTTTTGTCGGCGCACCCTGCACCTTCGGCATAGGGTGTTTTGTGCTTGTGTCGGCTAGGTTGCTGGCAAAGTGTGGATAAAGAGGTCCAGCGAGAGATCGATTCACAGAGTGTTGGTGATCGCTATGTTGCGAGAACCAAGTTATTGTGCCCTAAGGATTGGGGCAAGAAGGATTTACGAGCCGGGCGGCGTGAGTTCGCCCTGATGACGGTAGTAACCGTGTGGCGTGTTGATTTTGGCTAGATTGGCGCATAGTGGAGTTAGTGAGGCCCAGAGTAGGCTTCAAGATGCGGGAACCTCTCGAAAGAGCGAGAGTTTTGAGGCGCCGTTCTAATGGATCGGTATAATGGCAGGGATTGCCACCGCAGGATTTGCGAGTTAATCACCAGAGTTGGTGAACAGTCGTTGTAATGCCTCAACCTAGTTGGGATCGGTGTACAGGGGTCATACGCGTGTATAAGCAAGTTGCTTAACACTGGATTTTTGCGAGTTAGCATAGGGGCGTTGGACGCCCAACTGTTTAGGTGCTCATGGAGCACAAGTATCGCTTAGCCGAGAGGGCTGATTAGTTGGCGCATTAGCCTTTGCCCAGTGTGGCCAGAGTTGATAGATTGTTTGGGTCATAGATTGACGACTAGTTGTGGGTTTTGCTCAGTGAGCGTAGTGGTCGCGTGGCGACGATCAGCGGGTTCGCTTGGGGACGATCCGTGCCTGGACCATGTTTGTGGACTGTGGGCCTGTAGCCCAGTGGGCAGGCGCAGTCGGTTGTGAGAGACAGCGGCCCGAGACCGGAGGGCGGGGCATGATAGAGATTTGGTCGGGGCGGTAGTCCGAGCGGTGACCCGAGGATGTGGAATGCCATATGTGAGCCTTGAGGCTGTTTGTACACTGAGAGTGTGGCTGTGACCAAGCCGTAGTGCTAGTGATGATTGAGGTACTGTAGCTCCTAGTGGGAGTGTTGGTGCGGTAACCTTAAGTGAGGATCTACCCATATTACGATTGGACCTGCGTGCTAGCGAGAGCCATTGCACAGTGCTGGACTAGCTTTGGGCTATAGGCTCTATTGAACCATGGTCTGTGAATCCATTAGTAGTCCGAGATATCGGGTTAGCTGATAACCCATGAACTTTGAGCGCTAGTAGCGTGTGAGATAGTTGAGGACTCGTGGATTGGCTTTTGCCCTCCACATTAGGCAGCTGAGCGATCGGAAAGAAAATACGGTAAACGTAATTAGTTGCAGATGCAACCTCGTTATGAAAAGAATGATGGCAGAATTAAAGTGAAAATTTCGCAAGTAAAAACTGAGTCATTCGTGGCAATCGAGAGAGCAAGTGCTCTATTGTGTCTTTCACCTATGTGGTGAAGGTGGCCAGATACCAGGTCTGAGTTTGTCCCTGTATTGAGAGAGGGATTCATTAGTGAGTTGTTCGTGTGACCTGGCGAGCGGGCAGTTTGAGGCCCAGTAACGACATATAGTGAGCCCAATAGTGGGACAAGATTCCTCCCTCTCGATCAAGTAGGAGTCGAGATGTGATTCAAGTTTCGAGGACGAAACTTATTTTAAGGGGGGTAGAATGTAATGTACCAGATTTATGGTATATAAATAATATAAATAAAAATGGTATGAAATACTATTTTTATTGGATTCGGAGAAAAATGCTAAATTATGGTTTATTCAAAATAGGGGAGAGTGTAGTACATCGATTTCCGCGAAAAGACGAAATTCAGCAAAAATACTTGTAACACATTTCAAATGTGATTACAAGTGAGTTGGAAGCATTTCGAATCGATACAAAAGTCATCGAGTCGAAAAGTGAGTTGGAGTTGAGAAATTGAAGCTTTAATTATGAAGCATAGGTCCTTGTTTGGCGATTTCCGCAAAAAGTGCGAAATTCAACAAGAATCCTTGTAACACATTTCAAATGTAATTACAAGTGAGTTGAAAGCATTTCGAATCGATACAAAAGTCATCGAGTCGAAAAGTGAGTTGTAGTTGGAAATCGAAGCTTCAAGCTTGTAAAAGGTAGACGCCCGTTTGCCGAATTCGCAAAATGGCGAAATGCGGCGAGAAGACTTGTAACATGTTTTAAATATGATTACAGTCGAGTTCGGTGTGTTTCGGGCTGACGCGAAGGGCATCGGGTCGAAAAGTGACTTGAACCCCAAGGACTTAGCAAATTCTGGAATTTCTGAAATTCGTAATCACGAAGCATTTTCGGAGCCCTGTTTCGGAGGCTTAGAGTGGCCCAAAAATTTAAAAGAAATTGTGGGGTGTCTCAGAAAAGTTTTCTGAGTAAAAGAGGTGAAAAACCTAGGTGAGCGATTAAGGAAAAATTGGAGAACGAAGCGAAGAAAAATGCTTCGTAAATTCTGAAACTGCAGTTTTTGACAGTGCAGTTTATCGCGAAGCTTTTTCGGGGCTCTCTTTCGAAGGCTTAGAGTGGCCCAAAAATTTAAAAGAAATCGTGGGGTGTCTCACAAAAGTTTTCTGAGTAAAAGGGGTGAAAAACCTAGGTGAGCTATTAAGAAAAAATTGGAGAACGAAGCGAAGAAAAATGCTTCGTAAATTCTGAAACTGCAGTTTTTGACAGTGCAGTTTATCGCGAAGCTTTTTGGGGCTCTCTTTCGAGGGCTTAGAGTAGCCCAAAAATTTAAACAAAATCGTGGAGAGTTTAAGAAAAATTTGTAGATTAAAAGGGAGAAGAAAAATTTCAGTTTCGATTTGTCAGTTGACGGCAAACCGCGGAGAAAGAGGGGTATCCGAAATTGTTCTCTGCAGGTGCAAAACTGCAGGATTGAGGGCAGTTTTGGGATTTTCTTTGTAAGTTGGAGCATTTTAGTAAATTTACTATTTCCTCCCAACTACCCCCTGCAGGATTAAATGCTCTCTCTCTCTCTCATTTGAAACTGACTCTCTCTCTCTCTCTCTTCGTTTCTCTGTTAGAACAGGGAGAAAGAAAGGAGAAGAGGAAGAAGAAGAAGAAGAAGAAGAAGAAGAAGAAGTGGAGTAGAGCATCTATCTCTCCCTCCCTTCCACTTATTTTTTTAGGTACCTTTTTTCCTTCTTTCTTTCTCTCTCTCTCTCTCACTCTAACCCCTGCTAGCAGCAGCAGCTAGTGTTGCTGCTGCCAGCAGGGCCTGCAGCAGCAGCTCGGGCTGCTGCTGCTAGCATTCCACCAGCAGCAGCAGTTCAAGCTGCTGCTGCTGGCAGGGTCTGCAGCAGCAGCTCGAGCTGCTGCTGCTAGGGCCGGCAGCAGCAGCTCGGGCTGCTGCTGCCAGCAATGCCACCAGCAGCTGCTGCTGCTGGTTGAGCAGCCAGCAGCAGCAGGGTCACCAGCAGCTGCTGCTGCTGGTTGGGCAGCCAGCAGCAGCAGCATTGGCTGCTGCTGGTTTGCCACCTGCAGCAGGCTGCTGCCCTGCAGCAGCCTTTACAAAAAAAAAGAAGAAAAGAAGAAAGAAGAAAAGAGAAGAAAGAAGAAAGAAAAGAAAAGAAGAGAAGAAAAAAAAAGAAGAAGAAAATTTCTTCTTCTTTTCTTTTCTCCAATGTGCGAAATCTGTAATTGGAGTGAATTACCCAAATTGAGTTCTTCTCAAATTTTGAAGAAGAATGAAATGAAAAAAAAAAAAAATGTAATTTCTTGATTTTTGCCAATGTGCAAAATCAGTAATTGAAGGGATTGCTCAAATTGAGTTTCTCTCAAATTTTTGAATTCAATTTCTTGATTTTGCCAATGTGCAAAATCGGTAATTGGAGGGAATTGTTTAAATTGAGTTTCTCTCAAATTTTTGAATGCAATTTCTTGATTTTGCCAAAATGCGAAATCGGTAAATTGGGGGAAATTGCTCAAATTGAGTTCTCTCCAATTTCTCAATGCGAATTCTTGATTTTGCCAATATGCGAAATCGGTAAAATGGGGAAATTGCTCAGATTAAGTTCTCTCCAATTTTTCAATGCGAATTCTTGATTTTGCCAATGTGCAAAATCGGTGAATTGGGAGAAATTGCTCAAATTGAGCTTTTCTTAAATTTTTGAGAGCACTTCGACCCCGGATCGAGTTGAGCAAGTTTCTTTTTGGCAAAATGCCATGGGATGACTATTCCCCTCTCATTTTTATGAACCGATAAAAATTTAGCCTTTTGATGGGAAAATGTCCAAATAGGGATTTTTCCGCTAAGTTGTCAAAAAGGGGATTTTAGTTTTGAAATGTTTATGGATTTAGAAACAAATCATGAGAATCAATTGTTCATGATTTTCTTTCCTTACAATTTAGGAAAAAGTCGGAGACCGAAAGAGTGGAACTTGTTTCCTTCAAGGACCGAAAGAACACATCGAGGTGGGGAATTCTACCGAAAATGGGTGACCTCTCCACTTTTTCCTCTGCTTTTGATCTTGAAGCATGATAGTAGCCTGTTAGAGGCGTTGGGTAATTATGATTGAATTTTGCATGTGTAGATGGATATAGAAGAGAAGTAAACTTTTCTAATTATTAGAATAAGAGATAAACTTGCATGTGTAGAAGGATGCAGATAGAAAGGTGAATTTTTCTGAATTGCTAAATATGGATGATAATTGCCTGCGTAGATGTTAAACTTTATTGATGATTGAGATGGAAATAATTGCATGCGTAAAAAGGGGAATCAATTATTTGTTATCGGTGATCATGTTAGGGTATAGCCCTAGGAATCATGTGAAAGCATAAGAAAAAGGACATGGTGGTAGTAAGACTAGGAGAAAACCTAGACTCAGGGTTAATGAGTGGCATCAAACTTAGGGGTATATCCTAGGATTGAATGAGTGGCATTATCTTAGGAGATAACCTAAGGACATTGGATAGAGTGATCAACATAGAGTCAAGGACTCTAGGATGAGCATGATATAAGACCTAGGTAAAGGAAACCTAAGGTAAGTTAGTGGGTTGAGAATAGACTGGTTAACATAGAGTCAAGGAACTCTAGGTTAAACATGATATGAAACTTAGGTAAGAAAACCTAAGGTGAACGAGTGGAGTTTATACTCACAGGAAATGGATTAGGGTCAAGATAACTCTAAATGCAAAGTGCAACAGGTAAATAAAGATAATGTAACTCCAGGTTCGGCAAAGAAAAGAGTATGTGGCCACAAAGTTTAAAGAATTAAACTGATAGCAAAGTGATCAACTTAGAGTCAAACTCTAAGGAAAAGTTTGTGTAATCACAAAGTCAAAGAGCTAAATAATATAACCCTAGAGTGGGTCATAGGGTGTCTGGGCAAATGGATAATAACTTTAACTTCAATTTGAGTTAAAGAAATAAAAGAGAAATGTTTAAGAGTCCAGGAGACTCTCTAATTATCTTGATGGCAAGACCCAGGATAAGAGATAAATTGTTGTAAAAAGGCAAAGTTAAAAGCAAGCTAAAAGTGGCTAAAAAGCATAAAGAAAATGTAAACGGCGCCTTCGAATTTGAGACTCGTCAAGTGGAGCAAGACTCCCTGGGCAGTGACCCGTCGGACGAGGTACTTTCGAAAGGCTTAAAGTGAAAGCAAAGAGCTAGATGCTCAAAGGAAAGAGAAAGAGATTTGCCAGTGGCAAAAGGGAGCTATAAGCTCGAATAAGAAAGAAAAGCAAGTGTTCAAAGGCAAAGAGGCTAAGAATTAAAGTAAAAAGAGAAAGAAAAAGAAAATAAAAGAAAGAAAATATAAAGATAAAACGAGCGTACCTTCGGGGGTAAAAAGTAGCCTTGTCGGAGCCAAGGGCAGTGTCCCTCTCCCGGGCAGTGACCCGTAGGACAAGTTCCCCGTTGGGCGGGGTAGCACTTGCGGGTGCTATCGGCAACCTTAGAAATCTTATCTTATGGTAGCAGGACTACCGGGCTCGGGCCCGTTGGATAAGAATTTCCGAGGGTTAACTTGAACTAAAGCACCAGAATGTAAAGGAAAAGAGAAGGATAGAGTGGCCAAGGTGGCCAGGTTAGTTTGACCTTATATATAGCGGCATAGTGGCCGAGTTGGTGCTTAGTAGCCTAGTATGACTAGACAGAGTAGTGCTGGGTCGATAAGTTTACACAGTTAGTGTAGTGATATATATTTTGTATAGCAGCATTTTGATATTGAGGATTTTAGTTTCCTAGCACTCTATTGTTATTGCTTCCATTGGACCAAGTGGTGTAGGACACTTTTTCTCGGTGGTTTAACCCACTGGGAACTCTGTCAGGAGTTCTCACACCCCTTGGGTGCCCCCCCCACAGGTTCAGGTATGGATGCAGCGATCGCGATGGTTCAGAGGCAGACGGCGAGGTATACGACAGGGGCCAGGGCCCAGCAGCATAGAGACCTAGAGGGTCTAGCAGAGGTATTCCATTTTTATATTGCTTGAGTGAACCTTGTATGGTGAGGAATTTGTGTAAAAGAATTGTAATAATTTTATATTGCAAGTTCAGAAATGTAAAGTGTAATAAAGTAATGCATGGTTCACTCTTGTATGCTTTCATTTCCGTATTAACAAATTGTTATTGAATGAAAGTTTTAAATTTGTAGTGATTTTTAGTACTCTGATATTGAGCTTCCGCATACACTTGTTGTGTTATTATGGATGTTACCGTTCCTTTCGGGTAGGAAAAGGTCTTACCCGATTGGCGGGTCTGTTGGCGTGCCCGAACCGTACAAATTGGCGGACTCGGGGCGTGACATACATCATCAAGCGGAATATTAAAGTGGCAACAGTGTTTAGAAAGGATAAAGCCAGCGGTTGCAAAACCCGTGCCCACACGGCACTTAGCTTTGAGAAAACCTTTTCGAAGTCATTTGGTTTACCATGAAAACGTGCCGCATAAGAAAACATCACCAAAAGAACCGAAATATAAAAGTACACCTCATCCACAGCGCTAAGTAATACATGTCCACGAATATTACGACCCACAAGCAAATTAACTAAGTTAAGCGTAAGAGAAACGAGATAATAAAAACCAAGTGTTCTGACTACGGCCCTCGCGACGCAGTCTCACCGCCCTCCCGGCTAACGCACCTCGTAACACCTGTCACGGAGTGGGTAATGTCAGTGACAAACAAAGTAGATGTCTAATAACAATAAGGAATAAGGAGCAAACCGAAAACACCGGAACCATTTCGCTAAAACCCTGCACATATTAAGCTGGGCCCCAACCCCAGATTTATCAATTTAACTGGGCACCAACCCCAGATTTATCAATTTAACTGGGCACCAACCCCAGATTTATCAATTTAATTGGGCACCAACCCCAGATTATTTGTCGGAGAGACTAAAGTCTCCCCTCGTGCGCAAACACCTCTTTGATGCTTTTAACCTCTTCGCGGTGCTGGTGTGCTATTTTCAGCGGGCGCGAAGAGTTCCTCACGGCACCCACACTTTTGTGAGGAACACGGGTCATAAGAGACCACTCTTCCGGAAAAGTACACCCATGCGGAGGCCAATCCGCCTGTGTACGTGCAGCATCCGAAAACGGATTTGCCGAGATCGGCGTGTCATGAGCACCTTCAATTGTTAGATAAAAACACAATTATGCGAAAGGTTAAACTGTCCATCTACTTTGTTAGATAAATTAAGAGCACTTTAATGACGATAGATGCACTTACTGCACTTGTTGCACTTATCGCAACCGTACCCACCTATTTGAAGAGAGATCGGAACACCCGAATCCTTCGCGCAACCCCCGCTGCGCGTCTGGACCTAAAGAAAGTCTGCACGGATAACTATAGTCAAAAGCGTGTACTAACATCCGAAAACACAAGACCCGATTTACTCTTTTCGACGGAAAAGTCCAACACCGTCCGGGTTGACGAAAGCCGGAAATCCAACAAACTCAATCCTCAGCCGGTAGCCCACTCGGGACGTCAACGGTCCAGCCGAGAAGCCCCGACGACGAAGACGATGAGAAAAAGGGACCCGACGGCGCGCCCCCGACGATTTTGTCGAGGCGCGGAGTGTCGGCGAAATCGGCACCCAACATAATAAAATAATGACCAAGAAGGTCCCAAGTGGCCATGCCAAGAAAGCCACGGAAATAACGATCCCAACGGCGAAAACGACGCTCAAAACGGTGGAAAAACGGGCAAAAACGGAGCAAATGAACTTCGGGCTGTCGGTTGGTGCACGGGGGCAATCGTGCACCGGGTTCACGGCGTCAGGCGGCGGCGGCATGCGCCGGGTGCACGCAGGAGGCGTGCACCGCGCATCTCGGGCCGGGCCGGTGCACGACCCGAGCGTCCACCGGGTACTTGCCCTTCGGCCGCAAGCGCGTGCACCGGGTGCACGCATGAGGCGTGCACCGCGCGCCTTGGGCCGGGCCGGTGCACGAAACCGTGCACCGGGTCTGGTGCTTCCGACGCTGCGGGCATGCACCGGGTGCACGCCTGGACCCGTGGACCGTGATGTACGGACAAGCACAGTAAACCCTAATTTCGCGGTTTTCTTCGCCGTTTTCGCTCCCGTTTCGCGATTTCTTCTCCGTTTTCGCTCCCGTGCGACTCCGGCGAAGACCCCGTGACCATGGTAACGACGGCGGCGGCCTCCCATTTAACAACGGCGGCGGCGGCCTCCCGTTAACCCACTATGTTCCAACGAAACATCTCCAAAAATTCCCGAATAAATACACGATAATTCTAATGACTAAACCAACGATCGACGAACAACCAAAACGTCGATCGGAGGTCCGATAACAAGAAACTGATTAAAAACCACCAATTAAAATCCGATAAAAATCCTCGATCATACCCGGTCAAGAACGAGAATAAAACATGGATCAAAACCTGACGAAAATCCGCGATCGATGTTCCGATTAAAATCACCTTACAAGGACTCGATAAACCCCCGATTAATTTAACAACCACAACGATGTTCACTAACCTTAATTTATCGGAATTAAAGAACCGATCTTGTTTCCTTTCGGCGTTGGAGACCCGGATCCGCTCCCCGTAGACGATGGCGTCTCGTTCTCCGATCTCCGGCACGTGAATCAGGGCGATCGGGTTCCTCCGCTTCCTCCTTCTTTTCCTCTTTTCTCCTCTGGTTAGGGTTCCGTCTTTTCTTTTCTTTTTCTCTTCTCACCCATTAGGTTTTTTTTTATTTTTCTTTTCTTTTCTTTCCGATAATCGGGATCCCTTATATAGTCGTACTTTATCTTTAATTAATTTCTCTTTAATTCGTACGTAAGAGAATTATTATTTTCCGTCTGGGATAATTAATTAACTAATTAATTATCCCCTACGAGATAACCCACCTTATCTCTAACGGGTGCAAGATATTTTGCACGGATTCCGATGCACGACTAATCACCGTATCACTTTGAATCCCGTTCCGGGGGATCCCGATATCGGATTTCAGATCCGATTGCACCGTCGGCTTTCTTTTTCCGCGCTCTATCGCAGAAAGATACTAGCACCTCACAATGGCCAACTTTTAAGAATTGAATAATTTTATTTCACTTAAAGGCTTAAATGACTACATGTAAGTCAAAAATACCCCGAAAGGCCGGATCACTACAGTAATATGTTAGTTGTCGACTCTAAAAAGAGTCGTTAATTTAAACATTTGTCGACTCTAAAAAGAGTCGTTAATTTAAATAGTTGATGACTTCAAAAAGAGTCGTTAATTTAAATAGTTGTCGACTCTAAAATGAGTCGTTAATTTAAACAGTTGCTGACTCTAAGAAGAGTCATTAATGTAAACAATTACCGATACTTCAAAGCAACGGTAAATTATGAAATACTAAATAAACATGCCAATACGAAAACCTTGCAGTAAAGAATAAAAATTTTAAGTGTTTCAACATTAGTAAACTTCAATCAACAATATTAATCCCAATCAAAAAATATAAAAAATTCTACTATTGCATAAGCACTCGAAATAATAGGAAAAAAAAAAAATTTCATCACTTTTTTATTCACGATGAATTAGTAAGATCTTCAAATGCATCAATCTTATAGCCCTCTTGCAATTTGGCTTATTTATTTGATCATCAATAGTAACTATAAGGATAAAAGTTAGAAAGTTCATAGTTAATTGTAATACTCGAGAATTTTAAATTCAAAAATTTAATTAGGTTAATTTTTCTTAAGTACTGTTTGAATTTTGAGCCAGGGAAAAATTGATTTTGGATCTAAGCCCCATCTCGACGAAATAAAATCGTCACTGCGACGGGGTCGTCAAGCTGAAAACGGTGGTGTGATCGGATTAGAAATCCGATATCCGGATCTTCCGGAATCGCAAATTTTGCGAAAAGTCGGACTAAATAATCAGTTACGATGATTTCGGGTACATCGATTTAGTTTCCACATAAAAATCTTTGTAACTGATTTTTTTTTAAAAAAAGTCGGATATGTGGCATGTGTTTCGAAATTTTAGTTGGGATTTGAAATTCCATTGCTGTTAGGTAAACCAATCTTAACGTAAGGGCATATTGGTCATTTGACCAATTGTGATAAGGGAATTAGGATTAGGGCTTAATGAGGAATTAGCTCTAATCCATCGTCTTGCTCTTCTTCACAGCCACCTTGGAACCCCGCATTCGTACACCTCGGAGAGTGAGGACGTCGCCGCCGGAGAAGAATCGGTGCAGTGGACCCGAAGCCGTTTGAATTTCGTCATGATCTTCGCAGCAGCTTTGCCTACCGACCGAGTCACCATCCGTCACTCCGTTGAGCAGTGCGCCACCCTCTTGATCGTCCGAAGCTCGCACGATCCCCGATCCAACGATGGCTACATTCGATGACGCGAGTGTCATTCGACTCTTGCGTTCGAGACTGCGGTGCATCGTTTTGCGACCCGGATATTCCTTCAACCACTGATTCTCTGACAGTTGACTATGGCCCGAGTAACCAGGAGCCTTCTCGCCCATTGAGCTGTGGATTCCAGGACTGCCTGAGTTGAGGTGGGTACTTCGATCCGGGCATTGGCATAGTGTAACCTGATTGGGTACCGTAGTCGATTGGACCCTTTGGTTATCTTGCTAGCCCTTCTTCAGTTTTTCTGCTTTATGATTAATCTTGCTTATTGTGACATACCATGATATTCAGTGTAGTTTACACTCTTAGCATCCTTGTGATTCATACCTGTTTTGCATATATATATGCCACGATTAGTGTTATTAGACACTTCTATTCGTTCTTGTTAGATATCTCCTACTGCTGCATTCGGTCACCTGTTGTATGTTGGATTACTATACATGTAGAGTAGGAGAATATCATTGTCATGATGACATTGCTTGGCACCGAGAATATAGATGATCTAGTTGGTAGTCTACGATTTTCTGGATCTTGACTCGTTTCTGGTTCATGAGTTGATTATGACTTACTAGTCGCTTAGTGATATATCTCCTATTGCTACATTTGTATCTTGTCATTATCCTTGGATTACAATGCATGATAGAGTAGGAGGACATTATTATCACTGTGGTATTCGTGGGCACTGTGATTTATCTCTACTATACATCAATATGCCAGGATTCCCTTAGTATAGTTGACACTCCCAGTCTTTATGTGATTAATATCTCCTACTGCTACCTTTTCATCATTACTTTTAGTTATGATTTATTATTGCTTGATAGAGTAGGAGGATATGTTGTTATCATGGCATTTACTGGCACTATATTTGACTCTGGATCCTGTTTGGGAGTTCTCGGCTATTCGCTGTGTTTTTGGTCTTCTGACCGCGAGCTTGAGCATCCGCATTGAGATCACTATGCACCAGCTGTATATTTTCACGTACACCAGCGGACTGGCCCCCGTTTTGGTGTTCTTTACTGGTAGAGTGGTCTATTCGACCGATGAGCCCGTTTTACATGGCTGCACCTGTGGGACCAGGCGATACTGAGCCCCTCTTTTGTTATCAGTCACCAGGTGTGGGGTACATGTCAGACTTGGTTCGGCACTAGTCAGTGGCTGTGAGGACCCGGATCCCCACGACGAGATTACTGGTTGACCAGCAGCTTCTGGAGGCCTTTGTGGCGCGTCGGTGGTGTTTGTGCACCAATTGGACACTAGTGATGGACTCGATGTGTTAAATGGATCACGAGAATAGTTAGATGGCCCCGTCGAATGCTTAGAAGTGGTTTCGCGCGCAATGGATATTATATTGGACTCGGGGCGAAGTTTAGATAAAGGATCACCTCTCCGGATGCCTTCGGGAATTTTTAGAGTTGGAATTTGGCAAATTGGACTTTAGAAATGGACCCGGCGCGAAAATCGGATCAAGTAGGCTTTCCGGGGGCTTTCGGCAAATTTTCGGATGAGAATTTGGGGAATCGGACATCGTATTTGGATTCAGCGCGCGAAATCGTTGAGAATGGACTATCTACTTGTTTTTCTCGGAGACCGGTTGACGCGCGCATTTTTCGAGGCTCGTGCGCGGATCTCGAGGCGACATGGCACAGATCCCAGGGCGGCGCTGGCGCACAGTTCGAGGCGCGCACGACGCGCGTGGGCGCGGCAGGCAGGCGCGCTGGGGAAGCGCGCCTGCGGCACGTGGCGCGCGGGGGCCGTCACGTGGCGGGCCCCCACTGGCGCGCGCGGTCACGCGGGCGGGCGCGCGCCCGTGTGGCGCGCGGCATGTCCCGCGCCTGCGCGGCGCTGGGTGTCACGCACCCGTGTGGCGCGCGGCAACCGCGCCCGCGTGGCATGCTGGCCGCGTGCCGCGTGGGCAGGCAGGCGCGTGCCTGGGCCTGGTGCACGCGCCCGAGTGTGGTGGACCGGCTGGCGGTGGCTCCCCATTGGAGGGTGCACCGTGGACCGGACCCGTGGACCACCTTTCTCCTCATTTTCTTCTTCTTCTTCTTTCTTCCCCGCACACCATTCCTCCTCCATTTTCTTTTCTTTCTTCTCCAACCGAGCAAGAGAGGGTGTGAGGAGGGGATTTGGTGGGGTGCGACGGTGCGCCGTGGACCTCGCGAAGCGCGCGAGGTGTTCCGAGGAGACGGTTGGGCGGCGCGACGCGGTCGAGGTAGGTCCCGCGTGTTAGTTTTGCGGTATTTTTGGCATAGTTTTGGAGCGTCCTTTTGGACATTGGATTTGACCCCTTGCTCTCGTGTGTGTTAGGGACCGTGTTTTACTATGCCGTTTTACTGCGCGGACTGCTGCTGGCGTTTTGGACGCGCCTCGTTTTGCGCGTGGACCCGTAAGGTGTGCTCCGTTTTGCGTGCAACTTGTTGTACGAGCGTCGGATCGTGGCGAGCCTATACTCTTTTTTTATCTACTCGACGCGAGGATTATCACCATATTTTCCGGGAATTGCCCGAAGGTATACTTTTCCCGTTCTCCTGTGCAATGCGATACAGATGTGTATGTTGTGGACTTTCGCGCTCACCGCGTTGTGGAATTTGTAACTTGGCCTCCGGGACTCGGATTTTGACGTGCAGGTACTCGTTTCGAAGGGCTCGACGCGACGATCGCGTCCATATTTTTGGTGGATTTTTTAGAGTCCGTTCTGCAGGTGAAAATTTCACATCTTCGGGGCTGGTTTCAGCAGATGGTGTATACTTGGATATTTTAGCATAAAGTGTAACTTTGGACCTTTTGTTGTACCCAGGAGGGTTCGCGAGTGTTTTTGGAACACTGCTAGGAGCCGAGGTTTGCGCGACTTGTACCGTGGATACGGGTTCAGCGGATTGTGCGTGCAGATGGCCACGTTCTTCACCAACCCCAGGTTTGCCTTGGATTGAGCACTTCAGGTGGGTGTTCTGTTCCCAGAACCGATGGACGGTTCTTTAATTCTTATATTAGAATGCACACATGTTTAAGGTACAATAATTGTATGTTATTGGGAGGTAAGCTAGGAAGGATGATTGTATAAAGGGAATTGTAAGACTAATAATCATATTAAATCTTATCGAGAACTTGCAGCATCCATACATTCATGATGATGAATTGTAAATGCTTACCTAAGGGACTTACCCTATGTGATGGACATTTGCATGCTTGTATGGTCATCTAGTTAGGCCATCTTTTACTGCTACACTACTTATTGGAACTTGACTTAGGAGAAACCATGCTTTTCCCTTTCTCCTCCTTTGTTAGTCAGGCGGTCTACGTTGCTCGGGCACGAGCAGGGGGTTTGGGATAGTGTAGTCAGATTCTTGGGATATGGGATAGGCTGGGCTTGATGGCAGGGTATTGCGGCGACCGCGGACTTTGGGCGGTCGACCGGGTGGTTATTATTGCACCAGATTGGTTATCGGATTTCTCTAGTGGCCGGAGTTTCCTACTTATTTAGTGTGCGACCGTGCCGGTCAGGAGCCGGTCTGTCATTTATTTAGTGTGCGACCGTGCCGGTCAGGAGCCGGTCTGTCATTTATTTAGTGTGCGACCGTGCCGGTCAGGAGCCGGTCTGTCACTTATTTAGTGTGCGACCGTGCCGGTCAGGAGCCGGTCTGTTACTTATTTTGGGTGCGACCGTACCGGTCAGTAGTCGGTCTGTCACCTATTTTGGGATGCGATCGCACCGGTCAGTAGTCGGTCAGTATTCCCGCAGATGAGTTCTTGAGCATTTTGATAGTAGGCATAGTAGGCAGGCATGCAAGGCAGGCATAGCAGGCATGGCAGGCACAGTAGGCATAGCAGGCAGGCAGGCATAGTAGGCATAGTAGGCAGGCAGGCATGGCCGGCATAGTAGGCATAGTAGGCAGGCAGGCATGGCCGGCATAGTAGGCATAGTAGGCAGGCAGGCAAGGCAGGCATAGCAGGTAGGCAGGCATAGCAGGCATGGCAGGCACAGTAGGCATAGCAGGCAGGCAGGCATGGCAGGCATAGTAGGCAGGCAGGCATGGCAGGCACAGTAGGCATAGCAGGCAGGCAGGCATGGCAGGCATAGTAGGCAGGCAGGCATGGCAGGCATAGTAGGCATAGCGGGCATGGCAGGCATAGCAGGTAGTTCCAGTGATTACTGGTGTATCGATTGGGTCGATTGTGCACTTCATGTGCTAGTGGTTGCATACCCTTCTTTGGTTCTCCCATCTTGGGCATTTAGATAGAGGCATGATAGCTGTTGAGAGCCTCCAGCTTCCTTATTTCAGTCCTTACGGCTTTGGTTAGTTTTTGTCTCTTGAGGACTTAGTGGGCAGACCGTCGGGTCTGGCGGTGTTACCCACTGAGAACTCCCTTTTTGGAGTAGTTCTCACACCCTTTGGGGGTTTTCCCCCTTCTTTTTCCTTCCTCTCCTTTGTTTTGCAGAGTTTTAGCGGGTGTTGCTGATTCTGCAGTTGTTGATCGAGGCGAGGGAGTCGCGAGCTAGATCCCTACCCATGTTTGGAGAGTAGCGGTACCCCTTCAGAGGAGAGCTTCAGTTGATTAGTTATTTTATTTCCTTTTTTGAGAGACTGTTGTAGCGAGGATATATTATTGTATTGTGAGACTGTACATTGTTGTACTATTTTCTAGTTATACAGTGATTGATTTTAGTTATACAACAGGTTTTTGTTTTTAGCTCTGATATATGTTAGCTGTAGTACTTTTCTTGCAGGTAGGACGCTTCACCTATGCGGCTTTGGCATAGGTAGCGGATCTGTTGGCGAGCCAGGGTCGCAGTTTCGACCCCGGGGCGTGACAGTGGCCCTCATGACCAACAGTGGCATATGATTGGGTATCTTTGTTTATCAGTTATGTTGATGCATGTTTACCTACACTGTTTCCATACTTGTTTTACAGTTATTGATCCATACTTGATTCACAGTTATCGCTCTATACATGCCTTACAGTTATTGCTTCTGTGAGGACCCGGATCTCTGCATGGCTTTTGTAGTGTGAACCGCAGCTTCTGGATGCCTTTGATGGGTGTTAGAGGTGATTGTGCGCGAATCGGACCAAAGATTTGGATTCAGCGCGAAATTTGGATTAAGATCAGGCATTTGGTTGCCTTCGACAAATTTTAGAAGTAGAATTTGGGAAATCGGACAGCGGATTTGGATTCAGCGCGCGAAAACGATCGAAATGGACTATTTACTTGTATTTTTCCGAGCCCGGATGAGAAAACACGGTTTTTGAGGCAGTTGGGACACTATTCCGACCGGCGGGCAGCGCCGGAGCGCGGCGGCGCAGCCGCGGGCAGCGTGGCGGGCAGAGGCGCGGGCCGCCCGGTCCACGTGGCGGGCGTGCAACGGGGGCAGGACGCGTGGCGACTTGGGAATGGGCCGGTCCGCGGGGCGCGGTCTACGGAGAGCGCGGGGCGTATGGCCGACCGGGGGGGGGGGGGGACACATGGCAGCTGGCTACTGGTTCGGTGCATCGGGCGTACGTGCACCGGGCGCAGCGAGCGGAGGGGCTGATACGTGGCGCCTCCCCATTGGTCGGGGTACTGTGCGCGGCAGGTGGGGCGACGTGCGCTGGTAGGCGGGCAGGTGGCCGTACGGTGGGGCTGGTGGCCGTACACGCGGGGGAGGCGCGCCACGTGCGACGGGCAGGCGCGGGGCGTGTCACGCGGCGTGGCCGGGTTGGCTGGCGCCGCTGTTGCCTGTTCGGGGGGCCACGTGGCGTAATTTGGTTGATTCGGGCGCTTGGTGGACGGCCCAGATCGGATCACTGTGCGCGCCCAAAATGTTTCGGGCGCCCGGAACTTGGGACACAGAGGTCATTTTCTCAATTGTTGAGTTGGGCCTATATAAGGCCAAATTCAAGGATGGTTTCGGGCTTCTTCTGGGCTTCTTCTCTCCGAGAGTTGTATACAAAAGTTCTTTCTCGTGGGCTGCTGCATCTCGTGGAGAAGTTTGAGAATTTTTGGTGGCACGCACTTCGACGTTTGCGCAATTTCGGCGCAGTGTGACTTTCCTTCACCAGTGATCCCTTTCGTCGCGTTTCGGTGCGCAGGCTCTCTTGGCTTACTTCGACCATCGTTTTCGACGATTTTTGCGGCAGCGGGTTCCTAAGAGGTAGGCCTTTGATTTTTTTGTTGACCGCCTTGCTCCGTTTTGGGTTTTTAGCATGGTTCCCGAGGCAACTTCTGACCCTATTTTTTGTGGTGGCTTTTTGGACAACACTGGCTTGTCGGATTTATTTCTTGGGCTACAAGTATCGGATCAAGGCATATAAGTACTCTATTTTCATCTACTCGACGCGAGGAACGCAACCGTGATTTTTTTGGAATTTTTGGAGGACTGCACAGAGGTGAGATTTTTGCATCTTCTTTAGTGTTTGCTACAGGATATTTGTTGTTAGGAATTTTGGCTTGCGGCGATGTTTCATTTGTTCCTTGGCCTACAGTTGTCGGATCTGGACGTGCGAGTACTCATTTCACATCTACTCGTCGCGAGGATCGCGATGGTTATTTTTATGGAATTTTCTGAGGTCTTCTCATAGGTGAAATTAAGCCTTTTTCTGGCTGGTTTTATGGACAACAGTAATTTGAGGATTAGTGGATTAATTGTGCCTCGTGTGGGTTACTTTTGCAGCTTTGCGGTGTACCGAGGTTTCCCCGGAGTGTTGGCGCATTTGGATACAAGCTTCGCTATCGAGGTGGGTGGTTGTTGTTCCCTCTATTTCGACATGCTCATTAGGCTTATCAGAGTGATCCCCTATGTTAGGCCAATTGATTAACAATTGTGGTTGGATCTTGCATGTTTGATGGGACATATGGTTTGCTATGTTAGCGGTTAACTTTGCACGTGGAATTGAATCTTAAATTGGGATAATTAAATTACCTTGATGGTTGGTACTATTTGAGGATTTTATGACATGCATAGGTGGATAGTAATGCTTTATTATGGAACATGGATTATAGACATGTGTGGTTGGATAATATTTCAGCATGATGGTTATATCTATGCGGAGCTATTAATTGTTACACATGTGGAACCACTATTGGTCACCTTTTTTTTTATCTTTCTTGAGGACATATGCATGCTTTTATGGACATCTAGATAGGCCACTATTTACTGCTACACTATCATAATGGAATTGACTTAGGAGAAACCATGCTTGTTTTCCTTCTTCTTTTTCATGTAGACTTTTAGTCATATTGCTCGGGTTCGAGCAGGGGTTTGGGATAGTGTAGCCGGGACCTTAGGGTCAGGGACAGGTTGGGCATGATTGCGGATGATGGGTTATTGCAGCAACCGCGGATCGTAGGCAGTTGGCCGGATATTGGTTATTTTACCCGATTATGGATCGTGGGGTATTGCGGTAACCGCGGATTTTAGGCGGTTGACCGGGTGTCGATTGTTGGGCTTGATTGTCGACTGCGGGTATTGCGGCAACCGCGGATTTTGGGCGGTTGACCGGATAGTTACTTATGCATCAGATTGGGGATCGGGGCATCTTTAGTGGAGGGATTTGTTCTACTTGGGCATTATAGTGATCCAATCCTGCTTTTATGATACTTGAGATACAATTACTTTCCTCGTGTGGGTCGCTCCCCTCGAGTTCCCCTCCGGAGTGTCGGGGCAGGCATTTATTGAGTTTTGCTATCACATCGGCGCTGTTACTTGCCCGATGATGAGGGCGGCAGCAGGAGTTTTGCTATCACATCGGCACGGTTACTTGCCCGATGATGAGGGCGGTAGCAGGAGTTTTGCTATCATATCGGCGCGGTTACTTGCCCGATGATGAGGGTGGTATAGATTGAGGATTATTTGGAACAGTTGGTTGTTGATGCATACGGTTTTTCTACTTTGGGATTGCATTTAGAGGCACAGTAGTGGTAGTTTCCTTTATCAGCAGTTTTGTGCTTACCACTCTTCTTTCCCCTTTTTGCCTCTGGTAGACCTAGTGGGCACGTCGGAGTTTGAGGCTTTACCCACTAGGGGAGGCTACTGGTTTACCAGTTGTTCTCACCCCCATTCTTCTTTTCCTCTTTTTTTCCCCTTTGTTTTGCAGTGTCTTCTGCGGGTGCTGCTAGGCTTTCAGCGGCGGGCCGAGGAAAGGAGGCGGCTGAGTAGATAGATCTCTTGGCAGTAGGAGAGTAATTAGCTTGATATTTTATACCCATTTTTCTCAGACTGTTGTACTTTTACTTTTGGGTCTGGCTTTAGTCAGCTGCTTGTATTTATTTTGGTGAGCTGGGAGTGACAGATGTATCATTATTACAGATGTATTGTATTTTACTTCCAGTTTCAGTCTGAGATGTATTAGTTTTAGTTTAGCTCTATTTTTATTGCTCTTTTATTTTATCTCTTATCTGAGCAGGTTACTAGCGCTTCGTGTACGCGGGAAATACCGTGTGCACGGCAGATCTGTAGACGGGCCCGGGTTCTGGTTTACACCCGGGGCGTGACAGATTAGGTGGTATCAGAGCTTAGGGATAGGTCAGTTGGGACTTAGGAAACCCTAGGCTTTTGGGCGGACCCTAGGATGATAGGGCGTGAGAGACGCAACATTTTTGCGAAAGTCGATGATTTATTTATTTGACTCTTCCTGTGAGTGAAGAGGGATGGACATATCCTATTTCTGTGGGACAGTTATGTTGGTTGCAGACAACATAAGGTTGCAGAAATAGGGGAATGTCTTTGTCTTTCGCTAGATTGGGTCGTGCGTGGTTGTGCGCTGATTTGCGGTTTTGTCGTGGTGAGCGGTGTCTCCCCGATGCTGGGTTATGACTCGTGTGCACCTTGTTGCCGCAGTTGGGTCTGAGTTGTTTGTTTTGGGCCGGATAACCAGATTGGAGTCTGAGAGCTCCGGACTCTGAGGATAGGGGTGTTAGAGGCAGATCAGCGGCGGTTTGGGCAGAGCAGTGAGGTGACACAGTTGTCGGAGCAGTGAGTAACCCCCTTCGTGCCAACGTTTAGTGCTGGGGCACCGAGGCAGGGTGGATATTTGACAGCAGATGAGCTATGGGACGTCATCGAATGATTGAGCCGGTTGTGGGCAGATGAACCACCCCGATTCGTGGGATTAAGCTTGGAGCCTTTGGAGGCAGAATCGTGGGTGGTGGTGATGGAGAGACTATTTGAGAGCCTCCTTGTGCAGGGATACCGTTTAGCTTTGTTCGGTCCCTCCGTTCTAGGGTTGGACGCCTCGATGGAGTAGGCATTGTGTATGGAGCGTGGCGCTGCAGTTTAGTTGGATAGGGATCTGCCGCCAGAGGCGAGTTTTGGTTAGAGGCGCTTGGCGCTGGGTGATGAGGAGAGATTAGGCGACAGAGGCATTCCCCGTTCTCTTTCCCTAGGGTAGTGGATTTCTGAGACACCGTAGTGGTCAGGCGAACGCCGGTGGCAACATCAACATCAGTATTGGCAGCAGCGGTGGCATAGATGTGTTATCTGCGGAGGGCCACTTTTGTTGCCCGGTGTGAACAGAGGTTGAGATTGTGCCCTTTGTGATTGATCATAATATTTTCAGGCGGACTGAGCGACGACCACTTGCATCAAGCGGATGAGTCTGTGCCGCCCGGTTGTGGGGCGCTACGGCAGTGGATCGAGTTGTCGCAGGTACATTTTCACCTCGGCAGTCGGAGTTAGAGTATTTTGCATTCCCGCATGGACTAGAGACAGTTTGAGCACTCAGGCTACAGCCGATGGTGGGGTGGCAGGTTTGGGTTATTTCTGGCATTAGGGTTTGTATCTTTTTGGATATGGAAGCATTTCAGTTAATCGTTAAAAGTGCTTTTGCTTCAGTGCATGGGTTGTGGTGGGACGGTTACTATGTGCACGGGAGGTTCAGATTCCGATCACACCTGGCACGTGGAAGAGTGCTGTTGGTCCTGCCGGTGTAGATGGAGCCCTGGATTTTGCCAGTGGATCTGATGGTCAAAACTCAGCTGCGGGACTTTGTTGTGGTACGTGGTTGACTGGCTGACTCGGTATTTCTTTTCACAACGGTTGATTTTGCCGCGAGGACGGATTTCTTGGGGAGCCAGGCCAGGAGGTGTTTGTGTACCGGGATGTCGGAGGGCTTTCTTCGCTTCTATGGTTCGACTCCGTGAGCGAGGAAGATGATTCGCAGTGGATGAGTAGCCTTTGGCTGGTGTACATGAGGGGCTTACAGCAGCACCGGGACTCGTGGATACCTCCCTTCTTGGTTACGAGTTTCCGGATGTTTTCCTATCGGAGTTGTCCAGCATGCCACCAGTTGGAGAGTTGAGGACACCACTCCAGGATTTGATGATGAGGATTTTGTCAGACCAAGTGTGTTGCCTTTGGAGGCACCGGGGCTATTTGTGTTGTGGATGGATGGTTCACTTCGGTTCTGTGTTGATTACTGGGAATTGGGTGAAGTGACATCTAGGACAAGTACCCTTTCTCCACGCATGGAGGATTTGTTTGACCAGTTGCTAGGGTCTTGTGGCTTCTCGAAGATTGTTTCGCAATCGGATTATCACCAATTGAAGGTGAAGGCTGAGGATTTCCCGAGGACAGCTTTTAAGTCACGGTACGGGCATTATGAGTTAGCAGCCATGCCTTTTGGGATTGACTAATGCCCCTGTTGCGGTTATGGAATTAATGAACTGGATTGTTCAACCTTATTTGGGTGCGTGTTGATGCAGGAGAGTAGGGTAATAGCATATGCATCCCGACGGCCTAAGGATTGGAGATCAGACTCTGAGTGATCAGTTGGGGGACTTTATATAGGATACCTCGGGAGTACGGAGGTATTGGATCGAGCTTTTGTGCCGACGGACTTGCGGTTGGTTTATCGGGGTGCAGTGGGAGGAGTGGATACTTTTGCCGGGGCGGACTGCTTGGCCCCTCAGCGGCTAGTCCTGCTGTACTTGGGCGAGGTGGTGCGGTTACCTGGAGTGCCTGCCTCTATGTTGATTCAGTTAGAGACCCGAGGATTGCTCCGTGTCTCTGGAGGAGGTATTTGACAGCCTTGGGAGCTTGAGTCGTTGATGATTGGACACTTACTACCCCTTCCTATTTCTGTTCGAGGTGTCGACTTGAGGGATGACCATAGTTTCGAGGATGAAACTTTTTTTAGTGGGGGAGGATGTGAGGACCCGGATCTCTGCATGGCTTTTGCAGTGTGAACCGCAGCTTCTGGATGCCTTTGATGGGTGTTAGAGGTGATGGTGCGCGAATTGGACCCAAGATTTGGATTCAGCGCAAAATTCGGATTAAGATCGGGCATTTGGTTGCCTTCGACAAATTTTAGAAGTGGGATTTGGGAAATCGGACAGCGGATTTGGATTCAGCGCGCGAAAATGATCGAAATGGGCTATTTACTTGTATCTTTCGGAGCCCAGATGAGAAAACACTATTTTTGAGGCAGTTGGGACATTGTTCCGGCCGGCGGGCAGCGGCGGAGCGCGGCGGCGCAGCCGCGGGCAGCGCGGCGGGTAGAGGCGCGGGCCGCCCGGTCCACGCGGCGGGCGTGCAACGAGGGCTGGACGCGTGGCGGCTTGGGAGTGGGCCGGTCCGCGGGGCGCGGTCTACGGAGAGCGCGTGGCGTATGGTGGACCGGGGGGCGAGGGGGGGGACATGTGGCAGCTGGCTACTGGTTCGGTGCGTCGGGCGTACATGCACCGGGCGCAGCGAGCGGCGGGGCTGACACGTGGCTCCTCCCCATTGGTCGGGGTACTGTGCGCGGCAGGTGGGGCGACGTGCGCTGGCAGGCGGGCAGGTGGCCGTACGGCCGGGGCAGGTGACCGTACGGCGGGGCAGGTGGCCGTACACGCGGGGCAGGCGCGCCACGTGCGACGGGCAGGCGCGGGGCGTGTCACGCGGCGCGGCCGGGTTGGCTGGCGCCGCTGTTGCCTGTTTGGGGGGCCATGTGGCGCAATTTGGTTGATTCGGGCGCTTGGTGGACGGCCCAGATCGGATCACTGTGCGCGCCCGAAATGTTTCGGGCGCCCGGAACTTGGGACACAGAGGTCATTTTCTCAATTGTTGAGTTGGGCCTATATAAGGCCGAATTCAAGGATGGTTTCGGGCTTCTTCTGGGCTTCTTCTCTCCGAGAGTTGTCTACGAAAGTTCTTCCTCTTCGGCTGCTGCATCTCGTGGAGATGTTTGAGAATTTTTTGGTGGCATGCACTTCGAGGTTTGCGCTATTTCGGCGCAGTGCGACTTTCCTTCACCAGTGATCCCCTTCGTCGCGTTTCGGTGCGCAGGCTCCCTTGGCTTACTCCGACCATCGTTTTCGACGATTTTTGCGGCAGCGGGTTCCTAAGAGGTAGGCCTTCGATTTTTTTGTTGACCGTCTTGCTCCGTTTTGGGTTTTTGGCACGTTTCCCGAGGCAACTTCTGACCCCATTTTTTGTGGTGGCTTTTTGGACAGCCCTAGCTTGTCGGATTTATTTCTTGGCCTACAAGTATCGGATCAAGGCGTATAAGTACTCTATTTTTATCTACTCGACGCGAGGAACGCAACTGTGATTTTTGTGGAATTTTTGGAGGACTGCGCATAGGTGATATTTTCGCATCTTCTTTAGTGTTTGCTGTAGGATATTTGTTGTGAGGAATTTTGGCTTGCGGCGATGTTTCATTTGTTCCTTGGCCTACAGTTGTCGGATCTGGACGTGCGAGTACTCGTTTCACATCTACTCGTCGTGAGGACCGCGATGGTTATTTTTATGGAATTTTCTGAGGTCTTCTCGTAGGTGAAATTAAGCCTTTTTCTGGCTGGTTTTATGGACAGCAGTAATTTGAGGATTAGTGGATTAATTGTGCCTTGTGTGGGTTACTTTTGCAGCTTTGCGGTGTACCGAGGTTTCCCCGGAGTGTGGGCGCATTTGGAGACATGCTTCGTTATCGAGGTGGGTGGTTGTTGTTCCCTCTATTTCGACATGCTCATTAGGCTTATCAGAGTGATCCCCTATGTTAGGACAATTGATTAACAATTGTGGTTGGATCTTGCATGTTTGTTGGGACATATGGTTTGCTATGTTAGCGGTTAACTTTGCACGTGGAATTGAATATTAAATTGGGATAATTAAATTACCTTGATGGTTGGTACTATTTGAGGATTTTATGACATGCATAGGTGGATAGTAATGCTTTATTATGGAACATGGATTATAGACATGTGTGGTTGGATAATATTTCGGCATGATGGTTATATCTATGCGGAGCTATTAATTGTTACACATGTGGAACCACTATTGGTCACCTTTTCTTTTATCTTTCTTGAGGACATATGCATGCTTGTATGGACATCTAGATAGGCCACTATTTACTGCTACACTATCATAATGGAATTGACTTAGGAGAAACCATGCTTGTTTTCCTTCTTCTTTTTCATGTAAACTTTTAGTCATGTTGCTCGGGTTCGAGCAGGGGTTTGGGATAGTGTAGCCGGGACCTTAGGGTCGGGGACAGGTTGGGCATGATTGCGGATGATGGGTTATTGCGGCAACCACGGATCGTAGGCAGTTGGCCGGATATTGGTTATTTTACCCGATTATGGATCGTGGGGTATTGCGGTAACCGCGTATTTTAGGCGGTTGACCGGGTGTCGATTGTTGGGCTTGATTGCCGGCTGCGGGTATTGCGGCAACCGCGGATTTTGGGCGGTTGACCGGATAGTTACTTATGCATCAGATAGGGGATCGAGGCATCTTTAGTGGAGGGATTTGTTCCACTTGGGCATTATAGTGATCCAATCCTGCTTTTATGATACTTGAGATACGATTACTTTCCTCGTGTGGGTCGCTACCCTCGAGTTCCCCTCCGGAGTGTCGGGGCAGGCATTTATTGAGTTTTGCTATCACATCGGCGCGGTTACTTGCCCGATGATGAGGGCGACAGCAGGAGTTTTGCTATCACATCGGCGCGGTTACTTGCCCGATGATGAGAGCGGTAGCAGGAGTTTTGCTATCATATCGGCGCGATTACTTGCCCTATGATGAGGGTGGTATAGATTGTGGATTATTTGGGACAGTTGGTTGTTGATGCATACGGTTTTTCCACTTTGGGATTGCATTTAGAGGCACAGTAGTGGTAGTTTCCTTTATCAGCAGTTTTGTGCTTACCACTCTTCTTTCCCCTTTTTGCCTCTGGTAGACCTAGTGGGCATGTCGGAGTTTGAGGCTTTACCCACTAGGGGAGGCTACTGGTTTACTAGTAGTTCTCACTCCCATTCTTCTTTTCCTCTTTTCTTCCCCTTTGTTTTGCAGTGTCTTCTGCGGGTGCTGCTGGGCTTTCAGCGGCGGGCCGAGGAGAGGAGGCGGCTGAGTAGATAGATCTCTTGGCAGGATGAGAGTGATTAGCTGGATATTTTGCACCTATTTTTCTCAGACTGTTGTACTTTTACTTTTGGGTCTGGCTTTAGCCAGCTGCTTGTATTTATTTTGGTGAGCTGGGAGTGACAGATGTATCATTATTACAGATGTATTGTATTTTACTTCCAGTTTCAGTCTGAGATGTATTAGTTTTAGTTCAGCTCTGTTTTTATTGCTCTTTTATTTTATCTCTTATTTGAGCAGGTTACTAGCGCTTCGTGTACGCGGGAAATACCGTGTGCACGGCGGATCTGTAGACGGGCCCGGGTTCTGGTTTACATTCGGGGCGTGACAGCTTCCGTATTAGCGTTTCCTACTGTTTATTGCCGCCTTTTGATTAGTGTATACCAGTAGGTACGACTTGCTCGTCTCTGACTCGTTGTACCCTCTGGGATACATTAAGTTGTATCTCACACCCTCTGGTGACACTAGTTTCAGGTTCGTCGAGTGGTGCGATGTCGAGATGGTGATATGAGGATTCCGTGATAGAGTTGTCCCTTGATACTAGCTAGATAGCTGGCCAGTACTATTTAATGTCAGTGTTCTTTTACTATGTTCAAGATTTAGTAGCTCTCGATTATTGTTAGCTGTGGACTCTATTGTGATGTTTTTGTTATCAGATTATTATGTAAGTTGTTTAAATTGTTTAAAATGTTAAGTGGTCCACTCTGATTGCAATTGAATGTTCATTGTTTCTGCCTAGCCGTGCGTGTTTAGAGAAGACTTGGTCTGAGTGGACAGAGAATTTTCTATGAACGTGGTGATCTGTTCATGTCCTGAGATTCTTGTTTGAAACTCTGATTTAAAAGAAAAAAAAAATTAGACTACTTTTCAAAATCCGAGGCATGACATTAATGTAGATTGGAGGGAAGCAAAGAATGTAAAGAGTAAGTTCAGCAAGGCTATTTAAATACCATAGTAATTTTTGCTAAACTGATTTAACTAAGTCCATTCAATTTCCCCCTCCAGCCCAAACTAAACCGAATCATGTCCAAATCATGACTGCAGCTCAACCTATTAACTGCTCAGCACCATATTAGATATTGCAAATTGCAAATGCCATTAGATATATAAAAGCATAGAAATCCTAGGAAATCACAAAAATAAGAATTTAAACAATTAGACATGATACAGAGAAGAAAGTATACACTATTGACGGTGCCATAATCAACTAGTGAAAATAAAATTAAACTAGCAACCTACGAAGGATTTCAATGTCATCATTTGCTAATTGAGTAAAAACTCCCTTCAAGCTAAAGTATGGCAATCAATTTTCGGTACATGACCTTTAAAAGAAGCCTGCCAATAATGCAGAGAGTAACGTGACAACAATAACTAGAATGACAGAAACTAGAAGACGATAGTAGAAACTAGAAGAATTGTTAAGTAACTAAGAACAAACTCTCTATGATGAAAATTGCTATGGGCAACCCTCATAAAACCTTCAAAACAAGCAGAAAATTGTAACAACAATTAACTTGGAAGGTAGAAACAGAAGAATGGATAGTTTTAAGGAATATCCCTTATCTAAACTGAGTCCAGACAACCAATTACAAACAGACACCATGGTTGTCACTCTACTGCAGAGAAAATGTGAAGACCAAACAACTCATCACATATTCGACAAAGGTAAATGATATTATCAATCAAATCTCAAAGAACAATAAAGGGAAAGTGTGATTCAACTATGTGAACAGGATCGAGTTCAATCAATAGACTACTATTCATAAATGCTATCCATTTGCCTGGAGTAATTTGAATGATCAAGGTCTCTTCCTTTTTCTCAAAAGAAAGATATGACCAAAAAAAACTGTAGAATGAGTAATCAGCTTACTATTCATAAATGCTGCTACTTAACAATGGAAATGCTAGTAGACACAACCTAAATTTTGTGTTATAAGGGAGCAGTTCGAACTCTACTTGAGAGGAAAGCATCACGAGTAGCTCAATGACCTAGAAAATAAATGATTTAGATATATAAATTATCAAGAATTCATAGAGAAATGCAACTGCAATAATTTGAATGATCAAACTAGAGAATAGAGATATGGTTTCTTCTTTGAGAATTCCATCTCTCCATAAGGTAATCTGATTCATTACCCTATTGCAGTTTTGAGGCGATTTGTACTAATAGATGCTTCATATCTTCCAACTGTGATTCACAACTCTTTTGCATCTCTTGCAATTTCAGTTCATAATTTTGTTGCATCTCTAGCAACTTAGAGTCATAGTTACTTTGCATATCTTGTACTTGTGCTTGTAGCTTTCGTATTTCTTCCGAAGGATCTAATCCTCCATACTCCATATTCATAATTTGAGCTTGTACTTCGAATAGTTGAGTTGGGGTGACACCAATTCCATATCCATTTACTCAGCCATACCGATCTTTTCCAATGATTTCGGTAAACGCCTTATTTTCAGCTTTTGCCTATTTTTCTATTAACTTTGTAATATTATCCTACATCAAAGATAAATTGAGTACTAATTATTCAAAAAGAGTATGACATTTGATGAACAAATTTAACAAAAGTAATTAGTCAAACTAACTTTCACTCCAAAAAAATAAATTTACACACTTATTTGGTGCGTATATACCAAAACCTCTTGAGAACCCTCATCATATGTCCCATCCTTACGTTTGTGGGTTAATGCAAAAAACTCTACACGTCCTGGCTCTCTTCCATATTTCTTTTCCTATTATTAATTGAACAAACAAGAATTTCAATAATAAAATATATATTACAAATAAAATAATTATATCAACTATCTATATAACTAATTAAGAAAAAAAAAATTGACATACAAATTGATCTATTTTCTGAGCAAAACTCATAGAACCGGTTATATGAGGAGTCTATGCTTGGCACGTGCTACCTTCCCAATTTGAGAGTATGACTAACAAAATAAAATTGTAGATCAAATTTAGAAAATATAATTAACTTGCATCATAAAAGTAATTGAGATAATGAGAATGTTAAAAAATATGCCATGAAGAGGGATACAACCTTGCTTTTTTTCGGGAACCAATAACGAACAAGGTTAATCCATTGTTGGGATGTAAATCCACTTGGCACATTACTTGCAACTTCTTACTCTGTGTAATTATCTATCATATATTTTTCTTTAAGTTCACACTTGAAGTCCTTCCATTTTCTACTTAGTGACTTGAATACCCACTTTTTGATGTTGCCACGGGAAAGAAGCAAAAATTTGCGCTGCATAGATTGAAAAAAAAACATAACATGATTAGTATAAAAAAGACATAACCATAACTTTTATTGACCACTATAAACTTTTATCACAATAGAAAATAATAAGATAAAAATTACTTGCCCAAGTCAACATGAGGAGTTTAGTTTTGAACATAAGAGGCATGACTTTCCGACTTGGATAGTGAATCGGACATAAATTTGGCCTTCGTGCAACTATCCCAAGCCACCCACCTAAGATGCCCCTATTTTTCTTCACGGGTTGTCCCAACAAATTGCATATAATCACTACTCTTTCTCCATCCAGCAAACGCCACACATCCTTTGCATGCATTGCCGATTTCTTTTTTCTATTTCCTTGACTATCTACAAATTTGGGAGAAAATTGTAAAATTATATATTATCTATTTAACATGCAAAACAAGATGATGAGCCAAGCATTCAAGAAGCTACTGTTTATAATAAGAGAGAAGAGCTACCAATTATCTCTACTGCATCTATATACTCCGTTTGAGCTGATTCTTGAACTTGAGATTGGGGTTGTGAAAATTCAGAGTGTGAGGATCCCGTGTGTGATGAAGTAGGCTTTAAGGCACCTTCCAAAGAAGTTAATCTTGAGAAATGTATATCAGTATCTTCACTTGTTTGGGAATCACTGTCTATCTTTCTCAATCTTTTTTGTTTTGCCATAAGCTCAAAGTTTGAATAATTAAAATAGCAAGTTATAGACAGTATCAACAAAGTAAAAGCTAGTTAAAAATGACAAACAGTCAGCAATTAAAAAACTAATCAGATTGAAAACTTAATTCCAAGGTAATTGCTTGCATACTAGTTGTGGGATTTGATCTCACCATAAGTATATACTAGTTATTTTGTTCATAAAATTAGCCAAAAAATTGAGTCCTGTACAGGATATGAAATGAAATGAAACTACATATTTCTTACCTGATTTTGGTTTAATACACATCCCTATATCAAGTAATGTTCCTCAATCTATTGTTTTTGTACATTAATGTTTACAAATGTTTCGTAAACCCTTCCCTGCTTTTTACTATTTGACCAGGACATGCTTCTCTGACTGCTTTCCATGAATTTACTGTTTGACATATGAATGTTTTCAGGTTTGTTTTCAGCAAAGAAAAATTTGAAAAAAAAATGAAACTCAGGTATATAAAACCAGATACCGTCTTAAGGAAACTAAAATAGCTTTCAACGAAGAAACTCCGTTGAAACAAAACTTGAGGTTCAGCGACCTAAATAAACATTAGGTAAAAATATCTCGAACTTATCTCAATTATTGTTATAACGAGTGTACAAACATAAACGAAAATAACGATCACACAAAGTAAACAAACCTTGAACGAATGATGTAATAGGAAAATTTTATTTCATGTGAAGGAAAATAGAAGCAACATATATTTCTTGTACATGCAGAAGAAAAAATATACCTTGAATGAAGGATGTAACAGGACAATAACTTGGATCTCACCAGCTTTTGCTAATTCCGCAATCACCTTGTTTAAAACACCATCACAAAAAAAAAATCAAAATAGAGAAGTTTTTTTCCGTGTGTACATATTTATACTTATATATTTATACTTAATTTAGTAATAGCTATTTTGTCACGCCGCGGGGTCGAAACTGCGACCCGGGCTCGCCAACAGATCCGCCACCTATTTGGAAACCCCCGCATAGGCGAAGCGTCGAACCTGCAAGGATAAAACTACAGCTAAACAGATATCAGAGCTGGAAAGTACTGTAAAACTAAAATCCAACCACTGTACAACTGGAAATAAAATACAGTATCCACCTCCTAAAAAAATAATAATACTACATCATCCTCTGATACAACATCTAAAAACCCAAACGGGGAGGTAACAAAATAACAATACATTAGCGTACATGCTCACAGTACAAGTCAGATCCTCACAATACATCAATCTCTCAAAAGTAAAAATAAACAATCTAACTGACTGTACAAAAAAATTCTCCAATAAGGGGGTACAGCTACTCTCCAAAGACAGGTAGGGATCTAGCTCGTGACTCCCTCGCCTCGATCAGAAGAAGCAGCAACAGCTGAGGTAGGAACTGGAGAAGAAGCCTCTGCAAAATTATCACCGACAGAGGGTGTGAGAACTACACCAACACGTAGTTCTCAGTGGGTACCGCCACCAAGCCCGACGGTCTGCCCACTAAGTCTACTAAAGGCATAAGATAACGATGTAGTAAAAACTGAATAAGAAAAGCTGGAAATACTCAACAGCTATCGTGCCTCTATCTAAATGCTCAATCGGTGATACAGATGAGAAGATATGCGAGGTGCTCAATCGACCCAATCGAACTGACTGCCACATAGGGTCTAGTCAAGCCTGCGCTGTAGTGTCCCAGATCCCCGTGTAGCTTTCCCCCATGTTTTGGGGTGTGGAACACCTGTTAGTGGTGTGTTGGGGCCACAACACATCAAAGGGATGTGTTGGATGGACTCAGAGAGGGTTTGGGGTCAAGCCTGTCTTTCGGTTGCTTTTGCTGAATTATAGAAGTGGTTTCAGGCTGATTGGAGGCCGTATTTGGATTCAGCATGGAAAAATGCTTGAAAACGGCTATTTATTTATATTTTTATGAGTCTGGACGCCGAACACCCGGAAGTTTTCTGTGCAAAATGGTGCACGGGGGAGAGCCGTGGACCAGCAGGTGACACGTGGCGGCCTGGGATTAGCCGGCGCACGCTGTCTGGTCCACGGAGGAGTGCTGCTAGTGCACGGAGGACCGACGGGGACACGTGGCGGCCGCCCATTGGCGGGACCGCGTTGCGCGGTCCACGGGGCAAAGCGGCCGGTGCAATGGATGCGGGCGCGCCACGTGGCGGCCCCCGATTGGGCGGCCCATGTGCGCGCGGTGCACGCGCGAGCGCGCGCCTGCGGCCGTATGCACGCGGGCGCATGCGGGCAGGCGGCGCGCAGGCGCCGGCTGGCGTGCCGGGCAGGGCAGCGCACGCGGCGCCACGTGGCGCCGCGCTAGTGGCGGGCGCCACCGGCCGCGCCGCCCCGCAGGGGACACGTGGCCGCGCCCGGTTCGCTGGGCGCCGCTATCCCCTGTTCGGGGACACGCGTCGCGCCCGGGCGAATCCGGGCGCTGCGCGTTGGGCCGGGCTTGGGCCCGGATTCGGGGGCCGAATGTTTCGGGCTCCCGAATCCGGAAGCCCATGTGGCTTGGGGCTGGGCCTATAAATACCCTCCTCTCTCTCTCTTTTTGCTCTTTCCGAATCCTAGAGAGAGATTAAGAGGGAGAGCCCTATAGGAAACTTGTTCCTCTTGATATTTTTGATCTCATGGTGGATTCCCAGGATTTTTGGAGGCTCGGCAGCGGCGATCTTGGTTTTACAGTGAGCCTCGACATCTCTCTTTTTCGGCCTGTTTCCGTCGCAGTTTAGTCGGAAAATCACTGTGCGCAAACCAGGTGGAATTTTTGGGCGATTTTTGTGACAACGCGTTCCTAAGAGGTAAGGCTTCGATTTTCATGTTAACGGCTTTGCTCCGTTTCAAACTTTTGGCATGGTTCCCGAGAAACCTTTTGACCCTATTTTCTGTGGTGGATTTTTGGACAGCATGGGCTTGTTCGATTTTATCTCGGTCTACGAGCATCAGATCAAGGCGTATAAGTACTCGTTTTGGATCTACTCGTCGCAAAGAACGCAACCGTGGTTTTTCTCGATTTTTTAGAGCACTATGCAGAGGCGAAAATTCCTCTTTTTCTGTGCTGTTTGGAAAAACAGCAAATGCTGCATTTTCGGGTATTTTATTTACACAGAGTGTGATGTTTTGTGCTGTAGTGCACTGTTTTCGGCGGGTCGCGGAGTTAGAGGACTGTGGATAGCAAGGACTCTTTTTGGGTGAGGATTGCGCATTTCGAGGTGGGTGGTTGTTGCTTACCTCACTTTTGACTTGCTCACTAGGAATACTAGAAATCCCCTAAATTAAAAGTGATAATGGACATCCTATTTGAGAACCATACATGTTAACCCCATAAATTAAGTGATAGCTTATCTGTGATAAATTGGAACAGTATTGTTGGAACAAGTTGTTATAACATAACCACGCATGCAAAATGATTTATCATATTGGGACATCCAAAATTATTCTTTTAAAAAGCTAGTATAAGACATTTTTCTTCAGTTTTAAAAAGAGGACATTTGCGTGCTTGTATGGACATCTAGTTAGGCCACTATTTATTGCTACACTATCATATTGAGACTTGACTTAGGAGAAACCATGTTTCGTTATTCTCCTTTTCATTCAGATGCATGTTGCTCGAGTTGAGCAGGAGTTAGGGATAGTGTAGTTGAGGCCACTGAGTCTGGGACAGGTTAGACTCGATTATGGATTGTGGGGCATTGTGGTAACCGCGGACATTAGGCGGTTAGCCAGATATTGGTTACTTTATCAGATTTTGGACTTGTGGGATGTTGCGGCGACCGCGGATATTGGGCGGTTGACGGGATGTCGGTTGTGGGACATGATTGTGGATTATGGGGTATTGCGGCGACCGCGGACATTGGGCGGTTGACCGGATGTTTACTTATGCATCAGATTGGGTATCGGATTTCTCTAGTGGATGGAGTTTCCCACTTATTGAGTACTATTGCATCTGATTGGGGATCGAATTTCTTTAGTGGATAGATTTTTCCACATTGATCATAGTCGTGATCCAGTCCTGCTATATCGTGATGCTTGTGACAGAGATACTTGTGGTACTGGTGACAGAGATACTTTACTCGTGTGGGTCGCTCCCCTCATGTGCCACTCCGGAGTAGGCTTTAGACCGTGACGGGTGCCGGTCAGTTGGATAGTTGGTTATATTGGGATCGAGCCGTGTGCCGATCAGCTACTGGGTTCTTGAGTTCGACAGTTTGAGCAGGCAGTACCAGTTTTTACTGGTGGCTAGATTGGGTTTATTTGGACAGATACTATTTTCTGATGCATACATACAGTCATTTCTTTTGATATTGCATTTATAGGCATAGTAGTGGTAGTTTTCCTTTTGTCACCAGCCTTTATAGCTTACCACTGTTCTTTCCTTTCGCCTCTAGTAGTCCTAGTGGGTATGTCAGAGTTTGAGGCTTTACCCACTAGGGGAGGCTACTGGTTTATCTAGTAGTTCTCACTCCCATAGTTGTTTTCTGTCTCTTCCCCTTTGTTTTGCAGAGTCGTCTACGGGAGCTGCTGGGCCATCAGTGGCAGATCGAGGTAAGAGGATAGCGGACTAGCTAGATCATCTGCCCGGACTGTGAGAGTAGCTGGACTTTTATTGTACCCCCTTTTTATCTCAGGCTATAGTACTTTACTTTTGGGTCTGGCTTTAGCCAGCTGGTTGTATTTATTTCCGTGAGCTGGGAGTTTATTGTATCTTTACAGCTTGTACCTTTTTTCCTGTCTGAGATTATTGGTAGTTCTTTTTAATTCAGCTCTGTATTATGCTCTTTTATTGTTTATCTTATATCTGAGCAGGTTACCAGCGCTTCATGTATGCGGGAAATTCCGTGTGCACGGCAGATCTGTAGACGGGCCCGGGTTCTGGTTTACACACGGGGCATGACATGCGCCATCGGCTGGGTGTCTTAATACTCCATCTTTATTGCGGCCTTCATCATGCCATCTCGTAGAGGAAGATGATTTTGATGACATATAAAGTCTTTTTAGTCTTGGTATCAACAGAAAATAACACAATATTTTAGCAGCTTTTTTCTATCTCAGTGTAGCCTCCTCTTTACTTAAATCATCATCATCAACATCTCTACTGCTTGTTATCTATCTTGAAGATCCACAAACATGGCAGAATTCTTGATTCACCCTACTACCCAAATACAACATGCAATCATTAGGACAACTATGAATTTTCTCATATCCAAAATCCAATTCCGTTAATATTTTTTTAGCCTCATATGAAGAAGATGGTAAGGAATTACCGTCCGAAAATGCATCCTACAATAATTCGAGCAACATAGTGAAAGATTTTCTGGACCACCTGTTGAAACATTTGAGATGGAATAAGTGAACAATAAAATATATCTTCGAATAATTTCTATAACCAGGATACAATTCTTGGTCACTATCTTGTATCAACTTGTGGTACCGTGTGGAGTCTTCATTAGGAGAATCAATTGCCATAGCGGCTTGATGCCCTTCACTAGATTCACTTGAACTTACGGCCGCATAGTTCTCACTAAAATTTTTATGAGTGGCCATTGTAACCCTGAGAGCATCTTGAAGTAATTCTCTTATGCCACCTTGTCCTGTGATGCTTGCTTGCACAGTAGTAAACCCTATATCAGATGGCATGTTTTGTACATGTTGCCCTTTAGAAATGGATTCCGACATAGTTTCTCCATGAAATATCCACTTCATATAACCCAACTAGAAGCCATTACACACTTAGTGCTCTTCAACAACTTCCGGAATGAACAAGTAACGATTGAAACATTTCCGACATGGACAATAAATCTTTCCATCAAAAGAGTTTCTCTAAAGCAAATTTAATAAAATTAGCTACTCCCTCTATGTAAATTTTACTGCTCCTTGGTTTATCAATCCAACTTTTATCCATAGTCTTGAATTAAAATTGCAAACTAAAATCCTACAAACAATTAGAAATAAAACACAATCGTGAAAGAAGAATCATATATGCTTACACAATTCCACTAATCTTCTTAAAAAAACTCAGAATAAATCTATGGTTTATGAAAATGAGTAACATAACCACACAAAAAAAAAACATGACTTACACAATTACACAACAATGCATACTCAAAAAACTCAATAAGATTATAATAATTGAGTAAAAGAATAGTACAGGAAATTTCTAAAAACTTGATTATATTAAAATCATCAATTAATTAAATACAATTCAACTCTAATTTTTTTATTGAGAAAATCTTTAACTTTTTATTATTGTAATCTAAATTACTATAAATCAAGTTCGAGATTCATGAAAGTTAAGCTATTAGTTATCAAATAGTTGACAAAATAGCTGAAAAAATATTCAAAATAATCTAATTCATCTATATTACAGTTTAAATTTAACAAAATTCTCAAATTAATTCACTATAAACTAACAAAATAGCTTAAACTTTTGTTTGGCCTTTATATTGAGTTTGGGTTCTCATTATCTTGCTTGATTTTTAGTAGTTTTCACACCCTATGTTGACGCTCTTTTTTTAGAGTCCTCCGCAGCGACAGCGGCAACTGCGAACCGAGGTAAGGGAATTGCTGGCTAGATAGATTTCCTTCCTATTCTTTTTGGTTGTAGTAGTCGACCCTGTGGTGACCCAAATCCCAGTGGATGTTTGGCCTCGTGGTCAGCGGCATGATGACACCTTTTTTGAGTGTCGAGTTCGTTTGTGTGCAAAATGGATGCGAGAAACGGACTCAGTGCGAATATCCGATCAAAACACATTTTTTGTGTGTTTTCAGTGGATTCGGGCGCCCAATCTAATGATTCAGGCGCCCAAAATGACTAGGAGCTCCGCCGACGACCGCGGGACAACAAGGACACGCGTCGCGCAATGATTCGCCTAGGCAGGGACACGTAGCGGCCAGAGATTGGACAGGCCTTGCAGGCATGGCGCGGTCAACGCGCGTGCCCATACTGTTGGCCATGTGGCGCCCGCAGGTTGGCTACTACAACAAAATTAGGCTATAGCGACACTTTTAAGTGTTTCTAAAGTAAAAAAAAAAGTGTCGCTGACAAAAATACCGACACTTATTGTAAGTGTTGCTATATGTGCCGTCGCTAGGGTGTATAGAGACACATTTTTGTAATGTGTCCCAAAAATGTGTCCCTATAACCTAATTTTGGATATATGTGGAATATAGATAAGACACTTATACAAAAGTGTCACAAATATGTGTCCCTATAACCTAATTTTGTTGTAGTGAGCTAGTGCATACCGGCTCCGCAGGGAGGGCACGTGGCGCGCGGGGAGCGGCGCGATCCGGTTTTGGGAGCTCCCCGGATTCGCCCCACGTGTCTAGTGGATTCCGGGCGCGGATGCGGGGTGAATCCGGGCGTCCGAATCCTGGGATTTCGGCTGAGGCTTGGGTATTTTATTGTGGTTCAAGAGGGGAGATTTCTTTTCCATCTCAAGGGTTATGCTTGGACTTTTTTCGACCAGAGATGAGCTCCCTTCACTCCTCCACCTTGTTGACTAGTTTTTGAGTGGATTTGAGAGCTTCTTCTTCATCATTTTCCTCCATTAGCAAGCTCCAAGCTACCTATAGCAGCTGGCAGATTCGACGACATTTCTTCCTTAGCTTCCATTGGGTTGTGGGAGTGGAATTGTGAGCTAAAATTCGGAGGGGAGCTTCTTCTCAGGTTGCTCTACAAGTTTGGTAATGGTGGCAATCCTTCATTCCAGCATTTAAACAGGTATTTATAGCCATCTTTGGAGCCTCTGTGCACAGTGTGGATTTTTGGACAACAATGGATGGTTATGTGATTTCTTTATCATTTTCTTATGGAATTGAGGATTTAAAGGCTTGGGATTGTTCTAGACTTCAAGATGAACAAGTGAGAACCTTATTTCTGGATTTTTGAAGATATTTTGTACAGGTTATTCTCCTCTCTTTGTAACCCTATATACATAATTTCAGCATGCGGTTTCTTATGAACCCCCCTTTGTGTTGTTTAGCTTTGGGGAGCCATTTCGTAGAGACCTTGGGGTTTTTATGGAGATGTAAGAGCTTGATCACATCTTTATGATTATGGTGAGCAACTTTCCTTTTTGTTTCATCTTGGGGTCATGTATGGCTTGGCTTCTACGCCTTGTTGAACTTGTTGATTTTGGAAGCAGAGTTGGACAGCACTTGAAAGGTCTAGCCTTTTCATGATTCTTAGCTTTTGAGGAGAGCTTTTCTTGGCTTGGGTGTTCCTAAGTTGGAGGAGAACTTAGGAACCAAGTTTGGCATCATTTCGTTGAGGTATGAGTGCGGATTGTGCACCTTTTCGCTTATAGTGTAGTTGCTAGATTCTCTACGCCTGAGTTGGTGTTCTTGTGTTTGTGCTCATTTCAACATGAGATTTCGGGAGCTTTTTAGTTCGTTGGAACCGTAGGAGCCTGAGGATCGTGCACGCCGAGTTTCATCCCGATCGGATTTCGGATCAATGCGTTCCAGGTGGGTTGGATTTCCTCTGAAATCAACGGACTTCTTATTACGTCTATTGTTGTAGTTATCAGCATGCTGGTGGTGGTGCTTGCTATTGATGTTTATGATAATTTTAGAGTTGTGGAACTCTGACTAGCACCCCTGTCATATGCTGCATGATATCTAACCAGACTTTAGAAAACTCTTAACTTTAGTATTTTAGCCGTTTTTGGACCTTCTACACTACTTGCATCCCCCCCCCCCCTTCCCCCGACTTTAAGTTTGTCCTCGCCCTGGTTGTGGGCCGAGTGGTCAGGATAGTGTATGTCACGCCCCGAGTCCGCCAATTTGTACGGTTCGGGCACGCCAACAGACCCGCCAATCGGGTAAGGCCTTTTTCCTACCCGAAAGGAACGGTAACATCCATAATAACACAACAAGTGTATGCGGAAGCTCAATATCAGAGTATTAAAAATCACTATGAATTTAAAACTTTCATTCAATAACATACAGTTAATGCGGAAATGAAAGCATACAAGAGTGAACCATGCACTACTTTATTACACTTTACATCTCTGAACTTGCAAATAAAATTATTACAATTCTTTTACATAAATTCCTCACCATACAAGGTTCACTCAAGAAATATATAAATGGGATACCTCTTCTAGACCCTCTAGGTCTCTATGCTGCTGGGCCCTTGCCCCTGTCGTATACCTCGCCGTCTGCCTCTGAACCGCCGCGATCGCTGCATCCATACCCGAACCTGTGGGGGGGAGTCACCCAAGGGGTGTGAGAACTACGACATAGTTCCCAGTGGGTTCAACCACCGAGAAAAAGTGTCCTACACCACTTGGTCCAATGGAAGCAATAATAATAGTGCTAGGAAACTAAAATCCTCGAAATCAAAATGCAGCTATGCAAAATAATATATCACTGTCTGTATGTACACATCGACCCAGCACTACTCTGTCTAGTCATACTAGGCTACTAAGCACCAACTCGGCCACTATGCCGCTGCATACAGGGTTCAACTAACCCGGCCATCTTGGCCACTCTATTTTCTCTTTATTCTTTAAATTCTGGTGCTTTAGTTCAAGTTAACCCTCGAAAATTCTTATCCAACGGGCCCAAGCCCGGTAGTCCTGCTACCATAAGATAAGATTTCCAAGGTTGCCGATAACACCCGCAAGTGTTACCCCGTCCTACGGAAGAAACGTCCCGAACGGGTCACTGCCCCTAGAGAGGGATACTGCCCGTACCTCCAACCTGGGCTGGTTTCACCGTAGGTCCGCCCGTTTTATTTTTATATTTTCTTTCTTTTCTTTTACTTTAGTTCTTAGCCTCTTTGCCTTTGAACACTTGCTTTCCTTTCTTATTCGACCTTATAGCTCCCATTTTACCACCGGCAAATCTCTTTGTCTTTTCTTTGAGCATTTATCTCTTTACTTTCACTTTAAGCCTTTCGAAAGTACCTCGTCCGATGGGTCACTGCCCAGGGAGCCCTGCTCCACTTGACGAGTCTCAAATTCGAAGGCGCCATTTACATTCTCTTTATGCTTTTTAGCCACTTTTAGCTTGCTTTTAACTTTAAGCCTTTCGAAAGTACCTCATCCGACGGGTCACTGCCCAGGGAGTCCTGCTCCACTTGACGAGTCTCAAATTCGAATGAGTCATTTATATCCTCTTTTCATTCTCTTTATCTTAAGCAATTTGCTTGTCTTTCTTATTAACCACTTTTTCATCCCTTACCCTAGGTCTTGCCACACGGGTAACCAGAGAGTCTCCTGGACTCTTACACATTTCACTTTCTTTGTCTAACTCAAATTGAAGTTAAAGTTATTGTCTATTTGCCCAGACACCCTATGACTCTCTAGGGTTATATTTGTTTAATTCTTTAACCTTGGGATCTTATCCCGCTTTCCTGATTCCTTACTGAATCCTAGAGTTAACTTAACTCTATTTTTCGATTTCGCTTTTAACTTAGAGTTACTCTGACTCCAATTTCCTGTTTTCCCTTTCATGTCTCCACACTTGATCCACTTTTCTCATTTTCCTGATTCCTTATTGAATCCTAGAGTTAACTTAACTCTATTTTTCTGTCTGTGAATTCAAACTCCACTAGTTCACCTTAGGTTCCCTTTACCTAAGTTCCATGTCATACTTGTCCTAGAGTTCCCTGACTCTATGCTGATCACTAGTTCACCTTAGGTTCCCTTTACCTAAGTTCCATGTCATGCTTGTCCTAGAGTTCCTTGACTCTATATTGATCACTCTATCCAGTGTCCTTAGGTTATTACCTAAGACCATGCCACTCATCCACCCTAGGATAACTCCTAAGTTGATGTCACTCGTCAAACCCCTATACTAGGTTTTCTCCTAGTCTTACTACCAACAAATGTTGTTCCCTTATGTCACGTGATTCCTAGGGTTATACCCTAACATGATCACAATCATAATAGCTAATCCTTTTTCATGCATGCAATTATTTTCATCTTATTCATAAAATAATAATTATCTCTACGCATGCATCATCATCATATATCTTCCTCTGTGTCCCTTTGCACATGCACATCTATTCCTCTATCTCTGGCAACCAACAGTTGCACTTTTTCATCTGAATCTATCTACACATGCAATCTTAATCATAATTACCTAACGCCTCTAACAGGCTACTATCATGCTTCGAATCAAAAGCAAAGGAGCAAGGGGAGAGGTCACCCATTTTCGGCAGAATTCCCCACCTTGAAGTGTCCCCAATTGCTTGTAGACACTTGCAATTGGTCTCCGCGTGATTCCACTTGTTTCCTCGAGCTTGCACGCAAAACGGTGCACATTCCTCGAGTCCGCACGCAAAACGGTGCACGTCCTACAATCCTGCACGCAAAATGATGCATGTGATTAAAATCCATACGTAAAAATGGTGCGCGCCACTTCAGCCGGCATGCAAAACGATGCGCGGCAACACGATCTGCACGCGAAACAGTGCACGCACCTCAAATCTGCACGCAAAATGGTGCACGTCTGACTGTAGGGTTGCACGCAAAACGGTGCATATTTTTCCTAACCCAGCATGAGAATGACGCAAACCATCAGATTCTACACGCGAAACTGCGCGCATTGGTCCAACCCGCACGCAAAACGGAGCACCTACCCCGTATTGGCACGCAAAACGGTGCACACTCTAATATAGGGTTGCACGCGAAACGATGCATATTTTTTTGGTCCTGCACGTAAAACGAGATGCATTATTAGAGTCTGCACGCAAAACGGTGCCTGTTAGTCCAACCTACACGCAAAACGAAGCACATACCTTATATTGGCACGCAAAACAGTGCATGTTCCTTTTTCAACTTCGCACGCAAAACGGTGCATATTTTTTGAGCCTACGCCCAAAACTGCGCATACTTGTCGAATCCGTATGCAAAACGGTGCATATCTCCACGAGCGGCACGCAAAACGAGGCGCGCCCAAAATGCCCGCGAAACTCGCGCAGTAAAACGGCACAGTAAAACTTGGTCCCTAACACGCACATAGGAATGGGGGTCAAATCCATAATCCAAAAGGAAATGTAAAAACTGCGACAAAAATACCGCAAAATGGCACACGGGACCTACCTCAACCTCGTCGCGTCGTCCAACGTGTCCACTAGGCTCTTTGGAACATCCTGCGCGCTCCACGGAGTCCACGACGCGCTCGTGCGCCCTCGAAAACCCCGGGCGAAATCGCCCGGATCGCCTTCTGGTACTCTCGGGTGAAGCCAAAACGGAGAAAAGGAGGAAAAATGAGCCATTTCGGGCCTTTATAGGCCATTTCCGGACTTTCGGGCGCACCCTTCCGGGCGCCCGAAGACTTTCGGGCGGCTACAGTAACCGGCCCGCCGCGGTCCACGCGTCCACGCAGCGCCAGCTGGGCGCCACGTCACCCTCGCTCGGCCAATCAGGGGATGACACGTGGCCCTGGACCCATGCACCGCGACCAACGAACTGCGGCGGCCAATGGGAGGCCGCCACGTGGACCGCACTACCTCCCCGCGCTGACACCGGCCGCAGCGTCGCGTCGCGTCAGCGCGTCGCGTCGCGCTGACCGACGAATGGGAGGCCGACACGTGGCCTCCCCCGCTGACACCGCTACAGTACCCGAGCGCGCGTTCCCGACGCGCCCCACTCCCTCGGTCAGGGAGACCAATGAGGAAGCGCCACGTGGCGCTTCCCCACCTACCACGCGCCTCGGGCTGCGCGCCCCCGCGCCTCGCGCGGGAAAGGCTTGCCTCGGGATTCGCACCCATGCCTCGGGATCCGTGCCAACTGCCTCGTGATCCGTGCCAGCTGTCTCGGGATCCGTGCCAACTGCCTCGGGATCCGTGCCAGCTGCCTCGGGATCCGTGCCAACTCGAGATTCGGGCGCGCTACAGTAACTTCCGGGCGCACCCACCACCGGACCGGGCTGCTACAGTGAACCGGGTTCGCTACAGTGCAGCCCGGTTCGCTGCAGCCCACAAAAGCTTGATTGCTACAGTACTTTCCGGGCGCCCGGTTCCCACTTTCGGGCGCCCGAAACTTGGGCCCAAGCCCAGTTTCGTCCGTTTTCGTCCGTCCTTGCCCGTTTCTCGCCCGTTTTCGCTCAAATTTGACGGGCAGCCACAGTTTAACTTAATTTACCTCCTGGTACTTAAACTTTTCAGTTTGGACCCTCTCTGGGTTGCCAAAAGTCCCACTATACTTGAATTCGCTGGCGGAGCCCGTTCTCTCTATCCGGGTGTCCGATCAACGCGAAACTTTTACTGTGGCCATAAAAGACATTTACGGAGCTCCCGTAATTTTCTCGAAATTTTTCGAGACTGTGAATTTTCCACTCATAATCTGGGCCCACTTTTTCATGTAAGATTCAAGATCTTACATTCTAATCTCGATTTGGGCCCAATTTGTTTCCAGGTCATCCTTTACCTCAATAAATTCAATAAAATAGCATTACATTTATTTATATACCAAAATTCCGGTTCACTACAGTGTAAGATGCATTTTGCGCTCGTGCTTGGGGGCCGAGTGGAGTCTGGTAGTTGAGGCTAGATCTTGTTCTAGTATTGAGAGTTGTTTGGGTAAATGATGGTCTTAGGCCGTTGAGTGTTTTCCGGCCGGTGTTGTTGGAGGTGTTTGGATAGACGGTGGTCCGAGGCCATTGAGTGTTTTTCGGCCTGTGTTGTTGGAGTCGTTTGGGTAGACGGTGGTCCCAGGCCGTTGAGTGTTTTTCGGTCGGTGTTGTTAGCTGTTAGGTTTGTAACTTTTCGATCAAGTCATCGTGGATTTGTACTTTATCCTGCTACATACTCGACTTAGTTATGTTCCTCGAGCAGGGTCGCGCCCCTCGAGTGCCACTCTGGAGTAGGCGGCTGGATTGATATTGGAGCATGATTCCACGTCGGCGATACACAGGTGTTGTTACGGAATTTGAGTTGGCGTATTTCGTGAATTCGGTTAAGTCTTGAAGATTGAAGATAAAGAAAGTTGGATCATTTGACTCAATCTCAAGAAAGAAGAATTCAAAAGGATCAGGTATGTTTAACTAATTATTTCTGGTGATCCGAATACTTCTTATAGTGTAGAAACACTTGGATGAATTTCTAATTGCATAAAAATCAAAAACTGGACATGGGACATGTTCAGGATCCGGATCAGACTTTCCAATCCGGATCCCGAAGGGTGTTCGTTCATACGCTAGTTCAATCCGGATCGTAGCCTCCTTTGATCCGGATCCCGAACACTGGTTTTACCATGTTTTATGAACGATCCGGATCAGGCTTTGCAATCCGGATCCCGAACGTTGGTGTTTGGTGAATTGTATGAACGATCCGGATCAGGCACTTCGATCCGGATCCCGAACCTTGGTTTTTCTGGAAACTGCTTGTCTCGCTACTGCAATCCGGATCGCCGAAGTCCGATCCGGATCGCCGTCCTGAAAAATTCCAGAAATGGTTAGTTTTTGATTCTTATCCTCTTCCAATGGTTTCTAACCTATATATAGACCCTTTAATTCATCTTTTAGGGCAACCCACGAAAAAGGAAAAAAGACGACCGAATTAGATAGATCCACATATAGAGAAGAAAGGAAATCAATAGATCAAATCTTATGTTTCTTCATCTATATTGATTGATTTGATTCTAGGTTTTAATACTCACATTTTGAGTAGAATCAAATCAATGAATACTTAGATGGTATTTCCGATCTATTTCTAATCTAAGTATTCGGCGGATCATCACCACCCAAAAACAACGATTTTCCCAAAATCGGCGCGTGGACTCGCGTGGCCTTGTGGATTCAAGGTGCTACCGCTCTCGTTGATTCGGAGCGAGGTACGTTCGTGGATTCGAAGCGTGCTACTGGGTGAAGACCGTGGATTCGGTCGGACGTCGTGGATTTGGCGTTGGACGCAAATCGTGGATTCGAGAAGCGTCGTGGAGCGAGCGGAGAAGATCAACTAGGAGCGTATGGAAAAGGTTGAGTCGTCTGTGAGTACGGTATATCACCTTGTACGTGTTTAATTCTAGTGGATTTCACCGTGTTATCGGTCCCGTGGTTTTTTACTCCGGTTTGGAGTTTTCCACGTAAAAATCTCTGCGTGTTATTTATTTTTCCGCATTGGGTTTTATATCGCAAAGATTTTTGAGTGTTTATTGTTTACACCTATTCACCCCCCTCTAGGTATTTTTTTCCCTATTTAGATCCAATTATACATAACCCAACAAGTGGTATCAGAGCGGGAATAGGGTTGTAAACAATGGTTGAAGGTGGAAACATCAATAGACCTCCGTTCTTCGATGGAACAAATTATGCGTACTGGAAAGTACGGATGAAAGCCTTTTTAATTTCCATCGACGAACGGGTGTGGCAATCAATTGAATTAGGATGGTCTAATCCAACTGAAATTCTTGCTGATGTTCGCACCATCAAACCTAGGTCGAAATGGACCACGGAAGAGATAGATTTTTCTTCTTACAATGGCAAAGGGATTAATGCTCTATTTAATGCTTTGTCTCAAACAGAGTTCTCTCGCGTCTCGGCATGTGAGACTGCGAAAGAAATCTGGGATGTTCTTCAAGTTACGCATGAGGGAACTAACCTTGTGAAGATTCAGAAACTGCAAATGCTTACGAGCAAATTTGACTCTATTTTCATGGCAGAAAATGAATCTTTCACAGACTATTACACACGATTGCAAGACATCGTAAACTCATGTGCTAACTTGGGAGAGAAGATTCCAGAATTTAAAGTTGTAAGAAAAATATTAAGAACTCTTCCTGAAAGATTTCGTTCCAAGGTTACAGCCATTGAAACTATTAAACACCCGGACGAAATCCGTGTATAAGAATTAGTTGGTTCATTACAAACTTATGAAATGACATTTCCTACTAACTATTCTTCTGGAAAGGCATCCTCTTCTAAGTCTTCAGGTTATGCGTTGAAAACAACAAAAGAAGAAGATGCGGATTCATCCTCCTCAGGCGATGACGAGAATTTATCTATGGAGGATTTTGAGAAGCAGCTTGCTCTCTTGACAAGAAGATTTCACCGAAACTTTCGAAGGGGTAACTCAAGCAAAACTCCATCCTTCGTAAAGTCGAAGAAAGGCAAAGGTTCTTCAAGTTTCAAACCAAGAAAGCAAGAGGGTTTTTCTAAGGATAAGAAAAGCTCAGAAGGACAAGTCCAATGCTTCAAGTGCCGAGGGTACGGCCATATCTCAACGGAGTGTCCTAATAAGAATCCGTCAAAGAAGAAAGCGATGCAAGATGTCACTTGGGATGACACCTCATCGTCAAATGAGTCATCCTCAAGTGATGAAGAAGATAACGCAACAGCGTTCCACGCATCCACATCTTCACCCTTCATGTGCTTAATGGCTAGTACATCCGAGTCATTGTCCTCCTCCCAAGTTGGAAAGAACGCAACGGACGATGAATCGGATGATTCGGAAGGTGAAGATTTTGCTCTAGCCTATCACAGACTTTTGAGGGATTCAAAGAAACTGGCTAAGCAAAACAAGGGGTTGAGAGGGAGATTGCAGGATCTCGAAGAAGAAGTAAAAAGGATAACTTCTCTCTCGACCGATCTTGAAGTGGAAAGGGATGATCTGATTAAAATAAATGTTTCCCTTCAAGAGTCCAATGAGCAACTCGAGAAGAATTATATAGATATGGTGAACAAAGCGAATTACTTCTTGAAGCTCAACGGCGAGGCTCGACAGGAAAAATTGGAAATGACAGAGACCATTCTCCAACTCAATGATGACTTACAGCGATTTTCATCAGGAAGGAGTAAGTTGGATAAGCTTCTTGGTCTTGGTCAATCAAACAAGTTCGGCCTCGGATACAATCGAACTAACGACAATTTTAGTTTGGTTGGGACAGTCTTTGTGCCCCAGTCGGTATCTCCTCCTCCGACACCGGAATTGACGACAAACAACGACAACAAACCTACTTCCCCCTCTTCGGAATCGTCAAGCATCAAGGTATGTTTTCGTTGTGGTATTGCAGGGCACATAAGGAGAAATTGCAAGATGGGAGCCAAACGCTCAACTCAAGCACTTCTTACAACGACTACCAAAAGGGTGATACCTCGAAAATCAAATGCAAATTTTTCGAAGGAAAAGAGTCTCGGTAGTTCATCAAACAAGACGACGACGTCAAGGAAAAGTGACGGATCAAACAAGACGCTTTCACCAAAGGTATCAACCTCACAATCATTTCCGACGTACACCAAAACTCGAAAGGTTTGGGTACGCAAAGGTGAAGTTTTCCCTTGTCTTGTTACAAATATTTCCTTGCATGCTTATGATAATTCGTCTTGGTATCTGGATAGCGGTTGTTCTCGTCACATGACCGGTGACAAAAACTGTTTTCAAAATTTTGAGAAAATCTCCGGAGGACTTGTAGTTTTCGGAGACGGTCAGTCTTCCAAAATTGTTGGAAAAGGAACAGTAGCTATTCCAGATGGGCCGATTCTAAATAATGTGTTATTTGTTGATGGCCTTAAGACTAACCTCATAAGTATCAGTCAACTTTGTGACAATAGTTTTTCAGTTAATTTTTCATCTGTCGAATGCATTGTAACTGATAAGGACCATGCCTTCTTTTTAAAAGGGGTTAGATCTGAAAACAATTGTTATGTTGTTCCCAATAAATTTTCTGAAAATTGTAACTTAGTCTCTTTGAATAATGAAACTCTTTGGCATGAAAGGCTAGGTCACATAAATTTTAAGGAACTTGCTAGAATTTCAAACAAAGACGTGGTCAAGGGGGTTCCTAAACTTTCACTTAAACAAAACATTGTGTGTGGTGGTTGTCAAAAGGGAAAACAATCCAGGACTGCACACAAGAACTTGAATCACGTCGGTACCAAACGGCCCTTGGAATTATTACATATGGATCTTATGGGGCCGACTCGTCAACCATCCTTGGGAGGTAAATGGTATATTTTCTTATTGGTTGATGATTTCTCTAGATACTCATGGGTAGCATTTTTAAAAGAGAAAGCTGATACTTTTGATTCTTTTCACGAGATTTGCCTTCGTATTATGATTGAAAAGAATGAAAAGATCATTCGTGTTAGAAGTGATAGAGGTGGAGAATTCATAAATTCAAAATTCATTGACTTTTGCACTTCCAATGGCATTAAACATGAATTCTCAGCACCCTATACACCTCAACAGAATGGTGTAGTCGAGCGCAAAAACAGGGTTGTACAAGAGATGGCACGTGTTATGCTTTACAGCCGGAATTTACCGCTACATTTTTGGGCTGAAGCTGTGAACACTGCAATCTATGTTATTAATCGAGTTTATTTGCGCCCGGGAACGTTAAATACACCATATGAACTATGGTGTTGTAGAAAACCCAACATCAAATATTTTCGCATCTTTGGGAGTCGGTGTTACATTTTACGTGACCGTGAAAATCTTGGAAAATTTGACTCTCGAAGTGACGAAGGGATTTTCATGGGTTATTCTACAAATAGTAGAGCATATCGGGTATTTAACTTGGAATCTAAAACGATTGTAGAATCCATAAATGTTAAAGTAGATGAAGCTTTCCACTTTGCATCTGATAAATCTACTCCTGATATCTCTCTTGATGATGATACTCCTCTAAATGCATCTTCTCATGATAATACTTCCAATATTAATGATGCATCTAATGGTTCTCCAAGTTTATCTGATGTGCAGGAATCATCTCATATACCTCCGAGTACTCCATTACATCAAACGTTACGCATCTCCAAGGATCATCCTGAATCAAACATCATTGGAGACCCACAAGAAGGAGTCAAAACTCGGAGACAGTTGGTTTGTGGATTCGCTTGTTACGTTTCCATGATCGAACCAAAGAATGTCGATGAAGCTCTTCAGGATGACTACTGGATTGAAGCAATGCAGGAAGAGCTCCATCAGTTTGAACGAAACAAAGTCTGGGAATTAACGACGCCTCCGAAGCAACACAATGTGATCGGTACTAAATGGATTTTCAAGAACAAGAAAAATAAGGATGGTACCATCATCAGGAATAAAGCACGGTTAGTTGCTCAAGGCTACTCTCAAATAGAAGGTATAGACTTTGATGAAACGTTCGCCCCTGTAGCTAGACTCGAGTCCATTCGTATCTTATTCGCTATTGCTTGTCACTTTAAAATAAAACTCTTTCAAATGGACGTTAAGAGCGCGTTTTTAAATGGGTTTTTAAATGAGGAAGTTTATATGGCTCAACCGAAAGGTTTTGTAGACTGTAAACTACCTAACCATGTTTTTCGTTTGAAAAAGGCTCTTTACGGTTTAAAACAAGCACCGCGAGCGTGGTACGAAAGGTTGACAAAGCACCTTTTGGAGAAGGGCTATACTCGAGGGGGAGCAGACATGACTCTCTTTGTGAAGCATTATCAAAATAACTTCATTGTTGCACAAATCTATGTCAATGACATTGTATTTGGAGCAACAAAGGATAATGATGCTTCTAAATTTGCTAAAACCATGGAAAGCGAATTTGAGATGTCTATGATGGGCGAACTGACATACTTTCTTGGATTGCAAGTGAAACAAAATGGTGAAGGCATCCATCTGTGTCAATCCAAGTATGCAAAGGAGTTGGTAAAGAAATTCGGATTAGAAGATTCTAAAGATTTTCCTACTCCTATGGGAACTAGCAATAAGGGACTAGGAAGTGAATCTCTTAGTGAGAATGTAGACGAGAAACTTTATCGCAGCATGATTGGAAGTCTACTTTACCTCACAGCTAGTCGCCCGGACATATCCTTTAGTGTTGGGATTTGCGCGAGATATCAATCAGCACCAAAGGAGGTTCACCTGAAAGCGGTGAAACGGATCATCCGGTACATCAAAGGAACCATTAATTTCGGAATTTGGTATCCTATATGGGAACAAGTCTAGATATTATTGGATACTCAGATGCAGATTGGGCAGGATCTGTGGATGATCTGAAAAGTACGAGTGGTGCATGTTTTTATCTTGGCCATTGCCTTGTTGCATGGCATAGTAAAAAGCAAAACTGCATTGCACTCTCGACTGCCGAAGCGGAATACATCTCAGCGGGTAGTTGTTCAACTCAACTCATTTGGATGAAAAGCGTGTTGAGCGACTTCCGGATTTCAGCAACTTCGGTAACTGTTTTATGTGACAACAGTAGTGCTATAAACATTTCAAAAAACCCTGTGTTTCACTCTAGAACAAAACACATTGAACTTAGATATCATTTTCTTAGAGAGCTAGTTGAATCAAATATTCTTCAAATTTCCTACATTTCAACTGAAGATCAATTAGCTGACTTTTTAACAAAACCTTTGGATCAAAAACGTTTTATTCATTTGCGTAAAGCAATTGGAATGCTTTCCTTGAAATAACCTCTTTTTGAAACTTTTGTTTAGGTTAGGTTTTGTTTTTGTGTTTTTGTTCATTATCTATGCTTAGACATAGAACATTAATTGAGCATTAGTTTTTATTGCCTTTAACTGCATCCTTTTATATGTTTAGAAATTTATTATGCTTTGGATATCATAATAATTCATTTGATGCAATGATCATTTATGTGAATTAAATCATCTTTGTTTTGATCAAAGTCAATTTCTCTCTCGATGATCTCTTGGTATAGTTTTTATCTTATTTGACTGTTTAGTCGAGCATGAAATCGAGATCAATATTTGGCTGAATACTTTATATCTTAAATAATTGATAGCCAATTGAGGGGGAGTCAAAGAAAAAGTGTTATGCTCAAAAGATGTGGAAAGAGTTACATCCCAATGAGGAGTGTGAAAACTACCACCACATGGAGGAAAGAGCTACCACCTCGGTCGTCCGAGTACTGTGTGCAGCTACCACATGTATACCAAGCAAGGTTTTTCAAATTTGATTAAATAAAATGCATGTTGAAATACTTGACTCTGTCAAAATTTCAAGGTTGGTATAAGGTGGGAATTTTAATGAAAGATACTCAAAGAGCCACTCTCTTCAATAAATTGACTAGATATATTATCTAACTTATCTGGGATTTTAGACATCTATTGATCTTTGTATTTCATTTTCTTTACCGAATTGATGATTTGATAAAGACATTACTCATAAGATCAAGTTAGATGTAATTGAAGTTGTTCAACTTTAAGGGATTTAATTTTTATAAATTTTCGTTTCATTTGTTGGATGTTATTGATAGATTTGGCATAATCTATTTCTTGTTGTATGAAACGATGATTTTCATTTAAAGTTGATACACAAAAGTGCTTACAATCTTTTTCTGGATTTTCTAGATTTTTTCTGAATTTTTCTGAAGAAAAAGTTGGAGCCGATCCGGATTGGACAAGCCGATCCGGATCCCGAACGCAGGTATTCTCTGCGGGTAGCCGATCCGGATCGTAATCACGAACTGATCCGGATCGCGGCTAGGGTTTTATATAGAACAAAAGGGTTTTGATTTCTTTTACTTCAATCTTTTGTTTAAAAGTCTCCAGAGCTTCTTCTCTAGAATTCATCCATCTTGGAAGCTTTCAAACTCAAGTTCTTCGATTCCAAGTAAGTTTTATTGATCAAAATCTCGGTATTTCACAGTTTTTCATATTTTCTTCAAAAAGTGATGGAATTTCCGTATTTTTTTGTCTATGGATGGTTTTTGATCAAATTTCTTTTGAAAGAAGAACTCTGGGTAGATTAGTTTTGATTATATGCTAGGTACTCTAAAGGTAAACGGATTTTTGGCCTTCGATTTCAAAAATTTCAGTTTTAGGGCATATAATGGGAATTTTACAAAATCATGCGATTGATCTATTTTTAAAATTCCTTTTGCAAAACTAATTTGATTCTTAGTCTCTCTACACGATAATGATTGTTTGGGTACAACTTTTCAAATTTTTGAAAATTAATAATTTTTTCGTGTTCTTGAGTTGTTGCTCACAGGATTTCCTTTCTCACAAGAAACCAGTAGCAATGGTGATCACCTGGATCATTTTTCTTCTGGCTACTATGGTCCATACTAGAGACACTATCAAGCCCAAGAGGGCTAAGAAGGCGAAGAAAACAAAAGATGATTCCGATACGGAATCTGAGACGGAATCGATCGATTGGGATGAGTTGCAAGTTGAAGCAACTACACCCACTGCTTCGAAGGGAAAAGCGCCTGCAGAAACATCAAAGGCTCCGCCTACTGCTGCTGAAAAGGGCAAAGCTCCGATGGAAGGAACTTCTGTGAAAACTAAAAGAAAAAGACTTGCTCGACGGCTTGGACGAGCTCGGGGTATTGAAATAAATGAAACATGTCAAGAGGAAACAAAGAATATCCCTCAAACTGAAACTGAATCTGAAGACGAAGAAGATTGGGACACATTTCTTACTGAAGTACAACAAGGTATTGATGAAGAAAATAAGGTTTACCTAAAGAACAAGAAGCTAGTGAAGTCTTCCTCAGTAATTAAGCAGCAAGCAAGGAAAAAGAATTCGCCAAGCAATGAACCTCTTGACAATTCACATTCTCTGCCAAGAAGATCTGCTCGGAATGAAGGTCAGGCTGCTCCGTCAGTCATCACACAACGTTCTTCAACTTCCAGAAGAATTGACCAAAAGGCAAACTTAGTATCTTCCATCAACCAAGAACAAGATAAAATGGCTCTAGAACTCAGAAAGATGTCCAAGGACATACATAAGATGAAACAAGAATGTTCTACGATTTCGGGAATGCTTAAAGGAATTTTGAACAAACTGGGCTGCACGAGCTCTGAAGACTCTGACTCAGATGCTTGATTTGTACTCATACATTTTTAATCTTTTTCTTGTGCAGGTTTTAAGTTTTAGTTTTTAGTTTTAATTCTCAAACTTTTGGTTCTTGAACTTATTAACTTTTCTCTCCTTTTTGGTAATTTTGGCTAACTTTGTGACAAAAAGGGGGAGAGAGTATTAGAACAGTTTGAACAATCTATTGTCCAGTTGAACTATGAAGGTAAGTTAGGTAGGTAGAACTTCAACTTTTGGTTTTCATTTGTGATTGCTTGCATGCCTCGACTAACTATTTGCTAACTATTTGGGCATGTAATATAACTAACAAGTTGATGTTCACTAACATTTTTGTGACATTTGGATTTTGATTGCATAGGAGATATGTTGGTTTTTAACTATGATCAAATTACATATCTGAATGTATAAATGTCATGGTAAGTAAATGAGCATAAACTTCATCTCTGTATGTGGTTTTTGAATGATATAAAATTCTTGAGGTATCTAACGATTTCTTTTGTCAAGAATGATTTCTTTTGCAGAGAGTACAGATGTCTAAGTCTAGAGTCTGTTTTAGGAGTTTAACTCATGTATCTATTTTATTTTGGATCTCCATTGTAAATTTTTGTTGTATGGTGATAGCAACAAAAATATCTTTTTGAATTTTCTTGAGTGGATTTATGTTTTGTCACGAAACCGCCAAAGGGGGAGATTGTTACGGAATTTGAGTTGGCGTATTTCGTGAATTCGGTTAAGTCTTGAAGATTGAAGATAAAGAAAGTTGGATCATTTGGCTCAATCTCAAGAAAGAAGAATTCAAAAGGATCAGGTATGTTTAACTAATTATTTCTGGTGATCCGAATACTTCTTATAGTGTAAAAACACTTGGATGAATTTCTAATTGCATAAAAATCAAAAACTGGACATGGGACATGTTCAGGATCCGGATCAGACTTTCCAATCCGGATCCCGAAGGGTGTTCGTTCATACACCAGTTCAATCCGGATCGTAGCCTCCTTTGATCCGGATCCCGAACACTGGTTTTACCAAGTTTTATGAACGATCCGGATCAGGCTTTGCAATCCGGATCCCGAACGTTGGTGTTTGGTGAATTGTATGAACGATCCGGATCAGGCACTTCGATCCGGATCCCGAACCTTGGTTTTTCTGGAAACTGTTTGTCTCGCTACTGCAATCCGGATCGCCGAAGTCCGATCCGGATCGCCGTCCTGAAAAATTCCAGAAATGGTTAGTTTTTGATTCTTATCATCTTCCAATGGTTTCTAACCTATATATAGACCCTTTAATTCATCTTTTAGGGCAACCCACAAAAAAGGGAAAAAGATGACCGAATTAGATAGATCCACATATAGAGAAGAAAGGAAATCAATAGATCAAATCTTATGTTTCTTCATCTATATTGATTGATTTGATTCTAGGTTTTAATACTCACATTTTGAGTAGAATCAAATCAATGAATACTTAGATGGTATTTCCGATCTATTTCTAATCTAAGTATTCGGCGGATCATCACCACCCAAAAACAACGATTTTCCCAAAATCGGCGCGTGGACTCGCGTGGCCTTGTGGATTCAAGGTGCTACCGCTCTCGTGGATTCGGAGCGAGGTACGTTCGTGGATTCGAAGCGTGCTACTGGGTGAAGACCATGGATTCGGTCGGACGTCGTGGATTCGGCGTTGGATGCAAATCGTGGATTCGAGAAGCTTCGTGGAGCGAGCGGAGAAGATCAACTAGGAGCGTATGGAAAAGGTTGAGTCGTCTGTGAGTACGGTATATCACCTTGTACGTGTTTAATTCTAGTGGATTTCACCGTGTTATCGGTCCCGTGGTTTTTTACTCCGGTTTGGAGTTTTCCACGTAAAAATCTCTGCGTGTTATTTATTTTTCCGCATTGGGTTTTATATCGCAAAGATTTTTGAGTGTTTATTATTTACACCTATTCACCCCCCTCTAGGTGTTTTTTCTCCTATTTAGATCCAATTATACATAACCCAACAGGTGTTAGTGTGACCGGCTGTGATGGTTGTGCGGGCGGGACAATGTATAGTGCCGGTCGGTTGATTGGGTTGATTGAGCACCTCTAGATTGAGTACTTGCATACTTTCATCTGTTTTACCCTTTGAGCATGGTAGATAGAAGCATGATAGCTGTATATTTTATACCAGCTTACTTCCTTTCTACTTATAGTAGTTTTGTTATCTTATACCTCTAGTAGACTTAGTGGGCAGACCGTTGGTCTTGCAGATGGTACCCACTGAGAACTACTGTTTCCTTCTGATCGAGGGTAGGGAGTCGCGACTTAGATCCCTACCCATGCTTTAGGAGAGTAGACGGGGACCCTGTTTCAGTGTTTGGAGCTTTTAGTACTGTACAGTCTATATTTTATTTCTCTTTACTTTGTTGAGCGATGACTATATATTTGAGATAGCTTTATTTATGAGATGACAGTTGTACAGTGATGTGAGTTTTTGGTAGTTACTTTTCAGCTCTGATATTTGTATAGATATGGTATATCTCTTTTGCAAGTTTGACGTTTCGCCTATGCGGGGTTCCCCGTATGGTTGGCGGATTTGTTGGCGAGTCTGGGTCGTAGTTTCGACCCCGGGGTGTGATAGATTAGAGTGGTATTAGAGCTTAGGATGTAAGTCATTGAGGACTTGAAACCCTAGGCTTCTGATTGGACCTTAGGATGACTATCGTGAGAGACGCGATGTGTAGCGAGACTCCTGATTGAGTTTTGCAACTCTCCCGAGGGATGGGATGAGTGATTGACATGTCTTTTCTTAGTACGAGACTATGTTGGTTGAATACAACATAGTGGTACAAAAAGAAAGACATATCTTAGACTTTCACTGGATTGGGTCGTGCGTTCTGTTCTTTTTGTAGTTTTGACCTTCCTTGGTTTTGGTTGAGCAATGCTTCCCCGACGCAGAGTACCGACACGTTCACACCTTTCACCATCGGACGAGATCGCGTAGACGGAGTCTGGACAGGATCGGCAGGGTGAGGTTCGGGAGTTACGGACTCAGGTAGTTCATTTGTTCGAGGCTTATCGGCGTCAGGAGGAGACCACGGATCGGATGACGCGTTTGGTTGAGCAGAGGAGGCCACCAGTAGCAGTCCTAGTTGAGGTATCTCCTGTAGCAGTGTCTCCTGGAACAGCATCACCGACAGCACCAGCAGTGCTAGTAGCCCTCTCATGCCGATGACTAGTGGAGCGTCGTCGAGGCATGGTTGACAGCTATCTGAGGTAGAGTAGAGAGATATTACTAATCGATGGATCTGATTCTGACAGTTTGATCCACCTCGGTTTGCCGATCTTAGTATAACACCTTGGGAGGCAGAGAGTTTGGCTTGATGGTTCGTCTGGGGCTCAACTACTATCTTGGCTGGAGTTTCGCAGCTTATTGTTCGAGGCTTTCCTTCCAGACAGTATCAAGAAGAAACTTGATGAAGATTTGAGAAACCTCCAAGAAAGAGACCGGACAGTGCTGGAGTATATTCAGGAGATTACATGTATGTTGAATTGCGTGCATTTTTGTAGCACGAGATGAGGCGCATGATTTACGCTAGGATATTTATTTATTCGTGCAGTCTCAGCGGACAGAGACTCTTGATGCATCGATGGAGCAGGCGTTGTAGGTTCAGCGTGGGACCATAGATGTCACGCCCCGAGACCACCAATTTGTACAGTTCGGGCACGCCAACAGACCCGCCAATCGAGTATGACCTCTCACTACCCGAAAGGAACGGTAACATTCAAAACAATACATCAAGTGTATGCGGAAGCTCAATATCAGAGTACTAAAATCACTACTAATTTAAAACTTTCATTCAATAAACAAATAGTTTAAGCAGAAATGAAAGCATAATAAGAATGAACCATAAATAAACTTTATTACATTACCATCTCTCAATTTGCAATTTAAATAATATTACAAATCTTTACATCTTTTCCTCACAATACATGGTTCACTCAAAAAAAAATGTAAAAAGGGGTACCTCTGCTAGACCCTCTAGGTCTCTATGCTGCTGGGCTCTTGCCCCTGTCGTCTGTCTCGACCGCTGTACCTGGACCTGGAAAAATGGTCACCCGAGGGTGTGAGAACTACTTAAAGTTCCCACTGGGTTCAACCACCGAGAAAGAATATCCTACACCGCTTGGTTCCAATGGAAGCAATAAAAGTAGAAGGCTAGGAAAACTATAAATCTTGATTTAACATGCTGATATGCACATAAAAGGTCACAGCACTATCTGTGCATACTCATCGACCCCATACTACTATGTCCAGCCATACTAGGCTACTATCCACCAACTCGGCCACTATGTCGCTTTAAAAAGGGGTTAAACTAACCCCGCCATTTTGGTCACTCTATTTTCTCTTTATTCTTTACATTTTGGTGCTTTAGTTAAAGTTAGCCCTCGGAAATTCTTGTCCAGCGGGCCCTAGCCCGGTAGTCATGCTACCACAAGACAAGATTTCTAAGGTTGTCGATAACACCCGCAAGTGTTACACCGTCCTACGGGAGAAACGTGCTAGATGGGTCACTGCCCGGGAGAGGGACACTGCCCATAACTCCAACGAGGGCTACATTTCACCCCCGAAGGTACGCCCATTTTATCTCTTTCTTTTCTTTTCTTTTCTTTTACTTTTACTTTAGCACTTAGCCTTTTTGCTCTTAAGCACTTGCTTTTCTTCCTTATTCGAGCTTATAGCTCTCATTGCCACTCGCAATATGTTCCTCTTTCTTTTAAGCCTTTTAGCTTTTTCCTTTCACTTTTACACTTGTCTTTATTTAATTGGCCCTATGAAGGAGTACCACATCCGATTCCCCTTAGAAGGGTCTCACATTCAGAGGCACCATTTGCATTCTCTTTTGCTTTTTAGCCACCTTTAGCTTTCTTTTTAAACTTTATCACTATCATTAATTTATCTCTTATCCTAGGTCTCGCCACATGGATAACTAGAGAGTCACCTGGACTCTTAATCATTTCTCTTTCATTCATTTAACTCAAATTGAGGTTAAAGTGGTTGTCCATTTGCCCAGACACCCTATGACCCACTCTAGGGTTATATTTGTTTAACTCTTTAACTTTGTGGCCACATACTCTTCTTTTTTTTCTCTTATTCCACGTTGAACCTGGAGTTACATTAACTCTATTTCCTGTTCCACTTTTTAACTTAGAGTTACATGGACTCTAATTCATTACTTGAGAGTAAAACTCCACTAGTTCATCTTAGGTTTTCTTTACCTAAGTTTCATATCATACTTAACCTAGAGCTCATTGACTCTATGTTAAATAGTCTATTCTCAACCTTAGGTTATCCCCTAAGACAGTATCACTCGTTCATCTGGTTTAACTCCTAGGACATCATGCCACTCGTTAAACCCTTAATCTAGGTTTTCTCATAGTTTTACTACCAAACATGCTCTTATATCACCTAATTTAGGTAAATCATAAATTTGCACTTTTCATCTGTGTTCATCTACACATGCAAGTTTATCCCCTATTTTGGGTAAATCATAAATTTAGCACTTTTCATCTGTGTTCATCTATACATACAAATTTATCACATATTTTGGGTAAATCATAAATTTAACACTTTTCATTTGTGTTCATCTACACATGCAAATTTATTCCCTATTTTGGATAAATCATAAATTTAGCACTTTTCATCTGTGTTCATCTACACATGCAAATTTATCCCCTATTTTGGGTAAATCATAAATTTAGCAAATTTCATCTGTGTTCATCTACACATGCAAATTTATCTCTTATTTTGGGTAAATCATAAATTTAGCACTTTTCATCTGTGTTCATCTACACATGCAAATTTATCCCCTATTTTGGGTAAATCATAAAATATCACTTTTTTTTATCTGTGTACATCCACATATGTAAATGTATCTCCCATTTTGAATAATTCATCGAAAAGTACTTTTCATCTATGTTCACCTACACATGCAAATTTATCCCATATTTTGGGTAAATCATAAAATATCACTTTTTTTTTTTATCTGTGTACATCCACACATGTAAATTTATCTCCTATTTTGAATAATTCATCGAAAAGCACTTTTCATCTATGTTCACCTACACATGCGGATTTATCTCCTATTTTATAAATCAAAAATGGCACCTTCCTCTAAGTCCATTTAACATACAAATATAACACCAAAATTTTCCTCTTCATAATCACATTATCTCACACTAAAATTTTACACTACACTAGCATGCTCACTATAATGCTTCTAAAATCAATGCAGAGGAAAAAGGGGAGAGGTCACCCATTTTCGGTAGAATCCCCCACCTTGTGGTGTATCCAATTGCTTGTAGACACTTGCAATTGGTCTCCGCGCGATTTTCTTGCTTCCTCGAGCTTGCACGCAAAACGGTGCACGCCCCTCGAACCCGCACGAAAAATGGTGCATGTCCTCCGAACCTGCACGCAAAACGGTGCACACCATTAGAGACTGCACACAAAACGGTGCACGTTATCTCTTCCGCTTTCGCCCGTTTTCGTCCCGTTTTCGTCTCGTTTTCGCCCAAATTTGACGCGCAGGCTCAACTCAACTTAATTTATCACAGGATATTTTAAAATTTCAGTTTGAACTATTTCTGGGGCACCAAACGCCCCGCTGTATTCAGAATCGCTGGCGGACCCCGTTCTCACTGCTCGGGTATCCGATTGACGCGAAACTTTTACTGTGGCCTTAAAACATAATTACGGAGCTCCCAGAATTTTCTCAGAATTTTCTGACACTGAATTTTCTGCTAAAAATCTGGGCCCACTTTCTCATATAAGATTCTAGAAGCCTCATTTTTAATCCGATTTCGGCCCAGTTCACTTCCAGATCATCCTTTACTTCTCTAAATTCAATAAAAAATAGTATTTCATACCATTTTTATTTACATTTTTTTATATACCAAAAATATGGTACATTACATTCTACCCTCCTTAAAAAGAGTTTCGTTCGCGAAACTTAAATCGCATCTCGATTCGAAATCGATCGAATAAGAGGGCCTTGCCCCCAACGTTGGGTCTACTGCATGTCGTTACTGGGCATCATATTGCCTGCTTGACAAAACTACACGAACATTTCGTTCGTAGATCCCTAACTCCACTCAGGGGAATCTCAGACCTTGTGTCTGGCCATTTTCACTGAGCAGATGAAAGACACAGTCGAGCACTTGCTCCCCCAATTACCACGAATGACCCAGTCTTTACTTGCGAAATTTTTCGACAATTTCGTAACTATTTTTCCATAATAAGGTTGCATTCACAACAAATTACATTTACCATGTTTTCCTGTCACTCCGCTGCCTGATGTGGAGGGCAAAGGCCAACCCACGAGTTCTTAGCTATCCCACACGCTACTAGCGCTCTGAGTCCACGAGTTATCAACTAACCCGTCTAGTTCGAACTACTAATAGGTTCACAGACCACGGTCCAATATGGGCCTATAGCCCAACTACTAGCTTGACAATGTGCAACAGGTCTTACTAGCGCGCAGACCTAATCGTCATACGGGTAGATCCTCACTTAGGATTACTGCACCCACACTCCCACTAGGAGCAACAACATCTCAATCATCACTAGCCCTATGGCCGGGTCACATCTACACTATCAGTGTACTAACAGCCTCAATGCTCATATATGGCTTTCCACATCCTCGGGTCATCGCTCGGACTACCGCCCCGACCAAATCTCTATCATGCCCCGCCCTCAGGTCTCGGGCCGCTGTCTCTCACAGCCGACTGCGCCTGCCCACTGGGCTATAGGCCCACAATCCACAAATATGGTCTAGGCACGGGTCGTCCCAAGCGAACCCACTAATCGTCATCACGCGACAACTACGCTCCACTGAGCAAAAACCCACTAACTAGTCGTCAATCCACGACCCCAACAACCTATCGACTCTTGTCACACCTAGCATAGGCTAAGGTGCCACTTAATCAGCCCTCTCTAGCTGAACGGTACTTGTGCTCTGCGAGCACCAAAATGGTTGGGCATCCTATGCCTCCACGCTAACTCGCAAAATCCACAGTGTTAAGCGATTTTCTTAAGCACCCCTACGGCTCTTGTGCACCTCTCCCAACTAGGTTGAGGCACCACAAAACGGTTCACCAACTCCGGTGATTAACACGCGTACCCTGCGGTGGCAACCCTTGCCATTATACCGATCCGTCGGACCGGCACCACAGAATTCCCGCTCCATTGTGAGGTTCTCGAATCTCGAAGCCCATTCTGGGCCCCACTAACTCCACTACGCGGTAATTTAGCCAGAATCGTCACACCACACGGTTACTACCGTCATCAGGGGCGAATTCCCGCCGCCTGGCCCGTAAGTCTTTCATGCCCTAACCCTTAGGACATATTAACTTGGCTCTCTCAACATAGCGATCACCATCATTTCGTGAGTCGGTCTCTCACTGGACCTTTCTAACCACACTTTGCCAGCAACTAGATGACACACGCTTATGACACCCCTTACTGAAGGTGCAGGGTGCGCCGACGAAAGCTCGGCGGGCACTGCCACTCTCTCTACTGTCACCCCTACATGCGGCGATGCCGTATGGTCATGCGTCATTTGCGCAGCCTCAACTTGCTATGCCATCGACCACTGGAGCCTACCAATCTGCTCCGACTGTCGCCTCGACGCCCCCACTAGGCGCCGGAATCCGCCTTCCTGTCGGCAAGAAACTTCCGTCTGTCGGCGAGAAGATTCCGTCTGCTGCTGGACTACACTAACAAGCGCGGCCACCTGCTATCGCAGCTTGTGTACCTCATTCGACCCAGAGCCCTCTCCTGGCTCGAGTCGAAACAAGCGCGTATCCCTGCGTGGTGTCATCACTAATATGCACGCCACAACGAAATGATTAGCCCAATTTTAGCCATTTGAGCAATGCGCAATCTAAATACCGACAAAAAGGCTCGTCGACCCAATCATGCGAAAGTATAAGAGGGTACTCCTTTTCATCTCCAACATTACGTTGTCGGCCGCCAACGTAAATATCCGAAGGATGAAAGCTCATCACCCTCGATCAGTCCCAACATCATTTTTGGGAACAACAATAACCAATCAAATACTTTCGCCCAAAAATCCACACACTCTCTCGTGCTAATCCTTAGGGTCTCCCTAAGGCTTGCTAACCACCTAGGACTATTCCTAGGCTCTGATACCACTCTAATCTGTCACGCCCCCAGATCGCCAATTTGTACAGTTCGGGCGCGCCAACAGACCCGCCAATCGAGTATGACCTCTCACTACCCGAAAGGAACGGTAACATCCAAAACAATACATCAAGTGTATGCGGAAGCTCAATATCAGAGTACTAAAATCACTACTAATTTAAAACTTTCATTCAATAAACAAATAGTTTATGCAGAAATGAAAGCATGACAAGAATGAACCATAAATAAATTTTATTACATTACCATCCCTCAACTTGCAATTTAAATAATATTACAAATCTTTACATCTTTTCCTCACAATACATGGTTCACTCAAAAAAAATATATAAAAAGGGGTACCTCTGCTAGACCCTCTAGGTCTCTATGCTGCTGGGCTCTTGCCCCTGTTGTCTGTCTCGACCGCTGTACCTAGACCTAAAAAAATGGTCACCCGAGGGTGTGAGAACTACTTAAAGTTTCCAGTGGGTTCAACCACCGAGAAAGAATGTCCTACACCGCTTGGTTCCAATGGAAGCAATAATAGTAGAATGCTAGGAAAACTATAAATCTTGATTTAACAGGCTGATATGCACATAAAAGGTCACTACACTCTCTTTGTATACTCATCGACCCCATACTACTATGTCCAGCCATACCAGGCTACTATCCACCAACTCGGACACTATGCCGCTGTAAAAAGGGATTAAACTAACCAGGCCATCTTGGCCACTCTATTTTCTCTTTATTCTTTACATCCTGGTGCTTTAGTTAAAGTTAGCCCTCGAAAATTCTTGTCCAGCGGGCCCCAGCCCGGTAGTCATGCTACCACAAGACAAGATTTCTAAGGTTGCCGATAACACCCGCAAGTGTTACCCCGTCTTACTGGAGAAACGTGCCAGACGGGTCACTGCCCGGGAGAGGGACACTGCCCATAACTCCAACAAGGGCTACGTTTCACCCCCGAAGGTACGCCTGTTTTATCTCTTTCTCTTTTTTTCTTTTATTTTACTTTTACTTTAGCACTTAGCCTTTTTGCTCTTAAGCACTTGCTCTTCTTCCTTATTCGAGCTTATAGCTCTCATTGCCACTGGCAATCTGTTCCTCTTTCTTTTAAGCCTTTTAACCTTTTCCTTTCACTTTTACACTTGTCTTTATTTAATCGGCCCTCTGAAGGAGTACTACATCCGATTCTGTCACGCCCCGGGGTCGAAACTGCGAACCGGGCTCGCCAACAGATCCGCCGCCTATGCAAAACCCCGCATAGGCGAAGCGTCCTACCTGCAAGAAAGGGGCTACAGCTAAACAGATATCAGAGTTATAAAATAAAAGTGCTGTAAAACTAAAACCAACCATCTGTACAACTGGAATAATGATACAATATCCATCTCCCATAAATAATAATCATACAATATCCTCAAATACAATAACCCAGAACTCAACAGGGAGATATCCTAAAAATAAAACATCAGTGTACAGGCTCTCAGTACAAGTCAGATCCTCACAATACAATGATCTCTCAAAAGCGGAAAGATAAATAATCTATTGACTGTACTCAGAATCTCCAATGTAGGGGTACAGCTACTATCCACAGACGGGTAGGGATCTAGCTCGCGACTCCCTCGCCTCGCACATCAACCGCAGAATCAGCAACACCCGCTAAGACTCCGCAAAACAAAGGAGAGAAAAGAAAGAAGGGGGGGGGGGGGGGGGGGACCCCCAATGGGTGTGAGAACTACACCAAAAGGGAGTTCTCAGTGGGTACCACCGCCAAGTCCGACGATCTGCCCACGAAGTCTACTAGAGGCATAAGATAACGAAGCAGTAAAAACTGAACAAGAAAGCCGGAGGTACTCAATAGCTACCAAGCCACTATCTACATACTCAAAAGGGGAAAACCAATGAAAGGTATGCAACCACTCGCACATGAGGTGGACAATCGACCCAATCGAGCTGACTGCCACATCTGGTCCAGTCAAGCCTGAGCCTCCCTAGTGTATCAACGTAGGGTGTCCAACTGGACTAATTCACTATCGAATAGTGGCACATGCATGCCATAGTCGAAATCTACGCTCTCTCTCTCAAAACGGAAAGACTCAAGATCCTCAACATCTCGCACAATGGTCGAAGTACTCTCAACGACACGGGATCACCGTCAACCCAAACGGCTCCCAACAACACCAGCACTGGTCTAATCACAGCTACTAGACTCCACTCGGCCCCTAGGTACGAGTGAAACAATAAAAGTACCTGCCTGAATAACCCAATCAATGGATCGGTATAGAACCCGGCACTGCCTGCCCTGTTGTCGAACTCAAGAACTCATCTGCGGGAATACTGACCGACTACTTACCGGAACGGTCGCATCCTAAAATACTGCTGTCGAACTGAAGAACTCATTTGCGGGAATACTGACCGACTACTTACCGGAACGGTCGCATCCCAAAATAAGTAACAGACCGACTACTTACCGGAACGGTCGCACACTCCGGAGTGGCACTCGAGGGGAGCGACCCACACGAGTAAAATGTCTCTGTAACAAGTATCACTGTAACAAGTATCACCATATAGCAGGACTGGATCACGACTCTGATCAAAGTGGGAAAACCCATCCACTGAAGGGAAACCCGATCCCCAAACTGAAACAACAGTAAACAATGAGTGGGAAACTCCATCTACTAGGGAAAATCTGATACCAAATCTGATGCACAAGTACATATCCGGTCAACCGCCCAATATCCGCGGTCGCCGCAAAACCCCACAAGTCCACGATCTAATCCAACCTGTCCCAGACACACAGTCCCGACTACACTATCCCAAATCCCTGCTCGAGCCCGAGCAACATGAATCTAGAAGAAAAGGAGAAAGAACAAACATGGTTTCTCCTAAGTCAGATTCCAACATGATAGTGTAGCAGTAAAAGATAGCCTATCTAGATGTCCATACAAGCATGCATTTGTCCTCAAGGAAGATAAAACAAATATAACAAATAGCAGCTCCACATAAGTATAAGCACATGCCAGAATCACTAATGAACTACACCTGTCCAGTATCCACGATCCTTAATATTCCATAATAACTCCTCAGAGTAATATCCGCATATATATGCCAAAAGGTAATCGAGCATGAACTCTATCTCATCTAGTATAACATGAATATAGCCATCAAGAATGCTAGATCTCAAATCCTCTAAAGCATGTACAATTATCAAGTAAGCATTAATCCACATGATCTAGGCCACTTTCCACGCTTACAACTCAATTCTATTAGTTGTACCTTAATCATGCATGCTATAAATCACCGAGGGTAACAATCTCCTTGGTAAGCTTCCTTTAATCCCCAACATGGATATCCGAATCATGCAAGTCCTCATAATATAACATGAATATTAATCTTGCAATTCTCTTAGACAATCAACATTACTAAGCTTACCTTTCAATCACAACAATGTACCCCCAACATGCAAGCATTCTATCAAATAGAATTAGAGAACCGTCCACCAGTTCTGGGGACAAGGAAACCCACATGAAATGCTTTCCGCAGGCAAAGCCGAAGTCGGTGAAGTGCGTAGTCACGCGCTATCCAAAATCCGCCGAAACTGCACCCTCGTACTTAGTCGCACAAGCCTCTGCCTCAACCAACAATGCAATCACATACATCAATCAAATACCCCAAATGCCCAAACAACACACGCTGTTTTCCAAACCAGCAGAGAAGAGGGGGGATTCTTACCTATGTACAGTCCTCCAAAAATCCCAGAAAAATCACGGTTGCGATCCTCACGACGGGTAGATGCAAATCGAGTATTTATACGTCCCGTTCCGACACCTGTAGGCCAAGATATAAATACAACAACGTGGGTATGCCGAATTATCACAAACAGAAATCTGTAGGAAACTAGTCCGAAAGAAGCATAAATATCACCTTCGAAGAGTCCTTCAAAAATTCCGATAAAAATACGAGTACGTTCCTCTCGAAGCGTAGATATCAATCGAGTCTTTAAACGCCTCATTCCGATGCTCGTAGACCGAGAAATTCCAACATTACTTTACCGCTGTCCCGAACCTCGCAGCAGTACAAAGGGTCACAAAACACCTCGGGAACCATGCCAAAAACCCAAAATGAGGAGAAATGATCATCATGAAAATCGAAGGCGTACCTCGCCTGAACGCGCTGCCGTAAAAATCGGCTCAAAATTCTGTTGGGGTGATCCAGGGGGTCTCGCGCACTAAAATGCGATTGTAGAAGCCAAAATCGAAGAAACGTCGCAGTGTGCCGCGTCGCAGAAAGCGCAGATGTCGAGGCCTCCAAAAAATCTGAAAATCCCTCAGTAGATGGAGCACAAGATGATGATCATCTTTGCTTAAAGGCTCAGCAGGAGAAGAACTCGAGAAAAGGTCCAAATCGCAGGCCAAAGGGGGCTATATATAGCCAAAACTGAACAATTCCATTAATTCCCCTTGTGTCTAATACCTCCTCCAGGCTAAAGTTATTCCTCAACCCGGAACCTCAACCAAGTAGAGGGGGTAAATATCCAATCATCCACCACTCAAGCTCCCAAGGCTGTCTAATACCTCCTCCAGAGACGCGATGCGAACCTCGGGTCTCTAACTAGAACAACATAAAGGCGAGCACTCCAGAAAACCGTACCACCTCAACCAAGTACGGCAGGCTAACCGCTAGAGTTACCAAGTAGTTCACACCGGCAAAACATCCGCTCCACCAAGGCCCCCGGTAAACCAACCACCAAGTCCAAAGGCATAAAAGTTCAACCCGAGTACCTCCGCCCTCCCGGGGTACCCCACAACCACGCTAGCCATAAAGTCTGCGCGCCCACGGCGGAACACCCGTCCCGTACGCGAAGTCGAAACAAAAGAGGCAAAGATAACCCCCAAGTAACCACGGCACACCATCTACTCCTGGCCTAGCCCCTCCCAAGAGGACCGTCCTCGCGGCACAATCAACCGCCGCGAAAAGAAGAAAACCGAGCCAGCCAAACCGTCCTAAGTACCAAAACCAAGTCCCATAACTAGGTTAAGACCATCAGGTCTACTGGTACTATCGAGGACTCAACTGCATCGGGCAGGACCAACAACACTCCCCCACGTGCCAAAGATCGGGAATATGAACCTCCCGAACACTAGGTAACCGTCTTACCCCCTAACCCATGCAGAGAAGTAAATGCACTCCTAACAAATGACTAGGATGCTCAAGTGCAATACAATGCAAAACCTAATGCCGGTAAATAAAATAAAATAATACCTGTCACCACAAGGTCGGCTGCTGTAAAGTCCTCCACCTGAGCGGCGTAGACCCGACCGCTCTGAGCCGGCGGCCGATGATCCGCAGGGTAAAAAGAAGGTGATCCGCTCGCTGGAGCATAAAGCCGCTGAGCTGACAACTGCTGCTGAGGCGGAAAAGGAGCCGATGCTAATGAAGGTGCCGCTGAAGTCGAAAGGGGGCACGAAGCTCGAATGTGGCCTGGCTGTCCACACTTACAACAACGACCCCACCTCTGATCACAGGTGTGCGACAAATGAGGTCCCCCGCAGAATATACATCTGTCTCTGTCGCAAAGCCGTGGCTATCCCGGCTGATGCTGTCTCTATGTCTGATGTTGAGTCTCCGGCTGCTGCTGCGATGGCCTCTGAGATCCACTAGGCTCTCGCTGCTCCGCACGCCCACGGCTAGATGGCTGAGGCCGCGACAGTCTCCACGAACTAGCCTATCCCTCGTCCTCGGGTACTGGTCGTTTCCTAACGGAACTCTGTGCGACCATCCCGCCTCGCCTCGCCACCACTGTGTCGCCTCTCTCCACCCATTGGGCATGCTCGAAGGCCTCCTTAAGAGTCTGGAGTCGCTGGGCATGCACTAGGGTATAAATCTCGCTGCGGAGGCCTGCCTCGAATAACTCGACCTGAAGTGGCCCATCACGGGCGACAAAGGGCACGCAGTTAAGCAACTGCATGAACTCCTGATGGTAAGCCTGAATCGGCCGATCGCCCTGCTGAAGGTTCTTCAAATCATCCTCCAATTCCCTCTTCACGCTGGTCGAAAAATAGGTATCCAATATCATACGCCGAAACTCAGACCAGGGTAACTGTCGAGAAATCTGAAACTCCCGTGGCTCCACCCGATGCCACCAAATATCTGCATCTCTATCTAGGCAATGTACCGCCATATGAACTCTGTACCTCGGGTCGACGAAGAAATCCCTGAAAATCTTCTCCATCGTTGATAACCATGTCCCAACCTCCCACGACTGCATATCCCGCCCCGAGAATCTAGGCGGTCCGTGCTGGCAAAACTTGACAAGTTTGTCAGCGATATCCTGCTCCTCGGCCAAGGTGAAAGGCTGGGCCACTCCCCGAGCCCCGTTGCTTGATGATGGTGTCGTCGGTACAAGTGGTACCACAGGTGGTGCCAGGGCCTCCAAAACTGTCGGAGGCGGCGCCTCTCTCTGCGCCAGTAGCTGCTCAATCCGCTGCTCCTGCCGGCAGTTACTCTCAACCAATTGGGCCACCAAGGCCCTCAACTCAGTAATCTCAGAAGGTCCAGCCTATCCTGGCTTAGCAGGGGGTGTAGGGGCACCCCAGGTCGGAATCCGACGTCGGCGAGGCATCTGTCACAAGAAACCACAAGTCAGCCACACAACCACACACGACCCAATCTAGCGAAAGTCAAGGACATCCCCCTATTTCTGTAACTTTATGTTGTCTGCAGCCAACATAACTGTCCTACAGAAATAGGATATGTCGATCCCTCTTCACTCACTGGAAGAGTCAAAAACTAAATCACCGACTTTCGCAAAATGTCACGTCCCTCACGCTCTATCATCCTAGGGCTAACCAAAAGCCTAGGATTTCCTAAGTCCCAACTGACCTATCCCTAAGCTCTGATACCAACTAATCTGTCACGCCCCGAGTGTAAACCAGAACTCGTGCTCGTCTACAGATCCGCCGTGTACACGGAATTTTTCGCATACACGAAGCGCCGGTAACCTGCTCAGATCAATCAGATACAATAATAGAGCAATAAAAACAGAGCTGAACTGAAAATACTACATCTCAGACTGAACTGGAAGTAAAAAATACAAAATGACTGTAAAAAATAAAGTACAAGTTTCTCTCCCAGCTCACCACAAATATACAACCCGCTGGCTAAAGCCAGACCCCAAAAGTAAAAGTACAACCGTCTGAGATAGGATACATAAGAGGTACAAGTCTAGCTAACTCACTGTTAGGCTCACTGTCTAGCTACTCGGCCGTCCTCGCTCCTCGACCCGCCGCTGTATGTCCAGCAGCACCCGCAGAAGGCTCTGCAAAACAAAGGAGAAGAAAAGAAAAAAAAAGAAGAATGGGGGTGAGAACTACTAGTGAACCAGTAGCCTCCCCTAGTGGGTAAAGCCTCACGCCCTGACGCACCCACTAGGTCTACCAGAGGCAAAAAGGGGAATAAGAGTGGTAAGTAATAAAACTACTGTAAAGGAAAAACTACCACTACTATGCCTCTAAAATGCAGTCCTAGACTGGAACAACCGTAGACAACAGTAACCAACCGTCCCAGATGAACCCAATCTGTACCGCCCTCATCATCGGGCAAGTAAGCCGCGCCGATGTGATAGCAAAACTTCTGCTGCCGCCCTCATCATCGGGCAAATAAGCCGCGTCGATGTGATAGCAAAACTGTCAATAACTGTCTGACCCCGGCCTCCGGAGGGGAACTCGAGGGGAGCGACCCACACGAGGAAAGCATCACCGGGCAATAACCGCGCCGGTGTGATAGTATCAAAAGCAGGACTGGATCACAACTATAAAGCCCCAGTGGAACACACCCCTCCACTAAAAAAAACTGATCCCCAATCTGATGCACAAATGAACATCCGGTCAATCGCCCAAAATCCGCTATCGCCGCAATACCTCACAATCCATAACCAGGTCTCACAACCGACCTCCGGTCAACCGTCCAATATCCGCGGTCGCCGGAATAACCCACAATCACAATCATGTCCCACATCCGACATCCGGTCAACCGCCTACTATCCGCGGTAGCCGCTATAATCCCCCAATCCAAAATCAGGTAAAACAATATGTACCCGGTCAACCGCCTACTATCCGCGGTAGCCGCAACTCTACCGACTACATCAAGTCCAACTCCTGACCTCCGGTTAACCGCCCAAAATCCGCGGTTGCCACAAAGCCCTCTAGTCCATAATTATGTCCTACCACCGATGTCCTATAACCGACATCTGGTCAACCGCCCAATATCCGCGGTTGCCGCAAAACCCACAATCCACAATCCAGGCCCCGGCTACACTAACCCAAACCCCTGCTCAAACCCGAGCAACATGAACCACCTAACTTACGAAAAGGAGAAAAGAAGCAAACAAGGTTTCTCCTAAGTCAAGTTCCAGCATGAAAGTGTAGCGATAAAAGATGGCCTATCTAGATGTCCATACAAGCATGTAATTGTCCTCATGCAAATAGAAAGGAGTATAACAACTAATAGTCCCACATGTGTACTAGGTAATAGTTCTGCATAGATATAACCATCATGCTAAAGTCATTAAGCATTTACACATGTCTAAAAAAATCCACTGACTGCCCTCTCATAACCATCCACCTATACATGTCCAAAGGAGCCCCAAGTAGTACCTACCAACAAGATATTTCACATTGTCCAACATGCCACTAGCTACCACATGCAAGATTATGTACTACTATTATGTCCATGCCAGCATGTTTAAGTTCCAAATACAATCATAATTCCAACTTAGCAGTTTCCCAATAACAGTCCCGACATGATATGTCTCACATGATAGGCTCATAAGATTAGCAATTATCGATCATAATGCTCCAAAAAGATCTCTGTAATATTCCTAGTGGGTATGTCAGAAAATGAGGAGTATAGCAACCACCCACCTCGATCGCTAATTCCAAGTCCAAATAGTGCTCTCGCCCAAACAGCTAAACCGCCGCGATCACTGTACAAGAATTACCCCAAAACATACAATTAAACTCAAAAACATGCTGTCCCAATGTTAACAGTCAAAAGTTGTGCCATTTTCACCTGCGAGTTATGCACAGAAAATTCCCAAAAAAATTCTGTCGCGATTCTCGCGACGAGCCGGTCGAAACGAGTACCTACACGTTCAAATCTGAGTTTTCTGCACTGAGATATAAATTCTGCAAGGGAACCACCCCAAAGAATTCTGTACAGAGATCTATAGCATCAAACACTGAAAATAATGGATTGTTCACCTTCGGAAAATACTCAGAAAAATCCCAGAAAATTCGAGGGTGTTCCTTGCGCTGTGTAGATGAAAAACGCCTATTGGCACACCTCAATCCGACGCCTGTGCGCAAAGATATCGCAAAAATACCACAGTGCTGTCCAAAACTCCGCGAAAGAAAAAGGGTCAAAAGGAAGTTCGGGAAACTCCAAGATAAACTCGAAACGAGGGGAAACTCAAATCACGAAGATCGTAGCCCTACCTGTCGTGAAGCCAACGGCGCAAGAATCGACGAAAACGGTGGTCGGAGTAAGCCGGGGGAGTCCTCGCACCGAAACCGCGACGAAGGAGATCACAAATGAACGAGCGTCGCGCCGCGCTATAAAAATGAAAACCTCGGGATGCGTGCTGCAGAAAAATTCGGGAATCTGTAGATGGAACCAGCTCTGGGAGAGGAGGAATTCTTGTGAAGGCCGCACTGTGAGAAGAGGAGCAGGAAAAGAGTTCACTGCTGATGTTCTCGGCCTATATATAGGCTGGAAGAAACAAATCAAAAAATGACGCTTAAGTCCCCACTTCAGGCGCCCGGACTTTTCGGGCCGCTACAGTGTTGGGCCCGGCCCAACACTGTGCGGGCCCGAATCCCTCCTGGGCCTCCACGTTGCCCCGCGAACAGCCAACAGCCGCGCCGACCTCCCACCGCACGACGCGTGGCCCAATGCGGAGCCGACGAGTGGCGCGCCCGATGGCGGGAAAACGCGTCAACGCGGCCCACGTGCGTGCCTGCGCCCTCTGCACGCACGCGCCCCGAGGCCACCAGTTCCTGCTCCATGGACCCTGTCCACTGCACCAGCCTACCGCCAGCTGCCACTTGTCCAGCCCTCTGGTGCACGCCGGCCCGTGGACCGCGCACCTGCCCTCGCGCCCAAGCGCCTGCCCGCGCACTGCGCGCTGCACGCGCCTGCCCGCTGCCGCACCTGCGCCTGCCCGAGCCCGCGCCTCCGCCCTCCGCCGCCGCCGGCGCTGCCCCAGCCGCCGGAACAGTGCCCCTCCTTGCCTCGAAAACCGTGCACGGCATCCGGGCTCCGAAAAATTCCAATAAATAGTCCATTTTCATCGTTTTCGCGCGCTGAGTCCAAATCCGCTGTCCGATTTGCCAAATTCTAATTCCAAAAATTGCCGAAGGCATCCGGAATGGTGTTCTTTTGTCCAAACTTCGCGTTGAGCCCAATTTTAATATCCGTTTCGCGCGAAACCACTTCTACACATCCGACGGGGTCCTCCGATCACTCACGTGATCATTTTAATCCCTGAAGCCAACACCTGTGTCCCATTTTGTGCACAAACACCTCCAATTCACAGTAAAGGCCTCCAAAGCTGCCAAACACACTGCAGAAGCTCCGTTGATTCAACAGTAATCCTCTTGCGGAAATTCAGGTACTCACACCGTGGACCGCGCCTGCTGCGCCGGCCAACCGGAAGCCGCCACGCGTCCAACTCCGGTGCACGCCTCGCCACGTGGACCGCTCGGTCCGCGCCTCTGCCCGGGCCGCTGCCTGCCGCCGTGCCGCCGCGCTCCGCCGCTGCCCGCCGCCGCCGGCGCTACCCCCAGCGCCGGAACAGTGCCCCCTTGCCTCGAAATCCGTGTTTTCACATTCGGGCTCTGAAAAATACAAGTAAATAGTCCATTTTCACCGTTTCCGCACGCTGAGTCCAAATCCGTTATCCGTTTTGCCAAATTCCAATCCTCAAATTTTTCGAAGGCATCCAGATAAGTAAACTTAATCCAAACTTCGTGCTGAGTCTAATTCTTGGGTCCAATATGCGCACAAACTCTTCCAAAACTCAACTTAAGCCTCCAGAAGTTGTCAATCAAGCAATAATCTTAACGCGGGAATTTCGGGTCCTCACAGATTCCCCTTAGAAGGGTCTCACATTCAGAGGCACCATTTGCATTCTCTTTTGCTTTTTAGCCACTTTTAGCTTCCTTTTTAAACTTTATCACTTTCATTAATTTATCTCTTATCCTAGGTCTCGCCACATGGATAACTAGAGAGTCACCTGGACTCTTAATCATTTCTCTTTCATTCATTTAACTCAAATTGAGGTTAAAGTGGTTGTCTATTTGCCCAAACACCCTATGACCCACTTTAGGGTTATATTTGTTTAACTCTTTAACTTTGTGGCCACATACTCTTTTTTTTTTTTTCTCTTATTCCACGTTGAACCTGGAGTTACATTAACTCTATTTCCTGTTCCACTTTTTAACTTAGAGTTACATTGACTCTAATTCATTACATGAAAGTAAAACTCCACTAGTTCATCTTAGGTTTTCTTTACCTAAGTTTCATATCATACTTAACCTAGAGCTCATTGACTCTATGTTAAATACTCTATTCTCAACCTTAGGTTATCCCCTAAGACAGCGTCACTCGTTCATCTGGTTTAACTCCTAGGACATCATGCCACTCGTTAAACCCTTAATCTAGGTTTTCTCATAGTTTTACTACCAAACATGCTCTTATATCACCTAATTTAGGTAAATCATATATTAGCACTTTTCATCTGTGTTCATCTACACATGCAAGTTTATCCCATATTTTGGGTAAATCATAAATTTAGCACTTTTCATCTGTGTTCATCTACACATGAAAGTTTATCCCCTATTTTGGGTAAATCATAAATTTAACACTTTTCATCTGTGTTCATCTACACATGCAAATTTATCCCCTATTTTGGATAAATCATAAATTTAACACTTTTCATCTGTGTTCATCTACACATACAAATTTATCCCCTATTTTGGATAATTCATAAATTTAGCACTTTTCATCCGTGTTCATCTACACATGCAAATTTATCCCCTATTTTGGGTAAATCATAAATTTAGCACTTTTTATCTGTGTTCATCTACAAATACAAATTTATCCCCTATTTTGGGTAAAAATCATAAAATATCACTTTTTTTTTATCTGTGTACATCCACATATGTAAATTTATCTCCTATTTTGAATAATTCATCGAAAAGCACTTTTCATCTGTGTTCACCTACACATGCAAATTTATCCTATATTTTGGGTAAATCATAAAATATATATCACTTTTTTTTATCTGTGTACATCCACACATGTAAATTTATCTCCTATTTTGAATAATTCATCGAAAAGCACTTTTCATCTGTGTTCACCTGCACATGCTGATTTATCTCCTATTTTATAAATAAAAAATGGCACCTTCCTCTAAGTCCATTTAACATACAAATATAACACCAAAATTTTCCTCAGTCATAATCACATTATCTCATACTAAAATATTACACTACACTAGCATGCTCACTATAATGCTTCTAAAATCAATGCAGTGGAAAAAGGGGAGAGGTCATCCATTTTTGGTAGAATCCCCCACCTTGTGGTGTACTCAATTGCTTGTAGACACTTGCAATTGGTCTCCACGCGATTTTCTTGTTTCCTCGAGCTTGCACGCAAAACGGTGCACGTCTCCCGAACCCGCACGAAAAACGATGTATGTTCTCCGAACCTGTACGCAAAACGGTGCACGTCATCTCAACCTGCACGCAAAACGATGCACGTACCTGGGTTTGCACGCAAAATGGTGCATGTCTTCCTCAAGTTTGCATGCCAAACGATGCATGTTCCTCCAAACCTGCACGCAAAACGGTGCACATCATTAGAGACTGCACACATAACGATGCACGTTCATCAAGGTTGCACACAAAACGGTGCACGTCGCAAAACGGTGCACATTCTTCAAGGTTGCACGCAAATCGGTGCATACCGCAAAATGGTGCACATTCTTCAAGGTTGCACGCAAAACGGTGCACGTTCTTTAATGTTGCACGCAAAACGATGCATGCCCCAAAATGGTGCACATTCCTCAAGATTGTACGCAAAATGGTGCACGTCTTCTTCTAGGTTGCACGCAAAACGGAGCACGATCTCGAGCTTGCACGCCAAACGGTGCACATTCCTTGGGTTGCACGCAAAATAGTTCACCCCGAAACGCCCAGCGGTACCTCGCGCAGCAAAATCGGCACAGTAAATCACGGTCACTAACGTGCACAAGGGCATGGGGTCAAATCCATAAAATCTAAAAAGGGAAATCTTAAAACTGTGCCAAAAACACCGCAAAAATGACGAGGGAAGCCTACCTCGATATCATCGCGCCGTCCAACGCACGTATGTGCGTCCATCCGGCTTTTTGGAACACCTTGCGCGCGCACGACGGGGTCCTCGGCGTGCTCGCGACACTCCAAAAACTCCCACGAAATCCCCTTTTCCCTCCCCTAAGCCACTTGTTTGAGCCAAAAAGAGAAAATAGGAAAGAATTGGGCAATCCGGGCCTTTTATAGCGAAAAATCCCACATTCGGGCGCCCAATTCGGGCGCCCGAAAGGGATTTTCGGGCTGCTACACTGCCCTCGGGACCGCATTTTTTTTGTCAACGAACCGGGAGCACGAAGCCCATCCAATGGGGGCTCGCCACGTGGCGGCCCCATCCCTGCACCCGCTGACGCGCGCCGGCACAGGCGCGCGTCTTCGCGCCTCATGGGCGCGCGTCCCCGCGCATTGACCCCCGCAAGCACGTGGGCGCGCGCCCCCACGCACTGACCCGCCTGGCTGCAGCCAGTGGGGCGCCGCCACGTCGCCCCCCACCTGCTCCGCGCCACGCGGCTGCGCACCTTGCGCAGCACGCCATCACGCGCTTGCCGCGCCTCGTGCCGCGCGCCATATCCTCGGGATCCGCGCATTGCTTTGTGATCTGCGCACTGCCTCGGAATCCGTGCCATGCCTTGGGATCCGTTCCATTTTGGGATTCGCGCTCCTCAAAATTTGCGCATCTTGAAATGTGTGTCGACCTCGAAATACTTGTGCGCCTCAAAATGCGTGCCTGCTGCCTCGCATGCCGCGCGACCTCGTTGCTACGGTGATTCGTCCGCCAGCTACAGTGAACCGGGCACCCGAATGTACGACCCAATTTCGGTTTTCGCCCGTTTTTCGACCGCTTTCGCCTGTTTTCGTCCCGTTTTTGTCCCGTTTTCCCCCAAATTTGACAGGCAGGCTCAACTCAACTTAATTTATCATAGGATATTTTAAATTTTCAGTTAGAACTATTTCTGGGGCACCAAACGCCCCGCTGTATTCAGAATCGCTGGCGGACCCCGTTCTCACTGCTCGGGTATCCGATCGACGCGAAACTTTTACTGTGGCCTTGAAACATAATTACGGAGCTCCCAGAATTTTCTCAGAATTTTCTGACATTGTGAATTTTCTGCTAAAAATCTGGGCCCACTTTCTCATATAAGATTCTAGAAACCTCCTTTTTAATCCGATTTCGGCCTAGTTCACTTCGAGATCATCCTTTATTTCTCTAAATTCAATAAAAAATAGTATTTCATACCATTTTTATTTGCATTTTTTTATATACCAAAAATCTGGTACATTACAACAGAGTTTGCGGAGAAGAGCCGAGTGCAAGGGGCGAGTTATGGAGAGAAACGCCTAGCACATGATGATGGGAGACAAACTAGCAGTCAGAGGTCTGGTGGATCCCGACAGCAGTAGCAGCAGCGACAGTCACAGCAGCAGCAAAAGCATCAGGATCGGTGCGTGATTTGTAGAGGATCGAATCAGTCGCAGCAGGGTGATCAATGACAGGGTCGATGCCTTCAGGTGGGCAGTCAGGACATTTTTGGTTAGCTTTCCCGTGAGCAGGACTTCCGGCATTATCGATAGCACCAACTTCCCTTATACTACTTCAGATATAAGGAATTCTACCAACTTATGGCCAGAATTATAAGGCCACTTCTTCGAGATAGACAGAGAGACAACTCCCCCAGCACCAAGCGGGCGTGTGTATGCAGCTCATGTCGAGGATTCTACAGCAGCCGACCAGGTGGTAGCAGCTCCAGGAATTCGATGTTCTGCTCGACAAGGATTGGTTGGCGTATCATGTGACGATTGATGGCAGCGAGAGGACGGTGCTCTTCTGTGAGCCTAGACAGCAGGTGTATGTTTTCAGAGGCTGCCAGAGTTTGATGTTTGCAACCATGATCTCTTCGGCAAGGGCGAGATAGATGTGAGTTATGTGTCACGCCCCGGAGGTTCTAAATGAGCGGAAAAAACATGTATCCTTTTTTTTGAAAGTAACCTCGCCCTCGGTGCGCGCCAGACCCGCTACATATACAAATTCACTCCACAAACGGACGGAGTCTCCTTTGTATATGTACGACATTTCAAATACGACACATACTTTAACCATGCAGTCACGATGATACCAAAAGAAGAGATCACAATTAATTACAACCACAATCAAGAGAGAAAGGATAAATCCACAGGTTTGGAAAACAGTGTCCAAACGACACTCGGTTTTAGAAACGTTTTCGCAAATCTCTTTTAGGCGACAACATAACTTGAAAGTATAAATCCACGGGTTTGGAAAACAGTGTCCACACGACACTCGGTTTTAGAAACGTTTTCGAAATCATTTTGCTATTTGAAAACATGCCGCATACAAGTGTAAGATAAACGCAATAAAAGATGTCACCACTAAGTTAGGATCTCAACCCAACATCCACAAATGTGCCACCAACAAAACAATCACTAACCTACTAACCAAAAGCAAAAGAGATAACTGAAGGTAATTAAGAATGTGATAGCCTCAAGCGGCTAAGGTCCTCTAAACGCAGTCTCACCATCGTCCCGGTTCCCACCCCTGTTCGGACCTGTCACAGTGTGGGGAGTCAGTGACAAATAAAGTAGATAAAAACAAGTAAAATGCTATAAGAACTGTAATGAACAAACCGATACACCAGAGCATTCCACTTCCCCCTCATGGATCACCATATCCCCTATTTAATCATAATGAAACATGTGCGTGGAGGTCTAAAGACCCTCAGCGAAAGTACACTTTGCTCGCACTTTGATGCCACCAACCCCTCCCCGGTACTTGTGCAGCACCTTAAGTAGTCCGCGAGGGGTCCCCACTACGACACCTTGTGGGGTACACGGGTCAACGTACCATCTTTCCGAAAAAATACACTCTGTGCGATGGCCAGACCGACGGTATGCGTGTAAGCAATCATGAGCATAAATGCCGAAACCGGCGTGTGATAAGGCACCGCGACATTCGTCGCCATAGTTAGAGTTAAAAGAGCAGGATCCTCATGCAATGGGGTTAGACAGTTCACAAAATATACATCTACTTTATTTTCACAAGTTATGACGGGAACGGACATACACCGAAATATAATAAGGTACCCACCTCGGAATGTGCTCACCGGAACACCTGGAACTGAAATACGCTCACAATCGGCACCCCGGACCTAAGAAAGTGCCCAAAAGAACAACGGTTAGACAGAATTGCATTCTGTAAAGAAACGGAGTCCAAAAACCCAAGAGTACGACAAAAACCCGGCGACGGCAGCGGTAACGGCGCGCGACGGACAACGCGGCCACGATCTCTTCCACCGCGGCGCCGCATTCCGTGCGGCCACCGACATCGCGCGGCATCGCAAGCGGCGCTGCCGCGCGGGCGCCAGCCCCGTGCGGCGCCTGCCAGCAGTGCGGCCGTGCGGGCGCCTGCCCCGCGCGGTGCTGCGGGCAGCTTGACCGCGCGGGCTTTGCCTTGCGCGGCGCTGCCTGCAGCACGGGCACGGGCGCAGCCCTGCACGGCGCTGCGGGCAGCCCGACCGCGCGGGCTTTGCCCTGCGCGGCGCTGCCTGCAGCACGAGCACGGGCGCCAGCCCCGCGAGGCACTGCGGGCAGCCCGACCGCGCGGGCTTTGCCCCGCGCGGCGCTGCCTGCTGCGCGGGTGCGGGCGCTGGCCCCGCGCGGCACGGCCGCACGGGCGCAGCCTCGCGCTGCGCCGACCAGGGTGTTGCGGCGGTCACGAGGCGGCGGCGGCGGCGGCTAAACGAAAAACGGCGAAAAACCCCAACAACAAAAACTGGAAAAGAACATCGCTTACCACGATCTTATCGGAGAAGGCGTTCCGCTCACGCTCCCGGCTTCGGCACGTTGATCGGGAATGATCGGGTTCCTCCGCTTTCTTCTTCTCTCTTTCTTTTTCCTCTGGTTAGAGTTTTCTCTTTTCTTTTCTTTCTTTTTCTCTCCGGTTAGGGTTTTTTTCTCTTCTTTTGGGGATAAACAGATTTCTAGCTTCATGCGTACAATAAAACCCACATCCGGGTTTTTATTATTTAAAAATTAATTATTTAATCACTAGAGATAATTCCATATCCCCTCGAAAAGCGTGCAAGATCTTTAGCACGGATTTCGATGCACACTACGGTTACCGCGACCTTCAAAACCCCATTCCGGGAGATCCGTAAGTCGGAATTCAGACCCGATTGCACCGCCGATCATCATTTTTCGAACTCTATCACAAAAAAATACCCGCACCACACGATAGTCAACTTAAGAAAGCTCGATTATTCGATTCTCCCTAACATGTAATTTATTAGCTAGAGGGTAAAACGATACACAAAAAGTCGTGATATTACATTATGGATGTGTTATTATCCTTGCGATAGTGGTAGTGGTGCCTACGGCGGCACCGGGACATGAGGATATTCCAAAGGCCCGCAAGTTTTTGGATGTGTTCTACCTGAGTTGACGATGATGTCACCGGATAGGGAGGTAGAGTTTGTGGTTGACGTGGTCTCCGAGATTGCACCAATCTCAAAGGCACCCTACAAGATGGCACCAATAGAGCTGAGAGAGTTGGAGGCACAGTTACAAAATTTGATGGATAAGGGGTTGTTAGACCCAACGTCTCACTTTGGGGAGCACCATCATTATTTGTGAAGAAGAGGATGGATCACTCAGATTATGTGTAGATTTTTGGGAATTGAACAAAGTGACTATCTAGAACAAGTGTCCTTTGCAGCGCATGGATGATCTTGTTGATCAACTGCAAGGAGATTGTGTCTTTTCCAAGTCGATTTGCAGTCCGGCTACCACAAGTTGAGGGTGAGGGCCGAGGACATCTCCAAGATGGCTTTTGGGACACGATACAGGCATTATGAGTTCATAGTGATGCCTTTTGGATTGACAAATGCCCCTACCGCATTTATAGGTTTGATGAACCGAGTATTATAGCCATACTTGGATAGATTTATAGTGGCAATTATTGTTGATATCTTGATCTACTTCCGGAGTGACACCACACATGAGGAGCACTTGAGGATAGTGCTACAGCTTCTGAGAGAGAAGTTGTATGCCAAGTTAAAGAAGTGAGAGTTTTCGCTTCGGGAGGTTGCATTTTTGAGCCTTGTTGTTTCAGTTGTTGGAGTGGCAGTAGACTCGACGAAGGTCGATGCATTTCGGGATTGGCCTAGACCGATGACCATCACAAAGGCGCAGAGCTTCTTGGGACTAGTTGGTTACTATCGTCGGTTTGTGGAAGGTTTTGCGAAGCCTTCCACTCCGCTCACTCGTCTAACTAAGAAAGGAATTAAGTTCATCTGAAGTGAGGCCTATCAGAGGAGCTTCGAGGATTTGAAGCAGAGATTGATGACAACTCCGATCCTTGCCCTCCCAGTTATGGGGGAAGGATTGTGATTTATAGCGACGCCCCCACAGCGGCCTTGGATGTGTATTGATGCAGCATGGTAGCGTAATTGCCTATGCTTCATGGAAATTGAAGGATTATGAGAAAAATTACCCTACACATGATCTTGAGTTGGCAGCCGTGGTGTTTACTCTGAAGCTGTAGCGAGCTTTATGAGATCTTTACCAACCACTCGAACTCAAGTGCTTGTTCACTCAGAAGGAGCTGAACCTGAGGTAGCGCCGGTGGTTAGAGTTACTGAAGGATTCTGATTTGAGCATCTAGTATCTTCCCGGCAAGGCCATGTAGTGGGAGATGATTAGAGTTGGAGGTAGTGTCCCCAGGGGCCTCTGCTAGGTTGATGTCTATAGTTGTGCATCCCACTCTGATGGACATGATCAGAGAGGGGCAGAGTGAGGACCCCCCCACGTTTGGAGGATTCGAGAGCAGATCCAGAGCGACCAGGCAGTGGACCTTATAGCCTCTGGCACGTCTAGCCTCACCCGTCCTTGCACCAGAGAGAAGCAGAGACCTCCTATTCCTCTTCTCCATTTTCTTTTCCTTCTCCCTACTTTCCCGTGAGTAGAGCGGCTACATCAGCATTATCTATACTTGAGCATCGCTTTTCTTTATTCCTTCGTGCTGTAGCTTCCAAAACTCGGTCGAGAAGTGTAGGGTGGTTTGCTCCAGAGGTGGAGAGCCCGAGCTCAAACTTTGTCCTACCGGGTCTGACGTTAACACCCCATTCTCACGAATTTTCAAAATTTTGGCAATTTAAAAAAAAATCGAGCTGAGAGTGTTAATGATGTTTCTGCTGCTAGTAATTCCTTCTCTTTCAGTGGGTGTGTGCGTCCTTGCTTGCGAGGAAACTGTGGGCGTAAGAAGTGGAGGTTGTGCTATTGCCGAGTTGTGGTTGTGCTTATGACCACTGGTGCGTGTAAATGAGAGTGCACGGTGCTGAGGCTGAGATAGTGAGCTTGGCAGGGGTACTTTGTGTGAGGACCCGGACCCCCACGACGAGATTACTGGTTGACCAGCAGCTTCTGGAGGCCTTTGTGGTGCGTCGGTGGTGATTGTGCGCAATCTGGACACAAGTGTTGGACATTGGGCTTAAAAGGAGATTCCATGGGGAATTGGAGGACCCGTCGAGTGTTTAGAAGTGGTTTCGCGCGACGCAGATGTCAAATTTGGACTCCGGACGAAGTTTGGATAAAAGATTACCTCTCCGGTCGCCTTCGGGAATTTTTAGAGTTGGAATTTGGCAAATCGGACTTTAGAAATGGACCCGGCGCGAAAATCAGATCAAGTGGGCTATCCGGGGGCTTTCGGCAAATTTTCGGATGAGAATTTGGAGAAATGGACATCGTTTTTGGATTCAGCGCGCGAAATCGTTGAGAATGGACTATTTACTTGTTTGGTTTGGAGCCTGGATGAGTTGCGAGTTTTTCGAGGCATCGCGGCAGGGAAATCGGTGTTGGCGTGGCGCGGATCCCGAGGGTGGCGCGGCGGCACGCTTCCCGAGGCACGACAGGCGCGCTTCGCGTGCTAGGGAAATGCGCCCACCTGCGCGGGAGATGCGCGGGGGACGCCACGTGGCGGGCCCCCACTCGCGCCCGCGTGGGCGAGGGTGACGCGCGCCCGTGTGGCGCGCGGCATGTCCCGCGCCTGCGCGGCGCTGGGTGTCACGCGCCCGTGTGGCGCGTGACTGCCGCGTGCCGCGTGGTGCGCGGGGGCGCGGCCACGTGGCATGGCGCCCGCGTGCCTGGACCGGGTGCACCCGGCTGGGTGCTGTGGACCGGCGGGTGCACCGTGGACCGGTGCACCGTGGACCACCTTCCTCCCTCCTCTTTCTTTTCTTCTTCTTCTTTCTCCCCCGCACCCTATTTTTTCTCCTCTTTTCCTTTCTTCTCCATCCGAGCGAGAGGGAGTTTGAGGGAGGAGATTGTGGGAGATGCGGCGGTGCGCCGTGGACCTCGCGGAGCGCGCGAGGTGTTCCAAACGGGTCGGTTGGGCGGCGCGACGCGTCGAGGTAGGTCCTGCACTTATTTTTACGGTGTTTTTTGGCACAGTTTTGGAGCGTCCTTTTGGACATTGGATTGACCCCTTATTCTTATCTGTGTTAGGGACCATATTTTTACTGCTCCGTTTTGCGTGCGGACCCCGACGGCGTGCTCCGTTTTGCGTGCGGACCGGGACGGCATGCTCCGTTTTGCGTGCAGGCTCCGTTTTGCGTGCGGGTTTTGGCACCGTGCTCCATTTTGCGTGCGGACTCCGTTTTGCGTGCGTGTTTCGGCACCGTGCTCCGTTTTGCGTGCGGACTCCGACGGTGTGCACCGTTTTGCGTGCAACTTGTTGTACGAGCTCGGATTGAGGCGTGCCTTTACACTCTTTGGATATACGCGTCACAAGTATTACCATCGTGTTTTCAGAGAATTTGCTGAGATTCGCCCAAAGGTATACTTCTTTCTCCTTTACTGTGCGGCGTATTACAGTTGTGTTTGTTGTGGACTTTCGCGCTCACCGCGTTGTGGAATTTGTAACTCGGCCTCCGGGACTCGGATTTTGGCGTGCAGGTACTCGTTTCGAAGGGCTCGACGCGACGATCGCGTTCGTATTTTTGGTGGATTTTTCTGAGTCCGTTCTGTAGGTGAAAATTGCACATCTTCAGGGCTGGTTCCAGCAGATGGTGTATACTTGGATATTTTAGCATAAAGTGTAACCTTGGACCTTTTGTTGTACCCAGGAGGGTTCGCGAGTACTTTTGGAACACTGCTAGGAGCCGAGGTTTGCGCGACATGTACCGTGGTTATGGGTTCAGCTGATTGTGCGCGCAAGTGGCCACGCTCTTCACCGACTCCAGGTTTGCCTTGGATTGAGCACTTCAGGTGGGTAAGCTTAATTTAGTAACTGTATAAGATTTTTATATCATGGTGAATGTAAGTGCACATGTGGGGTTATCACCCCTCTATGATTGATAACAGGCGTATTTGATGTACAACCGATATGAGCGAGAGGTAAGCAAGGAATGGCCCACTTGGGTGAGATTGGTATACCATAGTAGGAATGTTTTAGCATGCTTTACTAATATATGCTTCACCCACTTTTATTATTTCTGAGAACAAAGCATGCGTGCATGGACGTAGTTAGGCCATCTTTTACCGCTGCACTACTTTCGGAACTTGACTTAGGAGAAACCATGTTATCCTTTTCTCCTTCTTTGTTAGTCAGGTGGTCTGTGTTGCTCAGGTTCAAGCAGGGGTTCTGGGTAGTGTAGTCGGGACTTGGTGTCTGGGACAGGTTGGATTAGTTGTGGGGCTTTGCGGCAACCACGGATATTGGGCGGTTGACCGGACATTTATTTATGCACCAGATTGGGTATCTGATTTCTCTAGTGGACAGAGTTTCCCACTTTGATCCGAGTTATGATCCAGTCCTGCTGATTCATGATACTTGTTACTGAGGCACTTTACTCGTGTGGGTCGCTCCCCTCGAGTGCCACTCCGGAGTGTGCGATTTTCAGACCTCGAGTCCTTGTGACTCCCATCCCCTATTGGTGTTATGCGTAGGCTGGCATACCCGATTTGGCAGGCACAGCAGGCAGTACTAGTTCTACTGGTGGCATTAGATTGGGCTTATTACAGACATTTGCTTTATAGTTGCGCTCGTGTCAGGGGGACCGAGTGGAGTCTAGTGGCGGTGTTTGGACCAGTGCTAGTGTTGTTGGGAACCGTTTGGGGGTACGGTGGTCCCAAGGTCATTGTGAGTTGTTGACCGTTGTAGGGCTGGCATAGGCAGGCAGGCATAGGCAGGTAGGCAGGCAGGGCAGGCAGAGCAGGCATGGCAGGCATAGGCAGGCAGAGCAGGCATGGCAGGCATAGGCAGGCAGAGCAGGCATGGCAGGCAGGCATAGGCAGGTAGGCAGGCAGGGCAGGAATAGGCAGGCAGAGCAGGCATGGTAGGCAGAGCAGGCATGACAGGCAGAGCAGGCATGGCAGGCATAGGCAGGCATAGTGTGACGCCCCACTTCCCAGGGGGTCACCCATCCTAGAACTACTCTAGCTCTAGCACGCTTAACTCTAATGTTCCTCTTGGATCTTGCTACCATCCAAAATGCTATAGCCGGGTTAGAGATTTAGTCCTATTATATCATTTATATAGAGGACTAATCCAAATTCCGGGGGTGTCACATTCTTCCCCCCTTTAAGCCCTGACGTCCACGTCAGGCTCAAGCACACTCACAAGCACCAGGCGATGTGAGACTCGTCTCGCTAGCCTTAGCCGACCTTGTGAGGAGCTGCACTCCACTCACAACGGTCATTAGCCGGGGAGCCTCGCTCTACCCGCTATATAACCCTGGCTCAGCCGAGACTCATCTCACATTTCCGGCTGGTGAATGGCTCTGATACCAACTGTGACGCCCCACTTCCCAGGGGGTCACCCATCCTAGAACTACTCTAGCTCTAGCACGCTTAACTCTCATGTTCCTCTTGGATCTTGCTACCATCCAAAATGCTATAGCCGGGTTAGAGATTTAGTCCTATTATATCATTTATATAGAGGACTAATCCAAATTTCGGGGGTGTCACACATAGCAGGCATAGGCAGGCATGGCAGGCAAGCAGGCATGGCAGGCATAGTAGGCATATGCAGGCAAGGCAGGCATAGGCAGGCAGAGCTGGCATGGCAGGCATAGGCAGGCATAGCAGGCATAGGCAGGCATGGCAGGTAGGCAGGCAGGGCAGGCATAGCAGGCATGGCAGGCATAGGCAGGCATGGCAGGCATAGCAGGCATGGCAGGCAAAGCAAGCATCGAGGCTTGACAGCTGTTGAGAGGCTCCAGCTTCTTTTTATCAGTCTTTACGGCTTTGGTTAGTTTTTGTCTCTTGATGACTTGGTGGGCAGACCGTCCGTCCTGGCGGTGGTACCCACTGAGAACTCCCTCCTTTGGTGTAGTTCTCACACCCTCTAGGGATTTTCCCCCTTCTTTTTCCTTCCTCTCCTTTGTTTTGCAGAGTCTTAGCGGGTGTTGCTGATTCTGCGGTTGTTGATCGAGGCGAGGGAGTCGCGAGCTAGATCCCTACCCATGTTTGGAGAGTAGCGGTACCCCTTCAGAGAAGAGCTTCAGTAGATTAGTTATTTTATTTCCTCTTTTGAGAGACTGATGTAGTGAGGATATGATATGTATTGAGAGCCTGTACACTATGTATTTATTGGAGGTATCTCCCGGTTGAGTCTCGACCTTTGTATATGAGGATATTGTATGATTATCATTTTGGGAGATGGACATTGTTGTATTATTTTTAGTTGTACAGTGGATGATTTTAGTTATACAGCAGTTTTATCTTATAGCTCTGATATCTGTTAGCTGTAGCACTTGTTTTGCAGGTAGGACGCTTCGCCTATGCGGACTTTGGCATAGGTGGCGGATCTGTTGGCGAGCCCGGGTCGCAGTTTCGACCCCGGGGCGTGACACTTTGAGCCGTTGGATTTTGGTGAGGTTGAGTTGCGTTGTGAGCTTGATTTATGGACTTGGGACCAGATATTCTGTTGGAGGCAGAGGAAAAGGTCAGATTGATTTGACAGCACCTTGAGACCGCCCAGAGTTGTCAGAAGAGTTATGCTGATACCAGGCGTCGAGACTTGGAATTCCAAATTGGTGATTATGTATTCTTGAAAGTCTCATCATCTTTTGGGAATCTGGAGATTTGGAGTCCGCGGGAAGCTCAACCCTCGAGTTTTTGGCCCCTTTGAGGTTCTTGAGCGTGTTGGACCTGTGGCTTACAGGATTGCTGCTCCACCGCGACTTGCTGGAGTCCATGATGTTTTCCACATCTCGGCTCTGAGGAGATATGTCTTTGATCCTTCGCACATGATTGACTCACTCCACTTGAGATCGGTGAGGATCTGGGGTATGAGGAGCACCGTTGCGAATTCTGGCTCGTGATATAAGGGAATTGCGCAACCAGGCCATACCGTACAAGAAAGTGTTGAGGAGTAATCACGAGGAGCGAGAGGCGACATGGGAGCAGGAGACGGTGATGATGGACACCTACCCCTACCAGTTTGAGAGTTTTACTTGAGGTATGTTTAGTTTCGGGGACAAAAGTTTTTTTAGTGGGGGAGGATGTCGTGACCCGAATCCCAGTGGATCTTTGGCCTCGTGGTCAGCAGCATGATGACACCTATTTCGAGTGTCGAGTGCGTTTGTGTGCAAAATGGACGCAAGAAATGGACTCAACGCGAAAATGTGGTGAAAACACATTTTTTTGTGTGTTTTCAGTGGATTCAGGAGCCCAATCCTATGATTCGAGCGCTTAAAATGACCAAGAGCTCCGCCGAAGACCGCGGGACAACAGGGACACGCTTCGCGTAGCAATTCACGCGGGCAGGGACACGTGGCGGCCAGAGATTGGACCGGCCATGCAGGCGCGGCGCGCGCGGCACAGTCAATGCGAGTGCCCATACCGCGGGCCACGTGGCACCCGCGAGTTGGCTGGCGCGTACCTGTCACGCCCCGGGGTCGAACTGCGACCCGGGCTCGCCAACAGATCCGCCGTCTGTACGGAAACTGCCGTATGGACGAAGCGTCTAACCTGCAAAAGAGATCTATAGCTATACAAGTATCAGAGCTAAAAGGAAGCTATACGGAAAAAGGAGTAACTGAATCACTAAGTGATAAAAGTCCAAGTATACTAGTCCACTATCTCCCAAAACATAGGTACAAAACACTATCAGGTACAAAAGTGGAAACCAAAAAGTACAGGTGACTCTAACACTGACTCCACAGACTCGGGTAGGAACTAGTCGGCCACGCCCTTGCCTCGGTCTGAAGGCTCCGAATGAGCCAAACCTGGAACGGTCGCCTCAGGAACACCTGTCATCACAGTGGGTGCGAGATCTACTACAATAGGCAGATCTCAGTGGGTACCGACGCCAAAACCCACGGTATGCCCACTAAGTCTGCTGGAGACAAAAACAGATAGATAGATAGATAGATAGAATATGAATGCTGGAAATGAATCTACCACTATATGTCTCGATGCAATGCAGGGAACAAGTTCTCAATCTCTCACGCGGGAGGCCTGGAAATTCTGAACGACTGTCACCTACAACCTTATCAAACAAGAACAGGCTGTAGGCATAGCCGCCCATAACTTCCGCCCCCGAACTGGAAAATGCTAAAACTCTCACATGACACTAGAAAGTCATCTCAATTTCATTCAAGTAACCACCTGGTAACTCGGCCAGGGGTAAGTATCATCTGGTAACTCGGCCAGTGATATGTATCCACCTGGTAACTCGGCCAGTGATATGTATCCATCTGGTAACTCGGCCAGTGGTATGTATCCACCTGGTAACTCGGCCAGTGATATGTAGCCATCTGGTAACTCGGCCAGTGGTATCTATCCCCCTGGTAACTCGGCCAGTGATATATATCTACCTGGTAACTCGGCCAGTGATATGCATCCATCTGGTAACTCGGCCAGTGGTATGTATCCCCCTGGTAAGTCGGCCAGTGATATGCATCCATCTGGTAACTCGGCCAGTGATATGCATCCATCTGGTAACTCGGCCAGTGGTATGTATCCCCCTGGTAACTCGGCCAGTGATATATATCCACCTGGCAACTCGGCCAGTGATATGCATCCATCCGGTAACTCGGCCAGTGGTATGTATCCCCCTGGTAACTCGGCCAGTGATATGCATCCATCTGGTAACTCGGCCAGTGATATGCATCCATCTGGTAACTCGGCCAGTGATATGCATCCATCTGGTAACTCGGCCAGTGGTATGTATCCCGCTGGTAACTCGGCCAGTGATATGCATCCATCTGGTAACTCGGCCAGTGATGTGCATCCATCTGGTAACTCGGACTGTGAAATGCATCCATCTGGTAACTCGGGCAATGGTATGTATCCCCCTGGTAACTCGGCCAGTGATATACATCCATCTGGTAACTCGGCCAGTGGTATGTATCCCCCCCGTAACTCGGCCAGTGATATATATCTACCTTGTAACTCGGCCAGTGATATGCATCCATCTGGTAACTCGGCCAGTGGCATGTATCCCCCTGGTAACTCGGCCAGTGATATGCATCCATCTGGTAACTCGGCCAGTGGTATGTATCCCCCTGGTAACTCGGCCAGTGATATATATCTACCTTGTAACTCGGCCAGTGATATGTATCCATCTGGTAACTCGGCCAGTGGCATTAGCACAATGACGCCTCCGGAGCGTGACCCGGGGGAGCGACCCCACCGGGTATCGAACATGTCTCCTATATCTCAACAAGTAGTAGAAGCAGGCTAAAGTCTACGATCAACTAGATCGGAACAACTCAAATGCTCAAAAGACACCCCTCGCACTCGTGTCCAAGTCGGAGCAACATCCCTCGACTAAAATCTGATAAACCCGCAAGAAATCCCGAACCCTCTACAAGGCTAGATGTATCACCTACTAAAACATACGTTCAGGACCAGTTCTTGCATAAAAGGGTTCTCTCAGTTTATAAGAATGGCCCGGGAGCGTTAATAGTGCCCACTAACAGAAAGGTGCACCAAAACAAGCTCGGTTTCCTCCAAACCTATCACGACTGTCCGACAGTCACCGGATAAAACGATAATGGCAAAAAGGGGTCATCATACCTTTGAATAGGGAAGCATTATGAGCACTCTGTGATTTGGAAGAAAACCAACCCACCTGTGAAAAATCCGCAAAACCGGGCGTCAAACGGAGGTCCCGATGCGATCCCGCAGCTCCACGCGGCAAAACACGCACCACCGGCCACGTAGAAAGTCCACACTAAGCCACAACTGCGAGAAAATGAGGTAAATCAGGATCAGACCACCCGCGGCCAAATCCGCGCTCACAACGGCGAGAGAAACCCATCCGGTGACGAAAAACGCCGCGCGTTGCGCGGAAAACCCACCGCGCACACGCCGCAGCGCGTCGCCGAGCCGCAGCCTGCGCGGCCAATGCGGCGCAGCTGCACGGCTCCAAAAAACCCAGCCGCGCAGCACGAAGGCCGCCTGCACGGCACTCTGCAGTGCCGCGCGGCCTGCAGCGCCGCGCGGCCCCAAGGGCGCCTGCGCGGCCCTCTGCAGTGCCTAGCGCGCGGCCCTCTGCAGTGCCGCGCGCCTAGCGCGCGGCCTGCAGGGCCGCGGGGCCCAAAGGCCCGCCCGCGCGGCCCTCTGCATTGCCGCGCGCCTAGCGCGCGGCCTGCAGGGCCGCGGGGCCCAAAGGCCCGCCCGCGCGGCACCCCTCCCCCCAGCAGACCCGCGCCCTGCTGCACATACATGGCAGCAGGGCGCATGCTGCGCGCGTCGCTCACGCGCGACCGTGCAGCGGCAGCCCTCACAGCCACGCACCGCCGACAATTGCGCAAGCGGCTCGTGCAGCGCCACCACCCCGTACAACAAGTCCGCAAAGCTGCAACTATAGGGAAAAAGAAGAAAACTCAAAAATCCCGAGAAAATAAAATAAGCAAAAAACCAACACCAACCTCGTCGTTGCCGTCGCGCGCTCCTCGCTCGGCGCTCCCCGGCAACCAACAGGCGGTCCACTCCAAGGCCTTCTCTAAGCTTCAGCTTCTCTCCTTCTTCTTCTCCTGGCTCAGCTCCACACAGGCCAAGTGCCCAACCCCCCTTTTGATTTGCCTTACAGAAGGAGGTGGAGAGGAGGGATTTTATAAAGAGAAGCTACTTTTTAATAAAGCAACAGGAGAAAATCTAAATAGGGGATTTTAATTAATGGCCACCCACACACCTACCTCAATTAAGCTAACACCACTCTTCAGGCAACTCCACCATCCAGCAGCATTTAGGAAAAGGTAACAACCTCAAAAGCCTTAATTAAAGCAATAAATGAATAAAATATTCCAACAAGCCAACTATAACTCACTTTTTGGCTTCGGGCCTTCCGCCGCAGTTCGGAACCTCCCGAACCCCGCTGTAATCTAAAAATACACATGCCCACAGCTTTTTCTCTTCAAAAAGCTCAACCGTGGAGTCGGTGTGCTCAATCCAAAAACCGGCTCCAAAACTGCCAGTTCCAACTCACTTTTTACCCTCGGGTCCTGCGCGTCAGTCCGGAACCTCCCGAACTCCGCTGTAATCATAAAATACACCTGTTCCAAGTGTTTCCCAATTTTTCTGTAACCCACGGTGTAGTCGGTGTTTCCCATACCAGTCTCCTATCGCGTACAAAGCCCGAAAAAATTCCGAATCAAGCTGAGGCTTCCGCGTAGATCCAAATCAACCCGAACTCATTTGTAAACAAATATGGGACACATCCAAGGCAAATTCTCCCTCTCACGCCATCATGCGAGGTCGGCGCGCCATCCAAAGTCCCGGTATTCTACACTCTCCCATCCTTAAAAGGGTTTCGTCCTCGAAACCCGAATAAGTCCAAAATTTAGGAGGGGGGTCTCAAACAAAAGGGGTAGGAGATCATCAATTTATCCCAGGCTCTCAAGTGGCCTCACTCTCATCAAGAAGGCGCCACTGCACTTTCACCAAGGTATGACCCGATTGCGAAATTCTTTTGTCTCACCAGCAAGAATTGCATCAGTCGAACCCGATAACTCCATCCTCGTCTAACTCCAAGGAAAAGTAATACAAAACTTGCGGGGGTTCAAAAAGACTTCTTTCCAGCCTGATCATTTCCCGCGAACCCACACCTCGCATAACTCAAATCTATAATTAGCCCTGCGGCTGGTGGTTTCCATAAGTCAAAATTTCTTAAAACCATAGTCTAAGCCTCCAAATGGCATAGCCCCTCTGTTGCTCCTTAGCAACTGAAACTCCAGTTCCACCATATAACTATCACATCACTTGACAGGGGAAGAGTTTCAACCTCCAAGGTTACACCGCTCGCCTAACCAAGGCGTAACTGAACTTAAAGTCTTTGCCGGGATAAAGCAATCATACATCCTTGAAAAATTCTATCCACCGGCGTTACCTCAACCCAAACTCCCAAAGTATCCAAGTACTTTAAGTTCGAGGAACCATAAATAACTCAATCTCTCTCTATGGCTGGCAACATCCGCATCAAAGCTATTATCTTCCTCAGCTTTATCTCCGTCGCTAATAGGCCATGAACAAGACCTTTCGACGTCAGGAAGCAACTCTCTCTCAACTTGGCAAACAACTTCTTCCCTCATAGAAGTTGTAGCACGATCCTCAAGTGCCCCTCAAGCTCCAAGTCGCTCCGGAGGTAAAGCACACACCCACGACGGGTTATTCCACCAACCCGTCCATACACAGCTGGAAAGCACAGTTACTAAGGTCGGTAGGGAATTAGTCAATCCACATGACCTTGCTAACATCTTATACTGCCCTTACGGGTTCCTGATCACTATCAAGGCACAGCCTTCGGCTGTATAGTTCCATAATGCTATCAATCACTCGAAGGCATCTGCCCAAGCACAATCCAACTCTGTCCGTGTTCGAACCGTCCAAGAACTCTCATCGTTGTGTACCTACAACGTGGCATCACCACCGTGTATCAACGGTGTCACTTCACCACCGTGTATCAACGGTGTGGCATCACTACCATGTATCAACGGTGTGGCATCACTACCGTGTATCAACGGTGTGGCATCACCACCGTGTATCAACGGTGTGGCATCACTACCGTGTATCAACGGTGTGGCATCACCACCGTGTATCAACGGTGTGGTATCACCACCGTGTATCAACGGTGTGGCATCACTACCGTGTATCAACGGTGTCACTTCACCACTGTGTATCAACGGTGTGGCATCACTACCGTGTATCAACGGTGTCACTTCACCACCGTGTATCAACGGTGTGGCTTCACCACCGTGTATCAACGGTGTGGCATCACTACCGTGTTTCAACGGTGTGGCATCACTACCGTGTATCAACGGTGTGGCATCACCACCGTGTATCAACGGTGTGGCATCACCACCGTGTATCAACGGTGTGGCATCACCACCGTGTATCAACGGTGTGGTATCACCACCGTGTATCAACGGTGTGGCATCAAACTCAAGCATCAGGGTATTAGATCCTAACAGTCCTATACCCAATACTACATCAAAAACCCGGAGCTGACAAAGGGCCAAAAGATCAGCAGACAAAAACCAGGGCCCTAACTTCACTGGCAGGACCAACAACACTCTTCTACGTGCAACACGTGATCAGGTAACTAAACCCCACGAGCACCAGCTAACGGTCATATCTCTAGCCCATGCCACAAACAAATGCCCTCCTGAAGAAATGCATGTGATGCTCCGGTAACAAATAAAGCTCAAGTGCAAGTAGGGGAGACAAGATTAATACCTGCCACCACGTGGCTAGCTGCCCCCGAAAAAGTGGCCCTATCCACCTGGCCATAACCTGTCGAAGCTCCGCTTGTCGGGAAGGGCGGAGGGGGAGCCAAAGCTGTCGATGCCACTGCTGACCTCGCTCCAGGACAAGACCATGATCTGTGCCCTGCCTGCCCACATCGGTAGCACCGGCCCTGCCGCTGACCACACTGGGGAGGTGCATGGGGCCCGCCGCAAATCACAGCAAAATCAGTGCGCCTCCGCTGCTGCTGCGGTCTAGGGGGTCGGGAGCCCCCCGATCTCTGCCTCCTCTGCATCCCGCGGCCTCGAGGCTGGAATCGTTGTGGTCTCGGCCTGCTAGACTGGCCCAACTCAGATGGCGCCGGGCGTTTCTCTCCTGAACTAGACCCAGGCGTCCTCTGTTCAAGGAACCTCAACATACGCTCCATGATTTCCTCCTGGCGCCGCAAAGCCTCTGACATCTCGGCTAACTGGGCCCGTAGCTCCTGAATCTCGCCCTGCCCTGCCTCCTGGTGCTGGGGCTCCACATCTGACATGGAGTGCGCCCTCGTCTACGCGCGACGCTTTGGAGGCATCGCAAGCAACTTTCTGCAACAAGGCAAAAGATGTCAGAGAGCAAAATCTCTCGACCCGATCAAGCGAAAGTCTGAAACACGCCATTCATTCTAAAGCATTATGTTGTCTGCAGCCAACATAACCACTTTAAAGAATAGACATGTAAAAATTACTCGCCCCAATCCCCTTGGGGAGTTACAGACTCAAACGAGACTCTCGCTACAGTCTCGTCTCTCACGACAGTCTTCCTACTGTCCAACCAATAGCCTAGGGTCTCTAAGTCCTCAATGACCTATATTCCTAGGCTCTGATACCACCTAATCTGTCATGCCCCGGGGTCGAACTGCGACCCGGGCTCGCCAACAGATCCGCCGTCTGTACGGAAACTGCCGTACGGACGAAGTGTCTAACCTGCAAAAGAGATCTATAGCTATACAAGTATCAGAGCTAAAAGGAAGCTATACAGAAAAAGGAGTAACTGAATCACTAAGTGATAAAAGTCCAAGTATACTAGTCCACTATCTCCCAAAACATAGGTACAAAACACTATCAGGTACAAAAGTGGAAACCAAAAAGTACAGGTGACTCTAACACTGACTCCACAGACTCGGGTAGGAACTAGTCGGCCACGCCCTTGCCTCGGTCTGAAGGCTCCGAACGAGCCAAACCTGGAATGGTCGCCTCAGGAACACCTGTCATCACAGTGGGTGTGAGATCTACTGCAACAGGCAGATCTCAGTGGGTACCGACGCCAAAACCCACGGTATGCCAACTAAGTCTGCTGGAGACAAAAACAGATAGATAGATAGATAGATAGAATATGAATGCTGGAAATGAATCTAACACTATATGTCTCGATGCAATGCAGGGAACAAGTTCTCAATCTCTCACGCGGGAGGCCTGGAAAATCTAAACGACTGTCACCTACAACCTTATCAAACAAGAACAGGATGTAGGCATAGCCGCCCATAACTTCGCCCCCGAACTGGAAAATGCTAAAACTCTCACATGACACTAGAAAGTCATCTCAATTTCATTCAAGTAACCACCTGGTAACTCGGCCAGGGGTAAGTATCATCTGGTAACTCGGCCAGTGATATGTATCCACTTGGTAACTCCGCCAGTGATATGTATCCATCTGGTAACTCGGCCAGTGGTATGTATCTACCTGGTAACTCGGCCAGTGATATGTATCCATCTGGTAACTCGGCATGGTATGTATCCCCCTGGTAACTCGGCCAGTGATATATATCCACCTGGTAACTCGGCCAGTGATATGCATCCATCTGGTAACTCGGCCAGTGGTATGTATCCCCCTGGAAACTCGGCCAATGATATGCATCCATCTGGTAACTCGGCCAGCGATATGCATCCATCTGGTAACTCGGCCAGTGGTATGTATCCCCCTGGTAACTCGGCCAGTGATATATATCCACCTGGCAACTCGGCCAGTGATATGCATCCATCTGGTAACTCGGCCAGTGGTATGTATCCCCCTGGTAACTCGGCCAGTGATATGCATCCATCTGGTAACTCGGCCAGTGATATGCATCCATATGGTAACTCGGCCAGTGATATGCATCCATCTGGTAACTCGGCCAGTAGTATGTATCCCCCTGGTAACTCGGCCAGTGATATGCATCCATCTGGTAACTCGGCCAGTGATATGCATCCATCTGGTAACTCGGCCAGTGATATGCATCCATTTGGTAACTCGGCCAGTGGTATGTATCCCCTGGTAACTCGGCCAGTGATATGCATCCATCTGGTAACTCGGTCAGTGGTATGTATCCCCCTGGTAACTCGGCCAGTGATATATATCTACCTTGTAACTCGGCCAGTGATATGCATCCATCTAGTAACTCGGCCAGTGGCATGTATCCCCCTGGTAACTCGGCCAGTGATATGCATCCATCTGGTAACTCGGCCAGTGGTATGTATCCCCCTGGTAACTCGGCCAGTGATATATATCTACCTTGTAACTCGGCCAGTGATATGCATCCATCTGGTAACTCGGCCAGTGGCATTAGCACAACGACGCCTCCGGAGCGTGACCCGGGGGAGCGACCCCACCGGGTATCGAACATGTCTCCTATTTCTCAACAAGTAGTATAAGCAGGCTAAAGTCTACGATCAACAAGATCAGAACAACTCAAATGCTCAAAAGACACCCCTCGCACTCGTGTCCAAGTCGGAGCAACATCCCTCGACTAAAATCTGATAAACCCGCAAGAAATCCCGAACCCTCTACAAGGCTAGATGTATCACCTACTAAAACATACGTTCAGGACCAGTTCTTGCATAAAAGGGTTCTCTCAGTTTATAAGAATGGCCCGGGAGCGTTAATAGTGCCCACTAACAGAAGGGTGCACCAAAACAAGCCCGGTTTCCTCCTAACCTATCACGACTGTCCGACAGTCACCGGATAAATCAATAATGGCAAAAAGGGGTCATCATACCTTTGCATAAGGAAGCATTATGAGCACTCTGTGATTTGGAAGAAAACCAACCCACCTGTGAAAAATCCGCAAAACCGGGCGTCAAACGGATGTCCCGATGCGATCCCGCAGCTCTACGCGGCAAAACACGCACCACCGGCCACGTAGAAAGTCCACACTAAGCCACAACTGTGAGAGAAGGAGATAAATCGGGATCAGATAACCCGCGGCCAAATCCGCGCTCACAACGGCGAGAGAAACCCATCCGGCGACGAAAAACGCCGCGCGTTGCGCGGAAAACCCACGGCGCACACGCCGCAGCGCGTTGCCGAGCCGCAGCCTGCGCAGCCAATGCGACGCAGTTGCACGTCTCCAAAAAACATAGCCGTGCAGCACGAAGGCCGCCCGTGCGGCACCCTGTAGTGCCGCGCGGCCCCAAGGGCGACCGCGCGGCCCCCTGCAGTGCCGCGCGCCTAGCGCGCGGCCTGCAGGGCTGCGGGGCCCAAAGGGCCACCGCGCGGCCCCCTGCAGTGCCGCGCGCCTAGCGCGCGGCCTGCAGGGCCTCGGGGTCCAAAGGGCCGCCGCACGGCCCCCTGCAGTGCCGCGCGCCTAGCGCGCAGCCTGCAGGGCCGCCGGGCCCAAAGGCCCGCCCGCGCGGCACCCCTGCAGTGCCGCGCGCCCAGCGCGCGGCCTGCAGGGCCGCGCGGCACAGGAGCTGCCCGCGCGGCACCCCCACAGCCGCGCGGCACAGGGGCCGCCTGCGCGGCACAGGGGCCGCCCGCACGGCACCCCCGCAGTGCCGCGCGCCCAGCGCGCGGCCTGCAGGGCCGCGCGGCACAGGGGCCGCCCGCGCGGCACCCCCGTAGTGCCGCGCGCCCGGCGCGCGGCCTGCAGGGCCGCCCGCGCGGCACCCCTGCAGTGCCGCGCGCCGCGCGGCACCAGGCCGCAGCCCCCCAGCAGACCCGCGCCCTGCTGCACATACATGGCAGCAGGGCGCTTGCTGAGCGCGTCGCTCATGCGCGACCGCGCAGCGGCAGCCCTCACAGCCACGCGCCGCCGACAATTGCGCGTGCGGCTCGTGCAGCTCCACCACCCCGGACAACAAGTCCGCAAAGCCGCAACCACCGGGAAAAAGAAGAAAACTCAAAAATCCCGAGAAAATAAAATAAGCAAAAAACCAACACCAACCTCGTCGTTGCCGTCGCGCGCTCCTCGCTCGGCGCTCCCCGGCAACCAACAGGCGGTCCACTCCGAGGCCTTCTCTAAGCTTCAGCTTCTCTCCTTCTTCTTCTCCTTGCTCAGCTCCACATAGGCCAAGTGCCCAACCCCGCTTTTGATTTGCCTTACGGAAGGAGGTGGAGAGGAGGGATTTTGTAAAGAGAAGCTACTTTTTAATAAAGCAACAGGAGAAAATCTAAATAGGGGATTTTAATTAATGGCCACCCACACACCTACCTCAATTAAGCTAACACCACTCCTCAGGCAACTCCACCATCCAGCAGCATTTAGGAAAAGGCAACGACCTCAAAAGCCTTAATTAAAGCAATAAATGAATAAAATATTCCAACAAGCCAACTATATCTCACTTTTTGGCTTCGGGCCTTCCGCCGCAGTTCGGAACCTCCCGAACCCCGCTGTAATATGAAAATACACATGCCCACAGCTTTTTCTCTTCAAAAAGCTCAACCGTGGAGTCGATGTGCTCAATCCAAAAACTGGCTCCAAAACTGCCAGTTCCAACTCACTTTTTGCCCTCGGGTCCTGCGCGTCAGTCCGGAACCTCCCGAACTCCGCTGTAAACATAAAATACACCTGTTCCAAGTGTTTCCCAATTTTTCTGTAACCCACGGTGGAGTCGTTGCTTCCCATACCAGTCTCCTATCGCGTACAAAGCCCGAAAAAATCCCGAATCAAGCTGAGGCTTCTGCGTAGATCCAAATCAACCCGAACTCATCTGTAAACAAATATGGGACACATCCAAGGCAAATTCTCCCCCTCACGCCATCATGCGAGGTCGGCGCGCCATCCAAAGTCCCGGTATTCTACAGTACCGGCTCCGCAGGGGGGTGGCACGTGGCGTGCGGGGAGCTGTGCGAATTGGTTTCGGGCGCTCACCGAATTCGCGCCACGTGTCTAGTGGATTCCAAGCGCAGATGCGGGGTGAATCCGGGCGCCCGAATCCAGAGATTTCGACTGAGGCTTGGGTATTTCATTGTGGTTCAAGAGGGGAGATTTCTTTTCCATCTCAAGGGTTATGCTTGGAGTCTTTTCGACCAGAGATGAGCTCCCTTCACTCCTCCACCTTGTTGACTGGTTTTTGTGTGGATTTGAGAGCTCCCTTCATCCTTTTCCTCCATTAGCAAGCTCCAAGCTCCCTACAGTTGCTGGCAGGTTCGACGACATTTATTTTTTAGCCCCCTCTGGGTTGTGGGAGTGGAATTTTGCTGAAATTTGGAGGGGAGCATCTTCTCAGGTCGATATACAAGTTTGTACTGGTGGCAATCCTTCATTTCTGCATTTAAAGAGGTATATACAGCCTTTGTGCACAGTGTGGATTTTTTGACATCATTGGATGGTTGTGTGATTTCTTATGGAACTGAGGATTTAAAGCCTTGGGATTGTTCTGAGGATTTAAAGGCTTGGAATTTTTCTAGACTTCAAGATGAACAAGTGAGCACCTTGTTTCTGGATTTTTGAAGGTATTTTGTACAGGTTATTCTCCTCTCTTTGTAACCCTATCTACAGAATTACAGCATGCGATTTCTTATGAACCCCCCTTTGTGTTGTTTAACTTTGGGGAGCCATTTCGTGGAGACCTTGGGGTTTTTATGGAGATGTAAGAGCTTGATCACCTCTTTATTATTATGGTGAACAACTTTCCTTTTGGTTTCAGCTTTGTGATCATGTATGGTTTAGCTTCTACGCTTTGTTGAACTTGTTGTTGATTTTGGAAGCAGAGTTGGACAACACCCTAAAGATCTAGCCTTTTCATGATTCTTAGCTTTTGAGGAGAGCTTTTCTTGGCTGCTTGGGTGTTCGCAAGTTGGAGAACTTAGGAACCAAGTTTGGCATCATTTTGTTGAGGTATGAGTGCGGATTGTGCACCTTTTCGCTTATAGTCTAGTTGCTGGATTTTCTACACCTTAGTTGGTGTTCTTGCGTTTGTGCTATATCCGGCAAGATATTTTGGGAGCTTTTTAGTTCGTTGGAACCATAGGAGCATGAGGATCGTGCACGCTAAGTTTCAGCTCAATCGGATTCCGGATTGACGCGTTCTAGGTGGGTTGGATTTCCTCTGAAATTAGCGGACTTCTTATTATGTCTATTGTTGTAGTTATCATGCTAGATATAGTGCTTGCTATTGGTGTTTATGATAGTTTTAGAGTTGTGGAACTCTGACTAGCACCCCTTTCATACGCTGCATGATATCTTACCAGACTCTAGAAAACTTTTAACTTTGGTATTTTAGTCGTTTTCGGACCTTCAACGCTACTGGCATTCCCCCCTCCCCCCCCCCTCCCCCCCCTGACTTGAGTTTGTCCTCGCCCTTGTTGTTGGCTAAGTGGTCGGGATAGTGGGGGATGCATTTTGCACTCGTCCCTGGGGGCCGAGTGGAGTCTGGTAGTTGAGGCTAGATCTTGTTCTAGTGTCGAGAGCCGTTTGGGTAGACGGTTGTAGTGGTCCAGAATCCCATGCAATTTTTTCGGTGAATCCAGTGTGTAGAACACCTAGTGATGGTGTGTCTGGCCCATAGTGCATCAAAGGGATGCCACAGATGGACCCTGTGAGGTATCTTTAGCTGTTTTGGCCTTCGGCTACATTTGCTGAAATTTTCAAAAGGTTTTTGGCCAAACAGAGGTTGGAATTGGATTCAGCACGAAAAAACGTTTGAAAACGACTATTTGCTTGTTTGATTCTGAGTCCGGAGGCCCAAAAACGGACTCCCAGAAGTTTTTATTGGATTTCGGTGCATGGGAGGGGTAGTGGACCGCCGGCATGCCACGTGGCGGCCTGTTATTGGCCGGTCCGTGGCGCTCGGTCCACAGAGCATCGCGGCGGGGTGCATGAGCCTGGCACAGGGACACGTGGCCCCGCCTGATTGGCGGGCTCAAGGTGCGCGGTCTACAGAGTTGGCGCGGCGGTGCATGGACCGGGCGGGGACACGTGACAGTCCCTGGTTGGTCGGTGCACGCGGCGCGGTCCACGGAACCCGAAGTAGGGTGCGTGGACCGGGTGCAGGGGACAAGTGTCGGCGTGCCATTCGCGGGCTCACGAGGCGCGGCGCACGGGGTCGCGGGCGGGCGCCTCGGGGCGCGTGCGTGGCAGGCGGTTAGGCTGCGCCTGCCCGCACGTGTGACCGCGACAGTAGTGCGGGACAGGTGGCGCCCCGCCATTCGCGGGTGCCACCTACCCGTTTGACCGGGGGATGCCACGCGGTGGCACCGCGCGTGCCCCGCACAGCTGTTTGCTGTGCGGGACACGCGTCGGTCTCTGGGAGGGCCACGTGGCCACTCCCGGCGCGCCCCGCACAGCTGTTTGCAGTGCGGGACACGTGGCGGCCCGAGAGAGTTTCGGGCGCTCTCCCTTGGTGTGGTGTTCCGCCGGTTTCGAGCGCCCAAATCCTGGTCCAGCGCCCGAAACCGGGGACACAAATGGTATTTTGCAATTTGTTTTCTGCGGCCTATAAATAGCCTGAGCCGCCTTCTTTTGTAGGTTTTCCGCATTTCCGAGCTTCAAACCTACTCAAGGCCCTCAACAAAGTTGATCCCCGCACTGTGTTGCACCCATCTGTGGATTTCAGGGATTTTACATGGCACGCTTTTCGAGATTCCCATTTTCTTGGCGCGTCGCGACGTTCCATCGCCGGTGTTTCCTCCCGTCGCGTTTTGGTGCGCGAGCTCCCCCGGCCTACTCCGACCACCTTTTCGAGCGATTCTTTTGCCATTGGATCCGCGACAGGTAGGGCTTCGATCTTGGTATTTCAACATCTCCTAGTTTCGGGTTTTTCTTGGAGTTTTTCCTTGCTCACTGGGACCCTTTGTTGCTGTGAGGATTTCGGGGACAGCGGGATTGTTGTGTGGAGTTCTCCGCGCTCGAGCGTCGGATCAAGGTGTGCTTATACACTTTTTGCATCTACTCGTCGCGAGGATTATCATAGTATTTTTCTAGGATTTTTCTGAGGCTTGCCCAGTGGTATATTTTTCTCCCTTTATCTGTGCATGGGATTACAGTTGTGCTGTTATGAGTTTTGTGCGCCCTGTGTTGTGGAATTTGTAACTCGGCCTACGGGGCTCGGAATTAGACGTGCATGTACCTGTTTCGAAGGTCTCGACGCAACGATCATAGTAGTATTTTTGTCAGATTTTTTGTAGCCCTTTCTGCAGGTGAATAATTTACATCTCCGAGACTGATCTGCAGGTTGTGTATATTTGGTTAAATTTTGTTGGAATAAAGTGTAATTGTGAACCTTGTGTTGTACCCAGGAGGGTTTTCGGGTATTGCTGGACCCGTTGGATCTGGAGATTTTGATTTCCTGGTATTTTCAGCTGTGGGATTTTGGACAGTTCAGCTCTTCAGGCGGGAGGCCTCGTCTTCAAGATCTATGGACTGTGCATTAATTCTATCTGTGTAGGAACTTGCATGTTGTAAATGTATTTTGTATAGCATGGTAGAATATAGGAATTGATGTTCCTAATGTTGTCAGATGATCTTGTGATTTATTGTTCCCTTCAAGCTATTAATTATTTGTTATCTTGGAACTTGACCTAGCACCCCCGTCATATGCAGCATGTTCAGCCAGACTTGTAGAAAACTCCTACTTGGGCTAGGTTATTATTGCTCTAGACATTCCCACACCACTATTCATTGTTTCACCTTGGACTTAGAGGTTTCCTCGCCCGGGTAGTGGGCCGAGAGGTCGGGTTGTTGTGGGATGAATTTTACACTCGTGTCTGGGGACCGAGTGGAGTCTGATAACAGTCTATAGATCAGTGTTTCTTTTGGGAGCCGTCTGAGAGACAGTGGGTCTCGGCTGTGTAGTTTTCCAGCCTGTGAGTGTGATAGTGTTTTGTTGGTTACAGCCGATCTTGTTGATCGAGGATTTGGATTATAGCCTACATGAGCCACATTTGAGCTCGACAGAGATGCGCGGATACTTTCCTCGGTGGGGTCGCGCCCCTCGAGTGCCACTCCGGAGTTGGGCCTGATACTTTCTATCGCGACTTGTCGACGCAGTCCCTCTGGCTGGGCTAGTTTTGGCAGTCACGGACGCCCTACGTAAGTCCGATCCTCCGTGGATGTAACGGCAGTAGGTAGGCGCAGGTTTGACTGGACCCGAGGAGGCAGTCAGTGTAGATTGGGTGATCTGATTTGAGAGTTAGTTGATGCACCATGTTCCTTTCTGTTCCACTCCTTGAGCATCTAGATAGAGGCATAGTAGCTGTAGAGTTTATTTTTCCCAGCTTTTCCTTCCAGCACTGCATTTATTACTTATGCCTCTAGTAGACTTAGTGGGCAGACCGTCGGGCTTGTTGGCGACACCCACTGAGAACTACTGTGGGATGTAGTTCTCACACCCGTCGTGGTGTCTTTTCCCCAGGGACTTCTACTCTTGTTCGTGCTGCTCAGCTGCTGCTTCTTCAGATCGAGGTAAGGGAGTCGCGAGATAGATCCCTACCAGTCGTCGTCCAGAGAGTAGATGTACCCCCTTACTATTTTGAGAGTTACATTTTGAGAGACCTTTGTAGTGAGGTATAGAGTTGTACTTTTCTTTTATTGCTGAGAGACTTGTGTATTTTGGTGAGGACTTGGGTTGTATTCAGGAGTTGTAGTTACTTTATTTCAGCTTTTACTTCAGCTTTTACTTTTCAGCTCTGATATCTGTTAGTGTAGATGATCTTTTGCAGGTTAGTCGCTACGTCTATACGGGGCTTCCCGTATGGGCGGCGGATCTGTTGGCGAGCCCGGGTCGAAGTTTCGACCCCGGGGCGTGACCGATTAGAGTGGTATCAGAGCCTAGGATGTAGGTCATTGAGGACTTAGAAACCCTAGGCTTGTGGTTGGACCCTAGGATGACTTACGTGAGAGCCGTAATTTTTAGCTAGAGTCTTGATTGGGTTCCAAACTCTCCCAAGGGATGGGATGAGTGATCGACATGTCTTCCTTTGGTGGCAACTATGTTGGCTGCAGACAACATAGTACTACGGGAAGGGGGACATACCTTTGACTTTCGCTAGATTGGGTCGAGTGTTGTTTTGGGTTCTGACTGTTCTTCTTGTTCCTCAGGTGAGTGATGCCTCCGCGACGCAGGATGTCGACGCGTTCGCAACCTTCTTCCTCTGATCCCAAGCAGGAGGACTCGGGACAGGGACAGCAGAGTGAAGTGCAGGAGCTTCGTGCCCAGATGACACTGATGTCTGAGGCTCTTCGGCGCCAGGAGGAGACTTCACAGCGCCAGGAGGAGGCTGTTCGACGCCAGGAGGAGACTTTACGGCGCCAGGAGGAGGCTTCACGGTGCCAGGAGGAGGCTTCACAGCGCCAGGAGGAGGCCTTGGGTCGGATGATGCTTATGATGGAGCAGAGGGTGCAGCCAGTTGTAGCACCCCCAGAGAGTTCACCTGTACCTTCTTCGCCAGTTGTGGCACCCCCTATTGTTCAGACAGCACCGACAGTTCCTGTTGAGCCGGTTTCCACCAGACCACCGTCTGGATCGACGGGACCTTTGACCCCAGCAGAGCAGCGTGAGGTGGTTGATTTGCTAATGAGGTTTTGTCAGTTCGATCCGCCTCGCTTTTCGGGACTGAGTGCGGAGCCGTGGGAGGCTGAGTCGTGGATCACGGCTATGGAGCGACATTTTGAGAGCTTGTTCATTGAGGAGTGGTTTCGGGTACTTTTGGCGACAAACTTCTTGGAGCGCAACGCCGAGGCTTGGTGGCAGTGTGTGTGACCTGCTGGTCCGCCTGGGACGCAGCTTCTTACTTGGGCAGAGTTCCGCAGTCTTCTTCTTGGGGCTTTATTTCCGGAGAGCGTCCGCCAGAGGTTGGAGGAGCAGCTGAAGAATCTCCGCCAGGGAGATCGGCCCGTGCATGAGTATATTGCTGATTTCAACCAGCTGCTGGCTTGTGTACCCCACGCGGCCAGGGATGAGGCTCACCGGATATACATGTTTGAGCGTGGGTTGCGCCGGGACATTTATCAGTTTGTTCGCTCACTCAGATTGCAGACTTTGGAGGCCTCTATGGAGAAGGCACTCTATGTTGAGCGTGGGGAGGCAGTGATGGAGGAGGTGGCTCCAGCCCCCGCAGTGATTCCAGGGGCGAAGCGCCCAGCACCGATGGATGAGGGGTAGTCGAGTAGGCAGGGACCCCCGAGACCTCCACGATTCCATCCTCAGGGTCGTGGATTCCAAGGGCGCCAGAGATCAGGAGCATCTCGTCAGTCTCAGCAGCAGCAGCAGCAGCAAGCACTCCGCCGGTACTTGTGAGCAGAGACGGGGTTGCTGTTTCAAGTGTGGACAGCTTGGGCACATTCGAGCTACGTGCCCCACATGGATAGCTACAGCACTCACTTCAGCGTCTGTTCCTACTACTTCCCAGCTGCGACCGAGAACTTCACCAACTGATCTCCAGGCAGACTGAGCTTCGCCTCCCCGCCCATCTGGTGAGAGACAGCCGTTGTCGAGCGGCCAGGATTGCTTAGCGCAGATGGAGTATTCTGCTATTACTGACCGAGTGGTGGCAGGTATGATTTATTTCAGGCAGTAGGATTCATATCTTAATTGTTATAGGAGCATTTCATCCCTTTATTAGTAGAGTTTGCATCATTGCATGGGTTAGAGGTAGGATGGTTACCACGTGCACGAGAGGTTCAGATTCCCGGTCACACTTTGCACGTGGAGGAGTGTTGTTGGTCCTGCCCGATGTAGATCGAGTCCTAGATTATGCCAGTAGACCTATAGGTCTTGAGACAGCTGAGGGACTTTGATGTGGTTCTCGGGATGGACGGGCTGGCTCGGTATTTCGCGACGATAGATTGTGCCGCGAGGACGGTCACCTTTAGTGAGCCAGGCTAGGAGATGTTTGTGTACCAGGGATGTCCGAGTGTTTTCTTTGCCTCTATGGTTTCGACTTCCTGAGCGCGGCAGATGATCCGCTGTGGATGTGCAGCCTTTTTGGCTAGTGTAGCTGAGGAGCCTACGGCGGCGCCGGGACTCGGGGATATCCCTATTGTTCGCGAGTTCCCGGATGTTTTTCCACCTGAGTTGACTAGTATGCCGCCGGATAGGGAGATTGAGTTTTTGATTGACGTAGTCCCAGGAACTGCGCCAATATCTAAGGCTCCTTATCGAATGGCACCGGCTGAGCTGCGAGAATTGAAGGGCAACTTCAGGATTTGATGGATAACTTCAGAATTGAAGGGCAATCTCTAAGGCTCCCAACCATCTTTCTTTTTCACAAATAGCACCGGCTGAGCTACGAGAAGTGTTTCACCTCGGGGAGCGCCGGTGCTATTTGTGAAAAAGAAAGATGGTTCAATTCGCCTCTGAGTGGATTACCGAGAATTGAACAAGTGACCATCAAGAACAAGTACCCTTTGCCACGCATTGATGATTTATTCGACTAGCTGCAAGGGTTTTGTGTCTTCTCGAAGATTGATCTACAGTCAGGTTACCACCAACTGAAGGTGAATGCCGACGATATCCCGAAGACGGCATTCAGGACACGGTATGGGCATTATGAGTTCACTATCATGCCTTTTGGATTGACTAATGCCCCTGCCGCCTTTATGGATTTGATGAGCAGGATTTTTCAACCGTACCTGGATCGGTTCGTTGTTGTGTTCATTGATGATATCCTAGTTTACTCCCGGAGCGATGCTGATCATGAGGAGCACTTGAGGACAGTGCTACAGCTTCTGCAAGAGAAAAAGCTGTATGCCAAGCTTAAGAAGTGCGAATTTTGGCTTCGGGAGGTCGCCTTTTTGGGCCACGTAGTTTCAGCTACGGGAGTGGCAGTTGATCCGGCCAAGGTGGATGCTATTCGAGATTGGCCGAGGCCAACGACTATCACCGAGGTGTGGAGTTTTCTAGGTTTGGCTGGCTATTATCGTCGATTTGTGGAGGGCTTTGCGAAGTTTTCCACTCCCCTCACACGTCTGACCAGGAAGGGGATTGAGTTTATATGGAGTGAGGCTTGTAAGAGCAGTTTTGAGGAGCTGAAACAGAGGTTTATGACGGCTCCGATCCTTGCTCTCCCAGTCATGGGAGAGGGATTTGTAATCTCCAGTGATGCTTCTCACAGCGGTCTAGGCTGTGTACTGATGCAGCATGGTAGGGTAATTGCCTATGCTTTGAAGGACAATGAGAAAAATTACTCTACGCATGATCTTGAGTTGGCAGCGGTTGTGTTTGCTGTGAAGCTGTGGTGGCATTATCTGTATGGCGAGCACTACGAGATTTACACTGAACATAAAAGCTTGAAGTATCTGTTCACTCAGAAGGAGTTGAACTTGAGGCAATGCCAGTGGTTAGAGTTACTAAAGGATTATGACGTGAGTATCCTTTATCATCCTGGCAAAGCCAATGTCGTGGCAGATGCTTTGAGTAGGAGGACGAGTCTGAGTATGATGATTTTGCAGCAGGCACCATTAGTTGAGCAGATGAGACGGTTGCAGATAGAGGTTGTATCCCTTGGGGTCTCTGCTAGACTTATGTCTTTGGTCATGCAGCCCACTCTGTTGGACAGGATTAGAGAGAGACAGAGTGAAGACCCCCACTTGATGAGGATTCGAGGGCAGATTCAGACTGAGCTGACAGGGGATTTTTCAGTTGATGCTTCGGGAGTACTGCGGTACAGGGACCGAGCTTGTGTGCCTATGGATTCAGAGATTCGAGAGTAGATCTTGAGAGAGGCCCATTATACACCTTATACCATTCATCCTGGTGGGACTAAGATGTATAAGGACCTCAAGGCACATTTTTGGTGGAGTGGTATGAAGAGAGACATTGGGAGATTCGTAGCTCAGTGCTTAACTTGTCAGCAAGTGAAGGCCGAACATCGTGTACCTACTGGCAAGTTGCAGAGTCTCCGAATCCCTGAATGGAAATGGGATCATATCACCATGGATTTCGTCATGGGACGGCCGAGGGCGCAGAGCGGAGCTGATGCGATTTGGGTAGTTGTGGATAGACTCACCAAGTCCGCTCACTTTCTATCGGTGCAGGTGACTTGGCCTTTAGAGCGTCTGGCGCAGTTGTATCTTGTCAAGGTGGGGAGGTTGCATGGTGTACCCGCCTCGATTGTATCAGACAGAGACCCAAGGTTTGTCTCTCAGTTCTGGCGGAGTCTACAGACAGCTTTGGGGACGCAGCTCCGATTTAGCACAGCATTCCACCCACAGACCGATGGATAGTCTTAGCGCACCATACAGAAACTCGAGGACATGTTGAGAGTGTGTGTCCTAGATTTTGGAGGAGCGTGGTACCGACACTTAGGATTGGTTGAGTTTGCGTACAAGAACAGCTATCAAGCGAGCATCCAGATGGCTCCGTTTGAAGCGTTGTATGGACGCAAGTGTCGGTCACCCCTATATTGGAGTGACGTGGGTGAGAGAAGGACTTTGGGCCCTGATCTACTGTCGGAGGCAGAGGAAAAAGTCAGAGTGATACGACGACATCTCGAGACCGCCCAGAGTCGATAGAGAAGCTATACTGATACCTGACGGCAAGACTTGGAGTTTCAGGTTGGTGATCATGTCTTCTTAAAAGTCTCGCCTTCGAAGGGGGTCCGGAGATTTGGAGTTCGTGGGAAGCTTAGTCCCCGGTTTACTGGACCCTTTGAGGTACTTGAGAGAATTGGCCCTGTTGCTTATCGCGTTGCTCTTCCTCCACGCCTGGCTGGAGTTCATGATGTATTTCACATCTCTGCTTTGAGGAGGTATGTATTTGGTCCTTCGCACGTGATTGACTTCACCCCACTGGAGTTAGGGGAGGACCTTGGGTACGAGGAGCGCCTGTTGCGGATTCTGGCTCGCGAGGTGAGAGAATTGCGCAATCGGGTGATACTGTATGTGAAGATTTTATGGAGCAACCACGAGGAGCGTGAGGCCACTTGGGAGCTGGAGGCGGTGATGAGGGATACCTATCCTTTCTTGTTCGAGGCTTCTTGTTGAGGTGTGTTTGTCTTGTTTTTTAAGTTTCGTGGACGAAACTTCTTTTTATTAGGGGAGGATGTAGAGTCCCGAATCCCCTTGCAGCTTTTCCCGTGAATCCACGTTGAGAAACACTTGTTATTGGTGTGTCGGGTCCGTAACTCATCAAGTGGATGTGTTTGATGGACTTAGTAAGGTTCCTGGATCAAGCCTGTCTCTCGGCTGCTTTTGCCAAATTTTAGAAGAGGTTTCAGTCCGATCGGAGGTTGGACTTGGATTTAGCATGGAAAAACGCTTGAAAACTGCTATTTGCTTGTATTTTTCTGAGTCCGGATGCCCAAAAAAGGCTCCCGAAAGTTTTTAGTGGATTCAGGTGCATAGGGGAGGCCGTAGACCGGCCGGGTGCCACGTGGCGGCCTATTATTGGCCGGATCATGATGCGCGGTCCACAGAGCGGCGCGGAGTGGCGCATGGGCCCGGCGCAGGGACACATGTCATTCCAGGATTGGCCGGCGCGCGATGCGTGGTCCACGGAACCCTGCGCGGGTGCATAGACCGGGCGCGAGGGACACGTGGCAGCCGTTGATTGGCGGGCTTACGCGGGCGGCCACGAAGGTGCGTGCGGGTGCCTCGGGATGCGTGTGCACGTGGGGGGCAGCCGGCGCGGCTGGCGAGGCGCTTGGGCGCTGCTGGCGTGTCGCGCGGGCGGGACGCGTGGCGCCCTGCCATTGGCGAGCGCCACCTACCCGGTTGACCGGGCGCGGGACACGCGTCGCCGCCCTAGCGCGCTTCCATCGCTGTCCCATGTTCGGTGGACACGTGGCGGATGTTGGTGAAACCGGGCTCTCCTTAGCGGGTTGTTGGGCGCGGATTTTGGCGCTCGAATCCGAAAACCCGAACCCGAAAGCCCCTTTTGGGCCGGGCCTATATATAGGCCCCATCACTTGCCTTTTCTGGTTTTTTTGGGCCTTTTTACAGTGGGCTTCCTTCTGAGAAGTTGTTCACCCATATTTTTTACACTTTGTGGTGAAGTTCCAGAATTTTTGGAGGACGCTACTTCAATGTCTACTGCGATTCGGCGCACTACGACGCACCTTCCTTAGTAGCCTTCTTCGTCGCGTTTCGGTCTGCGGACTCTCTTGGGCTACCCCGAAGGAGTTTTTGGGTGATTCTTGCGCCTACGTTTTCACGACAGGTAGGGCTGCGACTTTTGTACTTTCAGCTTCTCCTTATTCCGAGGTTTTCTTGGGCTTTTTGGACCATTTTTGTGACCCCTTTTCTGTGGTTGAGTTTTGGACAGCAACGGAGTTTTTGTGGGTTTTCTCTGCACTTGAGAGTCGGAACGAGGAGTGCAAGTATTCGATTTACATCTACGCATCGCAAGGAACATCGTCGTAATTTTTGTGGATTTTTCTGAGGTTGTCTCGAAGGTGAAAATTATACTTTTTCTGGACGGATTACTGCAGATTTTTGATCATTGGAAGTTTCACGTTTACCGCGGTGATTAAATTGTATCTTGGCCTACAGGTGTCGGAACGGGACAAGTACTCATTTTTCATCTACTCGTCGCGAGGATCGGAATGGTGATTTTTTCAGAATTTTCTGAGGACTGTACTGAGGTGAAATTTACTCATTTTCCGTGCTGTTTTGCAAAACAGTAATTACTGTTTTGGAGATGCCCATTTACGCCGTGTGCGATCTATGTTGCAGTAGTTCTCGCATTTTGGAGGTTTGCAGGGATAGAAGATCTTGGACAGCGAGGAGTCTCGTACTGTTATGGTTTGTGCATTTCGAGGTGGGTAGTTGTTGTAGACCTTATCTTTTGACTTACTCACTAGGAATATTAGAGTGATCCCCGTTGTTGATTACCGACTAGTACATTATGGGTAACACGCATTCTTGTATAGATTGGACATGTGCTATGTTAGTACTTAGTGTTCTTATGAGATCTATTATTATCCTGGATTAGCATGCTCTAATTAATGTGAGAACAACGATATCTGTTTTTCTTTTATCATCATGAGGACACTTGCATGCTTGTATGGACATCTAGATAGGCCATCTTTTACTGCTACACTATCATTGGAATTTGACTTAGGAGAAACCATGTTGGCACCTCTTATCCTTTTATTGAGATACATGTGGTATTGCTCGGGTTGAGCAGGGTTGTAGGATAGTGTGCCGGGTTTATTGAGTCGGGATTTGTCATACTAGATTATGGGTTATGGGGTATTGCGGCGACCACGGACATTGGGCGGTTGACCGGATGTTTACTTGTGCATCAGATTGGGGATCGGATTTCTCTAGTGGATGGAGCCTCCCACTTATTGAGTATTATTGCATTAGATTGGGGGATCGGGTTATCTTTAGTGGAGGGGTTTTTCCACCTTGATCATAGTTATGATCCAGTCCTGCTATATCGTGATACTTGTTACTGAGATACTTTACTCGTGTGGGTCGCTCCCCTCGAGTACCACTCCGGAGTGTGCGACCGTGCCGGGCAGAAGCCGGTCTGTTACTTATTTTGGGATGCGACCGTACCGGTCAGAAGTCGATCTGTATCCCACGGTTGAGTTCTTGAGTTCGACAGCAGAGCAGGCAGTGCCAGTTTTTACTGGTGGTTAGATTGGGTTGATTTAGGCTGGCACATTCACTGATGCATTTATTTAGTTATTCCTCCTGGCATTGCATTTAGAGGCATAGTAGTGGTAGCTTCTTTTTATCAGCAGTTATATCTCTTACTTACCGCATTTCTTCCCCTTTTACCTCTGGTAGACCTAGTGGGCACGTCAGAGTTTGAGGCTTAACCCACTTGAGAGAGGCTACTGGTTTATAGTTGTTCTTACCCCCATTCTTGTTGTTTTCTGTTTCTTTCCCCTTGTTTTGCAGAGTCTTCTGCGGGAGCTACTGGGCCATCAGCGGCAGATCGAGGTAAGAGGATAGCGGACTAGATAGACCGTCCACCCGACAGTGTGCTAGCTGGACTTTTGATGTACCCCTATCTTCTCAGACAATTGTATTGTACTTTATTTTTTTGGGCCTGGCTTTTGCCAGCTGTTTGTATATTTGTGGTGAGCTGGGAGAGACACTTGTACTTATTACAGTTGTACTTTACTTTATTTCCAGCTCAGTCTGAGATGTAGTAGTTTTAGTTCAGCTCTGTTTTATGCTCTTTTATTATATCTCTTATATCTGAGCAGGTTATCAGCGCTTCATGTACGCGGGAAATACCGTGTGCACGGCGGATCTGTAGACGGGCCCGGGTTCTGGTTTACACCCGGGGCGTGACAGGTATAATGAGCCGGGAACTAGCAAGTCGTACCAACTGGTATACAATAATCAACAGGATATGTAATCAGCGGAAAGTAAATCAACAAGTATAATTGAACAGAAAAACTAAATCAAAGCTGTAACAATAGGGTACATGTAATCACAATATACAACGATAATAATATAAAGCAAAATCCAGTAAAGAAATCATAATAAAAGCAAGGAATCAATACTAGAAAACTAAGTACCCAATCAGTGCCACTATTGGTCACGAGGACCTCATGCCACTCCCCGAGACCACCAATTTAGACAGTTCGGTCAAGCCAACAGACCCGCCAATCGAGCATGACTTCTCTATACCCGAAAGGAACGGAACATCCATCTCAATCAATACAAGTGTACAATGAGATACAATATCAGAGTGTACTGCTAAACTAAAACATTCAACCATTAAACAAAGAGTTTAATATCGAGCTGAAAGTAAGGAATAAGAGTGAACATCTCAATATAGTATTAATTACAACGTTCAATCAACATGTTTTATAAAACGATTGTTACAATTTTCTTGTTTTTCCTCACAAAATACATAATTCACTAAAAAAGCCAAAAACGGATAATGATATCGCTAGACCCACTAGGTATCTACGCTATTGGGCTCTTGCCCATATCGTGTGCTTTACCGACGGTACCTGGATCTGTAAAAAGTGTAAACCAACGAGGTGTGAGAACTACGAATAGTTCTCAGTGGGGTTCATCCACCGAGAAACATGTTCTACACCTCTTGGTCCAATGAAAGCAATAGTAGTAAGATAATATATAAGGAAAGTTGTAAATATTACGCTTGTATGTTGATATGAAATCACTACACTACTAGTCTGTCGCGCCCCGGGGTCGAAACTGCGACTCGGGCTCGCCAACAGATCTGCCGCCCGTACGGGAAGCCCCGCATGGACGAAACGTCTAACAGTCGAGGGGAGCGACCCCAACGAGGATAGTATCCACGCATCTCTGTCGAGCTCAATATGGCTCATGCAGGCTATAGTCCAAATCCATGATCAACAAGATCGTCAGTAACCGACTAACATCTCTAACTCACTAGCAGGAAGTACTCGACAGCTGGGACCCACCGTCGACTCAGACGGCTCCCAAAAACTAGCACTGGTCAAACCACAGCTACCAGACTCCACTCTGCCCCCAGGTGCAGGTGCAACATGCATCCCACAACTTTCTGACCACTCGGCCCACTACCCAGGCGAGAAACACTCTATAAGTCCAGGAAAAGCAAATAAATGTGTGGGAGTGTCTAAAGTATAAATAAACTAGCCCAAGTTATGGTTCTCTACTAGTCTGGTTTACACATGCAATATATGACGGGGTGCTAGTCAAGGTTCCATAATATCATTTATAAGAGTGATAATCAATCAGTTGACTCTATCATACATGATACTAGCTTAAACATCAATAGAGGGCATTGCATCAAACATAATCTCTAACAACAACCAATGTGAACATCATTTTCCTTAAACATGCTCTTAACTAGCATAGGGTTAACATAACCATCATATAGTTCTCAATCACACTTAACGACCATTACAACATGCAAGTTCTCAATTCCACCAAAACATGTACAATAAATCAACTAAGCATCAATCCACATAATTTAGATCATTCCTCATGCTTACACGTCAAACATATAATTTGTACATTAAACATGCATGCTTACTAACATTTAGAATTAGAGAACCGTCCGCTGGTTTTGGAGACAAAAACAACCCACCTAGATCGCTATCCATAAGCAAAAAGAAGTCGAAGTAGTGCGGAGTCACCCTCTGTCAAGGATCAGCTGGAATGGTCCCTCGGCACCCAGTCGCGCGCCACCTCGCCAATAGTCCAGGAAAAGCCTCCAAGAGCACTCAGCACACTCCAAAAGTCTCCAACAGGGTCCCTTAGGCTCAGGTCAACAACACAGCCAAGCTCCACCAAGCTCACAGCACTTGCCCCTTGTCATTCCACACAGTGAACGGCAACAACAACTCTAACAACACCAAAATCCAAGCTCTGATTCCTCTCAGTATAGGGAAGAAGAAAAGATGGAGGAAAGCCAATTCCAAGTCTCAGAATCTCGAAATCTCTGCCAAAACAAAAATCCGAGAAAAATTCGCAAAAGCTCAGAAAATGCGCAGCAGTACTCACCTCTAATGCTGATTCCTCCGCGCAAGCTCCAATATGAGCTTTCCTCAACAGGACAAGCTCTCCTCCAAGCTCACGATCAAAACCCGAAGCTTCGCGTCGAAGAAAATCCACCAATCCCACAGTGGAAAGCTACTGTGGAGCTTCTCTGGTGCAACAATGGCATCTGCTGCTTCATTGGCTGGAGGAAAAAGAAGAAGATGGAGAAAATGAAGATGGAGGGGATGGTGATGCGATATATAGAAACTTTGACACTCGAGGTACTATGTCCCGACCTAAAGGTCGATGATGATATTCCGTGTTCTAGACACGATGATGATATTCTGTGTTTTAGACACAATGATCGAGACTTGCTTGCTTGCCGTTTGTGCTCATTCGCACATGCTTGGTAGGGTCTCTCCCTCCAAGCCTGTGGTGACCTAGATCTCTGCAGGGCTTCTCTAGTGTGACCAGCAGCTTCTGGAGGCCTTTGTGGCGTGTCGGTGGTGTTTGTGCACCAATTGGGAACTAGTGATGGACTCAGTTTGTTAAATGTATCACGAGAGTAGTCAGAGGACCCCATCGGATGTTTAGAGGTGGTTTCGCGCAAAACAGATATTAAAATTGGACTCGGCGCGAAGTTTGGACAAAAGAACACCTTTCCGGATGCCTTCGACAATTTTTAGAGTTGGAATTTGGCAAAACGGGCAACGGATTTGGATTCAGCGCACGAAAAACGATGAAATTGGGCTACTTACTTGATTTTTGCGCCCCTGGTTATTGTTCACGCCGGAACAGAAACTCCGGCGGCTGGCGGGCAGCGACAGCGGCGGCGGAGCACGGCGGACGGGCTCGGGCAGGCGGCGGAGCGGCCGCGGGCAGCGCACGGGCAGGCGCGCGGTGCACGGGAGCGCGTTGGACACGTGGCGGCTTGCGATAGGGTCGGTTCAGTGGGCGCGGTTCACGAAGTGGTGCGGAGCGGTGCAAGGACCGGGAGGGACACGTGTTGGCTTCCGGTTGGCTGGCTCAGGTAGGCGGGGTCCACCATGGCGCACCAGGGTGCCTTGGGAACCGTGCCTGGCAGGGGCGCCAGGCGGCGCGCCAGGCGGCGTGCCAGGCGCGCACGTGGGCGCGACTTGCGCGCGCTGACCAGGTGCGCGCCACGCGTCGGCTTCCGCGGTGGGCCACGCGTCGCGCAGTGAGCGGTGGGTTTTGCTGTTCGGTGTTCGGCGATGACGTGGCAGCACAGGTGCGATTCGGGCGCTTCCTGTTCGGCTTCCCGCAGTGGATTCGGGCACCCGAATCCACTGTGGGCACCCGAATCCAGGGACATGGTGGTCATTTGTTGAATTGTTTCTTCTAGTATATAAATAGGCCGAGTTCAACTGTTGAGAGCTCCTTCCCTGCTCTTCTTCTCACTGTGCAACCTTCACTAGAATTTCTCCTCTCCCAGAGCTAGTTCCCTCTACAGATTCTCGGATTTTTCCGCTGCACGCATCCCAAGGTTTCCTTTTTTACGGCGCGATGCGACGCTCGTTCATTTGTGGTCTCCTTCGTCGTGGTTTGGGTGTGAGGACTCCCCGGCTTACTCCGACCACCGTTTTCGTTGATTCTTACGCCGTTGACTTCATGACAGGTAGGGCTACGATCTTCGTGATTTGAGTTTCCCCTCGTTTCGAGTTTGTCTTGGAGTTTCCCGAGCTTTCTTTTGACCCTTTTTCTGGGGCGGAGTTTTGGACAGCACATCGGTGTTTTGGCAATATCTTTGCGCACAGGCGTCGGATTGAGGCGTGCCAATAGGCGTTTTTCATCTACATAGCGCAAGGAACACTCTCGAATTTTCTAGGATTTTTCTGAATAATTCCTGAAGGTGAAAAATCCCTGTTTATAGAACTTTGTCCTACAGATTTTGAGACTGGTATATTTCGGGGTGGTTCCCTTGTGGAATTTGTATCTCAGTGTAGGAAACTCGGATTTGGACGTGCAGATACTCGTTTCGACAGGTTCGTCGCGAGGATCGTGACAGTATTTTTCTTGGATTTTTCTGGGATCAACTCGCAGGTGAAAATTGCCTGAAATTGGACTGTTGGTATTTGGACAGCATGTGTTTGAGTGTGATGTTGTATTGGTTGTATGATTAATTATATTCTTTGGGGTTGTTGTAATCAGTGTTGTGGCGAATCTTTGTGTTGAGCGTGGATTTCACCTTTGGACAAGGATTTAGCTTTCGAGGTGGGTGTTGTTGTAAACCTCCTACTTTTGATTTCCCACTAGGCATATTAGAGTGTTGCTTGATCATGTTGCTAGTTAGAATTGTGAAATGGACCTAGCATGCTTGTATGAGATCATGGATTCATTATTACTACTTGCATTGTTAGAGAACTGAATGTTAGTAAGTTGTGTTTCCTTGCTTTAGATGTGTAGTTAAACACTTGGAAATCATGCTAAATCCATATCATGTTGTATGTATAATGGAAGGTTTGGGCATGTGGTTAGAGTTCATATTTTAGAAAGATTACTTGTTAGTGAGTTCCTATCTTTGCAACAACATATTGAAAGTGATTGTATCTTAAAAAGCAAGGTGTTAGGGAAATTCATTATTCTTGTGAAAGCATGTGGTTAGGGCTTGCATCTTGAAAAGCTTATTGTTAGTAGATCATGCATCAAGATTGTATCATGTATCATGTATTATGCATCATGTACATTGGAGGTTCTATGCACTTAGTTTTGTAAAAGTTAGAATACTTGTAATTGCTTTATCAAGTAAAGGACCTTGCATGCTTGTATGGACATTTAGATAGGCCACCTTTTTCTGCTACACTATCATGCTGGAACTTGACTTAGGAGAAACCTTGTTTGCTTCTGTTCTCCTTATTCTTTAGTCAGGTGGTTATTGTTGCTCGGGTTTGAGCAGGGGTTTGGGATAGTGTAGCCGGGGCCTAGATTGTGGATTGTTGGTTTTGCGGCAACCGCAGATTTGGACGGTCGACCGGATGTCGGTTATAGGACATCGGTGGTAGGACATGATTATGGACTAGAGGGCTTTGTGGCAACCTCGGATTTTGGGCGGTTGACCGGAGGTCGGTTATTGTGCTGAATTATAGACGGCAGGGTATTGCGGCAACCGCGGATATTGGGCGGTTGATCGGACATTTATTTATGGACCAGATTGGTTATCAGATTCTCTAGTGGGCGGAGTTTTCCACTTATTTAGTGTGCGACCGTGCCGGTCAGGAGCCGGTCCGTTACTTATTTAGTGTGCGACCGCGCCGGTCAGGAGCCGGTCTGTTACTTATTTTGGGTGAGACCGTACCGGTCAGTAGTCGGTCTGTCACCTATTTTGGGATGCGACCGTACCGGTCAGTAGTCGGTCAGTATTTCCCACAGATGAGTTCCTGAGTTCGACGGCAGAGCAGGCAGTACCGGGTCTTATACCGGTTCATGTGATTGGGTTTATTCGGTCAGATACCTTTATAGTTGCACTCGTGCTTGGGGGCTGAGTGGAGTCTAGTAGCTGTGTTTAGACCGGTGCTAGTGTAGTTGGGAGCCATCAGGTTTGACGGTGGTCCCGTGTCGTCGTGAGTACTTTGACCATTGGGTGAGAGGTTGAGCATTTAGATGGAGGCAGGGTAGCTGTAGAGTAGCTCCAGCCTTTTTAGTTCAGTTTTTACTGCTTATTATTTATTGCCTCTAGTGGTCTTAGTGGGCTAATCGCCGGGCCTGGCGATGGTACCCACTGAGAACTCCCTTCTTGGTGTAGTTCTCACACCCGCTGGGGGTTTTCCCCCTCTTTTTCCCTTTCTCTCCTTTGTTTTGCAGAGTCTTAGCCGATGCTGCTAATTCTGCGATTGTTGATCGAGGCGAGGGAGTCGCGAGCTAGATCCCTACCCACCGTTGGAGAGTAGCGGTACCCTTCAGAGGAGATCGTCAGTAGATTAGGTATTTTATTTCCTCTTTTGAGAGACTGATGTAGTGAGGATATGATATGTATTGAGAGCCTGTACACTGATGTATTTATTGGAGATACCTCCCTGTTGAGCTATGAGTTTTGTATTTGAGGATATTGTACAATTATCATTTTGAGAGGTGGACATTGTGGTATTATTTTCCAGTTGTACAGTGGTTGATTTTATTTTTACAGCAGTTTTATCTTATAGCTCTGATATCTGTTTAGCTGTAGCACCTTTCTTGCAAGTAGGACGCTTCGCCTATGCGGGGTTTGGCATAGGTGGCGGATCTGTTGGCGAGCCCGGGTCGCAGTTTCGACCCCGGGGCGTGACAGATTAGGTTGGTATCAGAGCCTAGGTTGTAGGTCATGGTGGACTTAGAAACCCTAGGCTTTTGGTTTTACCCTTGGTTGACTTCGTGAGAGTCGTGATTTTTAGCGAGAGTCCTGATTAAGTTTTATACCTCTCCCAAGGGACGGGAAGAGTGATTGACATGTTTATTCTCCTGAGTGATTATGTTGGCTGCAGACAACATAATGCTATGGAACGGGTGACATGCTTTAGACTTTCGCTGGATTGGGTCGAGCGTTGTTGTGTGCTGTTTTGTGGTTTCGTCGTGGTGAGCTGTGTCTCCCCGATGCTGGGTTTGACCCGTGTGCATCCTGTCATAGCAGTTGAGCTTGAGCGATGGGTTTTGGGCCGGATACCCGGATTGAGGTCAGAGCACTCCTGACCCAGATGACAGGATTGTTTGAGGCCTTTCAGCAGCAGAGTGAGCCGCTGGTTTTGGTGACATAGTTTTCGGATCACTGAGTAGCCCCCTCCGTGCCAATGTTTAGTGTCGAGGCACCGAGGCAGGGTGGATAGTTGACAGCAGAGGAGCTGTGGGGCATGTTTGATTGAGTGAGCCAGATTTTGCAGGTGAACCACCCCGACTCGTAAGATTGAGTTTGGAGCCTTTGGAGGCAGAGTCGTGGTTGGTGGTGATGGAGTGATCAATTGAAAGCCTCCTTATGCTAGAGAGTTTTTGCAGTTGTTGAACTGCGCGCTCCAGATTTCGAGGGACGAGGCGCATAGGATATGTGAGACTGGGAGTTGATTGCGCCAGGATACCTTTTAGTTTAGTTAGTCCCTCAGTTACGGATTATAGACGCCTCGATGGAGTAGGCGTTGTGTATGGAGCGTTGAGTTGCAGTTCCTTTGGATAGGGATCTGCCGCCAGAGGCGAGTCCTGGATATTGGCGCTTGGAGCTGGGTGATGGAGGACAGATCGGCCGGCAGAGGCATTTCTGATTTTTTTTTTCCAGGATAACGGGTTCTCGAGATGCCAGAGATCGGGTGGACCCCGATGGCAGCATCAGCATCTAGATCAGAGCGGCGCAGCGGTAGCATGGATCGGTGATCTGCGGAGGGCCGCATTCGTCGCCTCAATGTGAGCAGAGACAGAGGTCATGCTCCCTTGTGGATAGTCCTGATTTTCAGGCAGATTGAGCGACAACCACTTGCTTTGAGCAGATGAATCTGTGTCGCCCGGTTGGAGGGCGCCACGATAGTGGATCGAGTGTCGCAGGTGGGATATTATTACAGCAGTCGGAGTTAGAGCATGTTGCATTCCTGCATGGACTAGAGGTAGATTTGTTACCACGTGCACTAGAGGTACAGGTTCCTGTTAGTGTTGTGCATGTGGAGGAGGCTTGTGGATCATGTCCAATGCAATTGAGGCCGCGAGTTATGGCGGCAGACTTATTGGTAATTGTGGCAGTTCGGTATTTTGACCATGTGCTTGAGACTGATTAGCACAATGCCACAGGATGTTTTGACTGAGGAGAGAGAGGACATCAATTTTCTGCGAGGCAGACGAGAGGAGGTTTGGTTGTTGAGATTGTTAGAGCACATAGGCTTTAGCGACAGGGTGAGAGGTGCTTACGGCGGCACCGGGACTCAAGGATATCTCTGTTGCCCATGAGATCCCGGGTGTGATTTCACCTGAGCTGTTTGAGATGCCGCCGGTTAGGGAGATAGAGATTGCGTTTGACGTGGTTCGGGGAACCGCGCCACCCTCGACAGCACCTCATTGGTTATCGCCTGTAGAGCTAAGAGAGCTGATGGCACAGTCGCAGGATCTGATGGATCGAGGGGTCTATTTGACCTAGTGCCACGCCGTTGATACACGCTGGTGATGCCACGTCGTTGATACACGACTGTGAGGGTTCTTTTATGGTTCGAGTGTAGACAGGTCCGGGTGGTATCTAGGACCTTTTGATGGAGCTATACTCCGACAGTTATTGTATGATGCGAGTACCTACTTGGAATCAGACAGCCGAGGACTTTGCCTAGATGGCGTTCAGGACACGGTAGGGCATCATGAACTCATAGTGAGGCCAATTGGATTGATTAATGCCCTGCCACTCTTATGATTTGAGGAATTGTGTTTCAGCTGTACTTGATTAGATTGGTAACAAGATCCTCCAGGGATATTTTGATTTACTCCCAGAGCGATTTGGAGTACGTGGAGCACTTGTGGATGTGCTACCATGCCTGTGTGGATGAAGCTGTATGCCAAGTTATTGAGGTTCATGTTTTAGCTCCAAGTGCATGCCTTCTTGGGTCACCTTATTTTAGCCGTTGGAGCGGCGGTGGAACCCGACCAAATGGATGTTATTCGAGATTGGCTGAGACCAACATTTATTCTTGAGGCGGGGAGCTTCTTGGACTTGGCAGTGCCAGGAGAGCATGGCTGATGGATAATGAGACTGATACCAGCGCCAATGCTAGTATTTCCAGTAGTGGGAGATGGATTGCGTGTTATAGTGAGGCATCTCTCAGTGGCAGTGGAATTACCATGGGTTTACCTTCGGTCCGTGCTTCATCAGTCCAACCCTATGAGTACTGTGGTTGGATGAACCACTATTTTGTAGGCAGCTTGGATTCCACAGTTGAGCCTTTCAGTACGCCTATTATTTCTAGTTTTGATTGATATACTTGGGCGTCAACATTATGATCACCTTTTGAGCCAGCTTTCAGTCCCGTTCACTGACGGTTTGGCCACCGTCAGAGTGTTCTTTACTAGTTAAGAGATCGACTTCGACCCGTGGATCCGTTGGGGTTGTGATGGCATGTTGTGTGACCAACTGTGGCTTGAGATTGTATCTCTAGTGGGCCCCTTTTGATGGTAGACCGTTGTTGAGCAGTCCACTCGGATGGTCTAGATTCGGGAGTGACCGAGTGAGGACCCCTCCCTGTTCGGGCTTTTTTTCTTATTGGATAAATAGTGTGGCTACGCTTCGGGTTACCTTGGTTGAGTTGACACAGGATGTGGTTTGGTGTGTGTTGCAGTGGTGGTTATTTTGTTTCCCCCAGCTTTTTGACGGAGCCCCTGTGGTGTTTCACGTCTCAGCTCAGGAGTGTTTTGCTTTTGGATCCCTCGCCCGTGATTGACTCGCTCCATTTGAGAGCTAAGAGTGTTCGGAGTACGAGGGACACCCGTTGCGAATTCCGGCTCGTGAAGTGAGGGAATTGCACAATCGGGGTATGCCGTGCTTGTTATTGTTATTGTGGGGTAATCACGGGGAGTGAGCGGTGACTTAGGAGCTGGAGACGGGAATGTTGAGTACCTACCCTTGATTTTGTGACACCTTTTGAGTTGTGTCAGTTTCGAGGATGAAACTTTCTTTTAGTGGGGGAGGATGTGGTGACCTGGATCTCTACAGGGCTTCTCTAGTGTGACCAGCAGCTTCTGGAGGCCTTTGTGGCGTATCGGTGGTGTTTGTTCACCAATTGGGCACTAGTGATGGACTCAGTGTGTTAAATGGATCACGAGAGTAGTCAGAGGACCCCATCGGATGTTTAGAGGTGGTTTCGCGCAAAACAGATATTAAAATTGGACTCAGCGCGAAGTTTGGACAAAACAACACCTTTCCGGATGCCTTCGACAATATTTAGAGTTGGAATTTGGCAAAACGGACAGCGAATTTGGATTCAGCGTGCGAAAAACGATGAAATTGGGCTACTTACTTGATTTTTGCGCCACTGGTTACTGTTCACGCCGGAACAGTAACTCCGGCGGCCGGCGGGCAGCGGCGGCGGCGGCGGAGCGCGGCGGACGGGCTCGGGCAGGCGACGGAGCGGCCGCGGGCAGCGCGCGGGCGCGGGCAGCGCGCGGGCGTGGGCAGCGCGCGGGCAGGCGCGCGGGCGCGCGGGCAGGCGCGCGGGCGCGCGGGCAGGCGCGCGGTGCATGGGAGCGCGTTGGACACGTGGCGGCTTGCGATAGGTTCGGTTCAGTGGGCGCGGTTCATGGAGTGGTGCGGGGCGGTGCATGGACCGAAAGGGACACGTGTTGGCTTCCAGTTGGCTGGCTCAGGTAGGCAGGGTCCACCGTGGCGCACCAGGGTGCCTTGGGAACCGTGCCAGGCAGGGGCGCCAGGCGGCGCGCACGTGGGCGCGGCTGGCGCGTGCTGACCTGGTGCGCGCCACGCGTCGGCTTCCGCGGTGGGCCACGCGTCGCGCAGTGAGCGGTGTGTTTTGCTGTTCGGTGTTCGGCGATGACGTGGCAGCACAGGTGTGATTCGGGCGCTTCCTGTTCGGCTTCCCGCAACGGATTCGGGAGCCCGAATCCGGTGTGGGCGCCCGAATCCAGGGACATGGTGGTCATTTGTTGAATTGTTTCTTCCAGCATATAAATAGGCCGAGTTCAACTGCTGAGACCTCCTTCCCTGCTCTTCTTCTCACTGTGCAACCTTCACGAGAATTTCTCCTCTCCCAGAGCTGGTTCCATGTACAGATTCCCGAATTTTTCTATGGCATGCATCCCGAGGTTTCCATTTTTACGGCGCGGTGCGACACTCGTTCATTTGTGGTCTCCTTCATCGCGGTTTGGGTGCGAGGACTCCTCGGCTTACTCCGACCACCGTTTTTGTTGCTTCTTGCGCCGTTGGCTTCATGACAGGTAGGGCTACGATCTTCGTGATTTGAGTTTCCCTTCGTTTCCAGTTTATCTTGGAGTTTCCCAAGCTTTCTTTTGACCCCTTTTCTGGGGCAGAGTTTTGGACAGCACATTGGTGTTTCGGCGATATCTTCGCGCACAGGCGTCTGATTGAGGAGTGCCAGGAGGCGTTTTTCATCTACACAGCGCAAGGAACACTCTCGAATTTTCTGAGATTTTTCTGAATATTTTCTGAAGGTGAAAAATCCCTGTTTTCAAAACTTTGTGCTACAGATTTAGGGACTGGTTTATTTCGGGGTGGTTCCCTTGTGGAATTTGTATCTCAGTGTAGGAAACTCGGATTTGAACGTGCAGTTAGTCGTTTCGACAGGTTCGTCGCAAGGATCATGACAGTATTTTTCTTGGATTTTTTTGGGATCAACTCGTAGGTGAAAATTGCCCGAAATTAGACTGTTGGTATTTGGACAACATGTGTTTGAGTGTGATGTTGTATTGGTTGTATGATTAATTATATTCTTTGGGGTTGTTGTAATCAGTGTTGTGGCGAATCTTTGTGTTGAGCGTGGATTTCACCTTTGGGCAAGGAATTAGCTTTCGAGGTGGGTGTTGTTGTAAACCTCCTACTTTTGATTTCCCACTAGGCATATTAGAGTGTTGCTTGATCATGTTGCTAGTTAGAATTGTGAAATGGACCTAGCATGCTTGTATGAGATCATGGATTCAATGTTACTACTTGCATTGTTAGAGAACTGAATGTTAGTAAGTTGTGTTTCCTTGCTTTAGATGTGTAGTTTAAACACTTGGAAATCATGCTAAATCCATATCATGTTGTATGTATAATGGAAGGTTTGGGCATGTGGTTAGAGTTCATATTTTGGAAAGATTACTTGTTAGTGAGTTCCTATCTTTGCAACAACATATTGAAAGTGATTGTATCTTGAAAAGCAAGGTGTTAGGGAAATTCATTATTCTTGTGAAAGCATGTGGTTAGGGCTTGCATCTTGAAAAGCTTATTGTTAGTAGATCATGTATCAAGATTGTATCATGTATCATGTATTATGCATCATGTACATTGGAGGTTCTATGCACTTAGTTTTGTAAAAGTTAGAATACTTGTAATTGCTTTATCAAGTAAAGGACCTTGCATGCTTGTATGGACATTTAGATAGGCCACCTTTTTCTGCTACACTATCATGCTGGAACTTGACTTAGGAGAAACCTTGTTTGTTTCTGTTCTCCTTATTCTTTAGTCAGGTGGTTATTGTTGCTCGGGTTTGAGCAAGGGTTTGGGATAGTGTAGCCGGGGCCTAGATTGTGGATTGTTGGTTTTGCGGCAACCGAGGATATTGGACGGTCGACCGGATGTCGGTTATAGGACATCGGTGGTAGGACATGATTATGGACTAGAGGGCTTTGTGGCAACCGCGGATTTTGGGCGGTTGACCGGAGGTCGGTTATTGTGCTGAATTATAGACCGCTGGGTATTGCGGCAACTGCGGATATTGGGCTGTTGACCGGACATTTATTTATGCACCAGATTGGTTATCAGATTCTCTAGTGGGCGGAGTTTTCCACTTATTTAGTGTGCGACCGTGCCGGTCAGGAGCCGGTCCGTTACTTATTTAGTGTGCGACCATGCCGGTCAGGAGCCGGTCTGTTACTTATTTTGGGCGCGACCGTACCGGTCAGTAGTCGGTCTGTCACCTATTTTGGGATGCGACCGTACCGGTCCTTAGTCGGTCAGTATTTTCCACAGATGAGTTCTTCAGTTCGACGGCAGAGCAGGCAGTACCGGGTCTTATACCGGTTCATGTGATTGGGTTTATTCGGTCAGAAACTTTTATAGTTGCACTCGTGCTTGGGGGCTGAGTGGAGTCTAGTAGTTGTGTTTAGACTGGTGCAAGTGTAGTTGGGAGCCGTCCGGTTTGACGGTGGTCCCGTGTCGTCGTGAGTACTTTGACCATTGGGTGAGGGGTTGAGCATTTAGATGGAGGCAGGGTAGCTGTAGAGTAGCTCCAGCCTTTCTAGTTCAGTTTTTACTGCTTGTTATTTATTGCCTCTAGTGTTCTTAGTGGGCTAATCGCCGGGCCTGGCGATGGTACCCACTGAGAACTCCCTTTTTGGTGTAGTTCTCACACCCGCTGGGGCTTTCCCCCTCTTTTTCCCTTTCTCTCCTTTGTTTTGTAGAGTCTTAGCGGATGCTGCTGATTCTGCGTGTGACGCCCCACTTCCCAGGGGGTCACCCATCCTAGAACTACTCTAGCTCTAGCACGCTTAACTCTCATGTTCCTCTTGGATCTTGCTACCATCCAAAATGCTATAGCCGGGTTAGAGATTTAGTCCTATTATATCATTTATATTGAGGACTAATCCAAATTCCGGGGGTGTCACATTCTTCCCCCCTTTAAGGCCTGACGTCTACGTCAGGCTCAAGCACACTCACAAGCACCAGGCGATGTGAGACTCGTCTCGCTAGCCTTAGCCGACCTTGTGAGGAGCTGCACTCCACTCACAACGGTCATTAGCCGGGGAGCCTCGCTCTACCCGCTAAATAACCCTGGCTCAGCCGAGACTCATCTCACATTTCCGGCTGGTGAATGGCTCTGATACCAACTGTGACGCCCTACTTCCCAGGGGGTCACCCATCCTAGAACTACTCTAGCTCTAGCACGCTTAACTCTCATGTTCCTCTTGGATCTTGCTACCATCCAAAATGCTATAGCCGGGTTAGAGATTTAGTCCTATTATATCATTTATATAGAGGACTAATCCAAATTCCGGGGGTGTCACACTGCGGTTGTTGATTGAGGCGAGGGAGTCGCGAGCTAGATCCCTACCCATCGTTGGAGAGTAGCGGTACCCTTCAGAGGAGATCTTCAGTAGATTAGGTATTTTATTTCCTCTTTTGAGAGACTGATGTAGTGAGGATATGATATGTATTGAGAGCCTGTACACTGATGTATTTATTGGAGATACCTCCCTGTTGAGCTATGAGTTTTGTATCTGGGGATATTGTACAATTATCATTTTGAGAGGTGGACATTGTAGTATTATTTTCCAGTTGTACAGTGGTTGATTTTATTTTTACAGCAGTTTTATCTTATAGCTCTGATATCTGTTTAGCTGTAGCACCTTTCTTGCAGGTAGGACGCTTCGCCTATGCGGGGTTTGGCATAGGTGGCGGATCTGTTGGCGAGACCGGGTCGCAGTTTCGACCCCGGGGCGTGACAAAGCCAGCACTCTGGAGTTGGCCATTTGCGACATTATGATCACCGTGTGGGATTGGGTGCTGATTGGGACGCCGTTGGATTGGCATAGCTCCGTTGGGGGGTGGCTGTCACGCCCCGGAGGTCTACTGATAAGCGGAAAAGCGTATATATTTTTTTATTTATAAATACGTATCGACCTCCCCCCCCGGTGCGTGTCAGACCCGCCACATATACAAATTCGCTCTTCAAACAGACAGAGTCTCCTTTGTATATGCACGGCGTCACATTTACAACAACAACACAACAACATTCTTTAACCACACAGTCATAGTGAACATAGAAAGGAAAGGTAATCTCATTCAATCACATCAAGAATTAAACTAAGGGTTTTGCAAACGGTGTCCACACGACACCCAGTTTTTGAAAATATTTACACATTCACACTAAAGCGGCCATATCTTTATGAAAGGATAAATCCAGGGGTTTACCAAGATTGTGCCCACATGGCACTTAGTTTTGGAAAGCATTTTCGAAACCATTTTGTTTGTTGTAAACTATGCCGTATAAAAGTCCATAAAAGTATATCAAATCCACAGTGCTAACTAATTGACTATCTAACATCCCACATGATCCACATTCAAGCAAATTAACCTAACAGTTATACTGAAAAGAGAAATGAGATAAACCGAAACGGAAATAGCGTAACAAAGCCTCATACGGCTAAGGTCCTCTCGACGCAGCCTCACCACCGTCCCAGCTATTACACCTAGTCTGACCTGTCACAGTGTGGGAAGTCAGTGACAAATAAAGTAGATGTTTCAACAATTTACAATAACTTTAAAATAAAACAAGTACACCGGAACCTTTCGCTTTTCCACCTCATGTGTCCACCTCACTTGATTTAATTACAACTGGTACCTGTCGGGGAGTCGACGATCTGCCCTCGTGCACAATTACTTTACTTACGTGATACTTTTAACCCCTTCACGGAGCTAGTGCGGCACTTTTAGCTGTCGTGAAGAGGTCCCTACTAGCACCTACACAAATCGTGGGGCACACGGGTCATTCAGACCACTTCTTCGAAAAAGTACACCCATGCGGAGGCCAATCCGCCTGTGTACGTGCAGCATCCAAAAACATGATAGCCGAAACTGGCGTGTATGATCACCGTGACATTTAGTCACCACAGTTAATAGCAGAAGATCCGGTACATATTTATGCGGAAGGTTAAATCAAGTTAAAACATCACATCTACTTTATAGCGCAGATTATTACACTTTTTATGATGACATATTGCACTTATTGCAAGAGTACCCACCTGGTTGCGGGAAGATCGGAGTACTAGGATCTTTTAACACACTCCCGCTGCACACCTGGACATAAAGAAGTCCCCAAAAACGATAGTTAATAAAACGCACTAACACTGCGGAAACGGAAATCCAAAACCAACTCCGCGACGAAAAACCCAAAAACGACGCTCCTACGACACTTGACGGCGCCCCACGCGGACGCCGCCGCCCGCGGATGCCCCGCGCGGCCCGAAACCGCGCGGTGTGCGTCCGCGGGCGGCGCCCGCCTACCCGCGGGTGCCCCGCGCGGCGCAAGGCCGCGCGGCACGCCCCCGCGGTGGCGCCCGTGCGGCGCCCGCGCGGCACACACCCGCACGCGGGCACCCCGCGCGGCGCAAGGCCGCGCGGTGCATTCCCGGGGGCGGCGCCCGCGCGACGCCCGTGCGGCGCTGCCCGCCCGCGGCCGCTCCGTGCGGCGCGGGGCCGCACGGTGCGGTACCACGGGCGGCGCCCGCGCGGCGCCCGCCCGCCCGGGGGCGCCCCGCTGTAAGACCTGGCTTTTCCGTTACCCTTTCCGTTATCCCTTTCTTACGACTGTCCGACTGTGGGACAATTTTTAGTGTTTTTCCGGAAAGTCCGTCGGGACTCGCGGACATTTTTAGGCGGAAGGGCTCGCGAAACGGAGAACGGGGACGCGATCGGTTTCGGATTCCGACTCCCGGTTCTCCCAGAATAAATTTTTGAAGTTCGGACCCCTTTAGGCGCCCCGGTATCCGTGCGATTGGATGACACGCTTTTCGAGACAATCTTAGCCGCCGATTTTTTATTAGGGTTTTCCTTAAAACCGGGGGCCGTAGGGTTTTTCTTTTCCCTCTTGGTTTTCTCTCTTGACGGCTAGGATTTAGGGCGGCGCTTTTAAGAAAGAAAAAGAGGAACCCGAATCGATATTTTCCTCTCTTTTCGAGAAGCGGCGCAAACGAGACGAGGAGAAGGGAAGAACGGGGGAAACCCATCCCTCGTGGAGCTTTCCGTTGGAGACGAGAGGGACGATCCACCCTCCCACCCTTTTCCTCACAAGATCACGGTAAGCGTCGTTCCCCCTTTATTGCATTTTCTGTGGGGTCGAGGTTTTGGTTGGGGGTTGTTCGGGTGTCGCACGCGTCGTGGGTTGTGGTAACGGGAAGCCGCCGTCGCCGTTGTCAAACGGGAGGCCGCCGCCGCCGTTATCATGCCCACGAGGTCGTCGCCGGAGTCGCACGGGAGCGAAAACGGAGAAGAAAGCAAAAAAAGGGGCGTTACTGTTCATCGCGTACGGATCCTCCAGCCGCGGTCCACAGACCCCAGTCGTGCACCCGGTGCAGCCCCCGCAGCCCCGGAGGCGCAGACCCGGCGCACGGAACCGTGCGCCGGGCTGCGCACTGTGCGCGGTGCACGCTCCGGGCGTGCACCCGGCGCTCGCCGCGGCACCGCGCGGCATGGACCCGGTCCGCGCCTTTCCCCGTGCGCGGCCCGGCCCAAGCCGCCCCGGTTCACCCTGCCGAGCGGTGCACCCGGTCCGCGACCGCCAGCACTGTGGCCGTGAACCCGGTCCGCGACGCCGGTGTGCTCCGACGGCTCACCGAGCGGTGCACCCGGTCTGCTCCGCAGTCGTCTGCTGCCGTGGGCCCGGTCCACGCCTGGATCCGTGCACCATCCGTCAGCCCGGAAGCCCGGGAGCTCCGTTTTTGGCCCGTTTCGCCCCGTTTTTGAGTGTTTTTTGACTACGACGATGTTTTTAACAATACTTTTCCTACCTTAGTTTTTCGGGCGCAAGGCGGGAGAACTTCTGACTGGAATTTTTCCCGCACACCCTTTTCTTCGCGTTCCAAGTGGGTACCCCTTAGAACCTCTTTATGCACAGTTTCGTTGTTGCTATGTTTATTTTGTTGAGGGGTTTGGTGGGTGATGTGGACCTCCGGATTTACGGCTGTCGCGGTAGAAGACCGGGCGGGCAGTTCGCCCTATCCGAACAAAGGTAGGGTTGTTCGGGGCATACTAGCGTTGGGGGCAGTGATCGACGTGACCTTTCAGAACATTAAAGTTGAACTTGTGGAATATTGTTAACTCCGGTAAAGGTTTGTGTTTTATTATCTTTATAGTATGGCGACTATGGGTCGCTGTGGGGACTCTTCCATTGTCTTGGTTTCCGGAGTTATGGGAAAAGGGGTAAGAACTTAGTAATTGCATGTTTACATTTGCTAACCCTGTTAAAGCCATTGTGGGGATATTTGGTTGCCGAGTCAGGTGCTCGGTCTGGGTTGCCGAGGTTGGTGCTCGGATGAGGCTCGAGATTTGCTACACGCACAAAGATCTTAGTAATTGCATGTTTACATTTGCTAACCCTGTTAAAGCTATTGTGTGGATATTTGGTTGCCGAGGCAGGTGCTCGGTCTGGTTTGCCGAGGATGGTGCTCGGATGAGGCTCGAGATTGCTACACGCACACCCGCGGTTTGGCCACCGCAAAGGGTGTGCTTTTCCGGAAAAATGGTACGTTGACCCGTGTACCCCACGCGGTGGTGGCGTTAGGAATGGGGGCCCCCATGGGTGGGGGGTGTGAGCGGTGATGTCGAGGCAGGTGCTCGGCGGTGGGCATCGGGGAAGGTGCCCGATGTTGTTTTGATACAGGGTGTGGTTATGGTGGATGATGCCGAGGTGGGTGCTCGGCGGCCGAGGCAGGTGCTCGGTAGGGGTCTCCGAGGCAGGTGCTCGGTGTGGTTGCCGGGGGAGGTGCCCGGTTTTGGTTTGCACGGGGTTCTGCATTGTATGGTTTGCACATGGTGCTTCATTGTTGGTTGCTCTGGTTTCTATCGTGGTTTGCCTGACTTTAGCCCTATTTGCTTATTATGTTATTTTCTTGTCACTGACTCCCCACTCCGCGACAGGTTCACCCAGACCGTCCGGGGTCGAGCGCTAGGGCACCGGAGAGGCCGCAAGAGTGCTGCTCTGACTTTGATCGAGCTTCAGACACAGTGACCTTTCTTTCCCTTTATCTTTTATTACTCATGTTAGTTAGTTGTGGTTTGCGATACCCCCGTGGGGTCGAAGTGGATGTTGCCTTTTTCCTTTTTGAATAATTGAATGAATTCTACGTTCTCTCTTACTTGGCCGTTTTGAACGATGAAAAGCAAAGAAAACCGTTTGCGAAAACTACTTTTAAAACGTGGGTGTCGTGTGGGCACCGAGCTTTACAAACCTTATGGGATTTATGTGTTTGCGAACTGTTTTCATAAACGATGGCGTCGTGTGGATGCCGCTTTCAAAACCTTGTGATTATTTATCCTTTCAAAACACCGGCCTCTATGCTCTAAGTGAATGCTAGAATATCATGTGAATTGTTTGGTTGTATGTGTACGAGACCCCAACTGATGTGGTTAGAGATTGTGTGTGCTACGCCTTGTGAGACACTTTGTAGTTGAGACGCCGTGCATATACAAAGGAGACTCTGCCCGTTTGCAGAGTGAATTTGTGTATGCGGCGGGTCTGGGCACGCGCCGGGGAGTAATGTTATACAAAAAAAAATATATGGCTGATTCAGGGGCATTGGTGGCTCCTCTTCCGCGCGATTCGAACCCCCGGGGCGTGACACCCGCGCGGCCCGCCCGTGTGGTGCCCTTGCGGCACCGCGCGTCGTCCGCCCGCGCGCGCGGTGCCCTAGCGGCACCACGCGTCGTTCGCCCGCCCGTGCCGTACCCTAGATCATGCGGCGGCGGCGGCGGCGGGACCGGCGGCGACGACGGGGGTGGAGACGGCGATGGAGACAACGAAAGAGACACGAAAAAACCCCAATAACGCAATAAAACGAAATCTACTGACCGAAAATCCCGATGGGGAAGTCGACCGATCACTCTTCTAATTCCGGTACGTTGTTCGGGGTGATCGGATTCCTCCGTCTTCTTCCTCTTTCTTTCTTTTTTTCCTCCTCCGGCTAGGGTTCCGCCTTTTTCTTCTTTTCTCCCGCGTTCGTTCTCTCCGGCTAGGGTTTCTCCTTTTGCAAAAAGTTGGATCTCTCCTTTTCGTACGTACAATTAAATCCCACCCTTTTAATTTCTGTCACCGATTAATTAATTCTTTAATTAATTAATCCTACGGGATAAACCCATATTTCCTCGTAAAACGTGCAGGATATTTTACACGGATTCCGATGCACGTTATGTAATATCATAGATTTTGTAACACTTAATACCTCCTGCTAATAAAGTTTTCATTTAATGTATTTAACGTAACGGGTTTACTTAAGTTGTTAATTCGGAGGTGCGGGTATTCGTCTGCGATAGAGCTCGGAAAAAGGTGAATGGCAGTGCGATCGGATCCGGATTCCGATTTACGGAGCTCCCGGAAAGGGGTAGAAAGTGATCGCAATGGCCAGGGGTGCATCGAAATCCGTGTAAGGATTTGGCACGCTTTTCGAGGAAAAAGAATAGAATTATCTTTAAGGAATTATCCTGAAGAATCTAAAATGCGGAATTAATTAATTGGAGAATTAATTAATTGGAGAATTAATTAATTGGAGAATTAATTAATTAGGGAATTAATTAATTAAGTAATTAATTAATTGGGAATTTTAAATACCCAAAGTGGTAATGTCGTACGAAAAGATATTTCGTTATCTTCTCCCGAAAGAAAGAGAGAGAAAAAGAAAAAGAAAGATGAAACCCTAACCGGAGGAAACAAGAAGAAAGGCGAAACCCTAATCGAAAGAGAACGGCGGTGAAGAAGGTGAAAGCTAAAGGATACAAACCCTCCCGACGAACGCGCCAAAACCGGGAGCGAGAACGGATAGCCGTCCCCTACGATTAGAGGTAAACTAATTTTATTTTGGTATAGTTTCGCTCGATTTTTGGGTATCGGTCTTTCATGAGGTTTAGGAGTAGCCGCTTGCTACCCAACGTGTCGCGTCGCGAAGCCCTAGGGCGTCGCCGCGCGACCGTAATGCGCGCCGCACGGGGACGGTGCCCGCGCGGCCGCGGCTACAGCCGCGCGGGATCGATCTCCCCGCGTGGCCGCCGCTAGGGTAAACGCTGCGCGGGGCGGGTGCCCGCGCGGCGGCGGCGGCATCGCACGCCGTGCGAGGCCACGCCCGCGCGGTGGCCGCGGCCCGTGCCGCCCGGAGCGGGTGACCACACGGCGGCGGCATCGCACGCCGCGCGGCGGCCGCGGCGCGTGCCGCGCTGGGCGGGTGCCCGCGCAACGGCGGCATCGCACGCCGCTAGGGGCCATGCCCGCGCGGCGGCCACGGCGCGTACCGCGCGGGAAGGGTGCCCGCGCGGCGGCGGCATGGCACGCCGCGCGGGGCCATGCCCGCGCAGCGGCCGCGGCACGTGCCGCGCGGGGCGAGTGCCCGCGCGGCGGCGGCATCGCATGCCGCGCGGGGCCATGCCCGCGCAGCGGCCGCGGCACGTGCCGCGCGGGGCGAGTGCCCGCGCGGCGGCGGCATCGCATGCCGCGCGGGGCCATGCCCGCGCGGCGGCCGCGGCGCGTGCCACGCGGGGCGGGTGCCCGCACGGCGGCGGCATCTCACGCCGCGCGGGGCCATGCCCGCGCGGCGGCCGCGGCGCGTGCCGCGTGGGGCGGGTGCCCGCGCGGCGGTGGCATTGCATGCCGCGCAGGGCCTTGCTCGAGCGGCGGCGGTGGTTGCGGCACGCGGGGTTGGTGCCCGCGCGGCCGCGGCGGTTACCGCGCGGGGCCGGTGCCCGCGCGGCCGCGGTTTGTGCCATGCGAGGCTGAGGTCCGCACGACCGCGGAAGGTGCCGCGCGGGGATGGTTCCTGTGCGGCCACGGCTTGCACCGCGCGGAGCTAGGGCCCGCGCGGTCATGGCAAACGCCGCGCGGGGCTGGTGCCCGCGCGGCCGTACGACCCATGACACCGCGGGGGCGGCCGCGTCGCTCGACGAGCACGGGCGCCACCGCCGGGTCAAGTTGTCCTTAGTGTTTTGAGTCGTTTGGGCTCGGTTTATCCACTACTATATTGTTGATCTGACCATGGCTCTTTTGGGGACTACCTCTAGGTCCGGGCGACAACAGAGAGCAAGGTTCAGTCTCCGGAATACGCATTTCGCATAATCAAGGTGGGTAGGTGTTGGTTATTACCGGTGAGGTGTCGTTTCCGAATACCCGTTTTGATAAAGTAGATACGGTTATAATTTGACTTACCCCCTAGCATGTGAATCCCTTTTACTATTTCTATCAAGCGGCTACGGTCGCAGGTGCTGTATACTTTTCTGGTTATAGCGGCTGCGGTCGCAGGTGCGTTATACTTCTCTGGTTATAGCGGCTGAGGTCGCAAGGCATTAAAAACACTCATATTGCTTACACGCACACCGGCAGTTTGGCCACTGCAGAGGGTATATTTTTTCGGAAAGATGGTAGCTTATTTACCCGTGTACCCCACAAGGGGAGGTTAGTGGGGACCCCTCAAGGGGAGGCGGCTGCTACTTGGGCAGTCGAGGGGTTGGAGGCACCAAGAAGATGAGTACGGTATTGGGGTTGGTGCCCAAAATATTCTGAATGCTGGGGTAGGTGCCCAGCGGGACTTTCAACAGGGATTTGGCGATAAATGAGGGGGAGGGAAAAAGTAAATGCTCCGGTGATTCGGTGTGTTCATTCTATTATTGCGTTTACTTGCATGATTTCTACTTTATCAATTACTGACAACCCACACTGTGACAGGTTCGAGTAGGGGTGGAATTCGGGACGACGGTGAGGCACCAGTTAGAGGATACTAGCCAAGAGGGCTAGTAAAACGATACTTTATTTTAGTTATTTTTGGTTATGGCATAACTATGTTTAGTTCAACGGTGTTTCATATACTGTGGTTTCTGATGGATGTTGGGAGGAGGACTTTCTTATAATTAACTTGTGAATGATAGGATGTGTATTTGTGGCTTGTTTTCAAATACAAACTGGTTTCAAAGATGTTTTCAAACCAAGTGCCGTGTGGGCACCGATTTTAAAACCCGTGGATTTATCCTTTCAAGTTAATGGCCGCACAAAGAGTTTGCGAAAACGATTTAGAAAACTGGGTGTCGTGTGGGCACCGATTTTCAAAACCCATGGGTTTATGCTATAGACTGTATAAGATAGCGGTGATGGTTTGATGTACTATATCCTCTCCTCGTTGCATGTCATGATTGGAATGGTTAAAGCATTGGAATTGATTGTGACGCCGTGCATATACAAAGGAGACTCCGCCCGTTTGGGGAGTGAATTTGTATATGCGGCGGGTCTGATACGCGCCGGAGGCAAGGTTCATGTAATTACTTAAGAAAAAAAATAGGTACGTTTTTCACTACTTTAGAACCTCCGGGGCGTGACAGATTTTATAGTATCAGAGAAAACGGCTTTAACCAAGGAGATCATGACTAACATCCACAGAATGTAATGACACAAGTGACTAACAAAGTTGATAACCAAAGCATAGGTGTGTCACCTACGAGCGTGAGCGCGGGGAGACAAGGGATAGAGTCCCTGTGTTCGTAGGTCAAGGTGCTAGACCAATTAAGTCTAGGACTAATTTGGTTTCTTTGTATGCACGGTTAATGGCCCGGAACCGCTCTGCAATCAATGGTGCAGAAGAGGATACGGCAGTTCCGGCAACGGTGGAGAATCGGCTACTCCAACAAACGGATTACGTGACATGGCTTAGCACTTTCCTCTTCGGTTAGGAAAGACGAACCCCGAACGGCTCGCCTTCACGAGGATGGCCTACATTGCGACACGATTCGGGTAATACCGACGGTGGGTTTACCCACTTACTGAGAAGCGATTGACAGGACCACCGGGGGGGGGGCGAAAACGACCCCAGCCATAACTTGGGAATGACTTTCCCAACGGGAGCCGACCACCCCGGTATCTGAAGACACCGCAAGGAATCTGAAACACATCAGACAAGGGAATCGATACGTCATGGAGTATCGACAAGAATATAATGGTTGGCCAATTGTGTTTCCTTATTGTGAGGGATGAAGCACATAAAGCCCGCCTCTTTGTAGACGGATTACGGAGCAATACTTTCGAAGTCGTTCAAGTAGTGGAACTTCACACCTTCCAGAGAGTAGTGGATAGGGCCACCATAGTGGAGCACGGATTCGTGGAGACGCGCGCCCGAGGAGAGGACTCGGAGTACGGCAAGGACAAGAAACGACCCCAGCCCTTCTCCGGAGGGGGATTTCCTAGCAGGGACTGGCCAGACATCACCTACGGAGGTGCACCCCCGGGGGATTATTCATTTACGGAAGCACGACCACTGCTTCTGAGGTGACAAACTGGGACAGTTTCGCTTTAACTGCCCCGAACCCGGGAACAGTTCTTCAGAGTCGCGACATGGATGAGAGGTCTTATGCGATGACACGACAAAGGACGCACCACCCGAGGAAAGTAGTAGTAGGAAAGACCCCTTACGAAGAGTAATGTTGGTCTTGACCCCAGGAGAACCCTTAGAAGCAGATACTTGGTACCATCCTGCCCAATAAGGATGCGAAGACTTAGTTGTCTTTGGTGTTGGCCCTTTATTTATGGGTCAAATAGGTCCAACTTCCTGCCTCGAGACAATAGGCCCAGGGGACTAGTGAGTTGGGTTGGGTGAGCCCAATAGGTGGAGTGGGCTGCGGTCCACAATAGACCTAACGGCAAGAGGCCCAATAACAGACCCAACATCCAGGAGGGTTGAGTCCGGTCGAGATTTGTGGTGCGGTGTATGCCGCTTTAAGAGAATCAGTTGCGCACCTCTAAAAGCTCAGGCTTTTGGGGTTAATGGTTAACGCCAACGATCCGACATTTGTGACTTCGTGGTGTCACTGCTAAGAGAATTCGTGGGGATACTCGGAAGGGATAGGCTTACCGAGTAATAGGTGCTAGTCGATTGTGAGAAATCGAGTGTGCCGTCCTGAGGCACACCCGTTCTATTCGTACGGAAGAAGGATGGGAGACTGCGATTGTACATCGACAATCGGGGAATGGATAAGGTCATAGTAAGGGACAATACCCTCGCCTCGGATGGAGGACCTATTCGACCAACTATCAGGAGCGACGGCGTCTTCAAGGACTGATCTGCAGTCCGTCTATCGCCAGGTTAAAATCCGGAGGGATGACATACCGAAAACAGACCTTCGGACTCGGTATGGTCATTACGAGTTTACGGTTATACCGTTTGGACTCATTGTCGTTCCAGCGGTGTTCATGAAAGTGATGAACAGGATCATGGATCCTTTCTTAGACCAGCTAGTAGTGGTCTTTTTAGATGACATCCCGATCTACGCTCGCACAGAAAAAGAGCACGAGGAACACTTGCGAGCGATCCCCCAGACCCTCCGGTACCAGAAAGTGTATGCCAAACTCAAAAGGGGTGAGTTCTGGCTCCGCGTGGTAGACTTGTTGGGACACAGTCTCAGTGTCGGGAATAGTAGGGGACCCGAGGGAGATAGAACTCGTGACCGACTGGGCTCGGCCAACAAAGGGGACAGAAATTCGAAGCTTTCTAGGACTGGTGGGGTACTACAGACGTTTCGAGGAAGACTCCTCAAGGATAGCCGCTCCCGTGAATCGACTAACCCGTAAAGGGGAGAAAGTCGTCTGGTCAACCCAATACCAGAAGAGCTTCGAGGAACTTAAAGACAGACTCACACGGGCACCGGTGCTCACATTGTCGCAGCCCGGTGAGGACTACGAGATCTTTTGTGAGGCATCTCGAAGCGATTTTGAAAGAGTATTGATGCAATAAGGGAAGGTCTTAGCTTACGCATCAAGACAGCCCAAGGATTACGAGCAGAACTACCTACACACGACCTGGAGCTCGCGGCGGTCGCGTTTGCCTTGAAGTTCTGGAGGCACTACCTCTACGGGGCACACTGTAAGGTGTACTCCGACCACCAGAGCCTCAAATTTTTGTTTACGCAAAAGGAGTTGAACTTGCGGCAATGGAGGTGGCTGGAACTACTGAAGGACTACGATTTGTCCATCCATTACCACCCCGGAAAAGCAAACGTGGTGGCCGATGCCTTGAGCTGGAAGGGACAGGCGGGGGAGATGACACTGTGCACCCTTACCCAACAGAATCGGCTAATTGCACAATTCTCGCAACTGAGACTGGAGGTGGTGCCAGCAGGAGCAGTTGCGAAATTTATGCCCTTGGAGATCAAGCCTACGCTGATAGGGAGGATCGCAGAAGGCCAAGCGACGGACCCACAACTACAGCAAGTGCGGGACAGGTTATCCTCGGAACCAGGTGGAGATTTTGTGATCGGCGTCGACGACGTGTTGAGGTTCCGGGGACGAGTCTGCGTACCTGATGTGCCGAAACTAAGGAGGGAAATTCTGGCGGAAGCGCATAACGCCCCCTACACTGCGCATCCTGGAGGTACAAAAATGTACAGAGACCTAAGACAGACCTTCTGGTGGCCTAAACTAAAGAACGATGTGGCGCACTTCGTGGCACGATGTTTGGTGTGCCAACAGGTGAAGGCGGAACACCAACGACCGACTGGAAAACTACAACCATTGCCCATACCGGAGTGGAAATAGGAACGGATCACCATGGATTTCGTGACCGGTTTTTCGCGATCGCAACAAGGACACGACGCGATATGGGTTATCGTGGACTGTTTGACAAAATCGGCCTACTTCATACCGATTCACACGACGTGGACTAAGGATCGGCTGGCGCAGACCTATATCGACGAGGTGGTGAGGTTGCATGGAGTACCATCATCCATAACCTCGAACAGGGACATGCGCTTCGTGTCAAACTTTTGGCGGAGTCTGCAGCAGGCGTTGGGGACCAAGTTGCAGTTTAGCACGGCTTTTCACCCGCAGACGGACGGGCAATCGGAGCGAGTGATCCAGATTCTTGAGGATATGCTTCGAGCTTGTGTGCTAAGCTTGGGGGAGGGGTGGTCGCGTTACCTACCCCTCGTGGAATTTGCTTACAATAATAGCTATCAGGCTAGTATTCGGATGGCCCCGTACGAAGCCTTGTACGGACGCCGGTGTCGATCGCCCATTTGCTGGGACGATTTGGGAGAACGGAAACTCCTGGGGCCAGACCTCGAAGAGGAAACGAAAACAAAGGTTCGCCTTATCAGGCAGCGGTTGCTGACCGCCCAGAGCCGACAGAAAAGTTACGTGGACCGGAGGCAACGGGAGCTGGAATTCTCGGTAGGGGATCATGTGTTGCTACGCGTGTCACCGTCTAAGGGGACGAGACGGTTTGGCATAAGAGGGAAGTTAAGCCCACGGTATGTGGGAACGTTCGAAATCTTGGAGCGCGTGGGGCCAGTGGCGTACCGGTTGGCCTTACCGCCAAATCTCGAACGAGTGCATAACGTGTTCCACGTTTCGATGCTCCGAAAATACTTGTCTGATCCGTCGCACGTCCTCGACGCCTCGGCCGTTGAGCTGCGGGAGGACTTGAGGTACGAAGAAACACCGATGCGGATCTTGGCAAGAGAAGAAAAGAACCTTCGGAACCGGACGACCCCCTACGTAAAGGTGCAATGGAGTAACCATGAGGAGCGCGAGGCGACGTGGGAACTTGAAACAAAAATGAGAGAGTGTTACCCCGAGTTATTTAGTGGGGAGTGAGTTTAAGTTTCGAGGACGAAACTGCTTTTAAGAGGTAAGTGGTGTAATATCATAGATTTTGTAACACTTAATACCTCCTGCTAATAAAGTTTCCGTTTAATGTATTTAACGTAACGGGTTTACTTAAGTCGTTAATTCGGAGGTGCGGGTATTTTTCTGCGATAGAGCTCGGAAAACGGTGAATGGCAGTGCGATCGGATCCGGATTCCGACTTACGGAGCTCCCGGAAAGGGGTAGAAAGTGATCGCAATGGCCAGGGGTGCATCGAAATCCGCGTAAGTGATTTGGCACGCTTTCCGAGGAAAAAGGATAGAATTATCTTTAAGGAATTATCCGGAAGAATCTAAAATGCAGAATTAATTAATTGGAGAATTAATTAATTGGAGAATTAATTAATTGGGGAATTAATTAATTAAGGAATTAATTAATTGGGAATTTTAAATACCCAAAGTGGTTATGTCGTACGAAAAGATATTTCGTTATCTTCTCCCGAAAGAAAGAGAGAGAAAAAGAAAAAGAAAGACGAAACCCTAACCGGAGGAAACAAGAAGAAAGGCGAAACCCTAATCGAAAGAGAACGGCGGTGAAGAAGGTGAAAGCTAAAGGATCCAAACACTCCCGACAAACGCGCCAAAACCGGGAGCGATAACGGATAGCCGTCCCCTACGATTAGAGGTAAACTAATTTTATTTTGGTATAGTTTCGCTCGGTTTTTGGGTATCGTTTTTTCATGAGGTTTAGGAGTAGCCGTTTGCTACCCAACGTGTCGCGCCGCGAAGCCCTAGGGCGTCGCCGCGCGACCGTAATGCGCGCCGCGCGGGGACGGTGCTAGCGCGGCCGCGGCTAGAGCAGCGCGGGATCGATCTCCCCGCGTGGCCGCGGCTAGGGTAAATGCCGCACGGGGCGGGTGCCCGCGCGGCGGCGGCGTCGCACGCCGCGCGGGGCCACGCCCGCGCGGCGTTCGCGGCGCGTGCCGCGCGGTGGCGGGTGCCCGCGCGGCGGCGGCATCGCACGCCGCGCGGGGCCTCGCCCGCGCGGCGGCCGTGGCGCGTGCCGCGCGGGGCGGGTGCCCGCGCGGCGGGGGCATCTCCCGCCGCGCGGGGCCACGCCCGCGCGGCGGCCGCGGCGCGTGCCGCGCAGGGCGGGTGCCCATGCGGCGGCGGCATCGCACGCCGCGCGGGGCCATGCCCGCGAGGCGGCCGCGGCGCGTGCCACGCGGGGCGGGTGCCCGCGCGGCGGCGGCATTGCATGCCGCGCGGGGCCTTGTCCGCGCGGCTGCAGCTTTTGCCGCGCGGGTGGGTGCCCGCGCGGCGGGGGCGGCAATGCTTGCGTCGCGGGGCCTTGCCCGCGCGGCTGCAGCTTGTGCCGCGCGGGCGGGTGCCCGCGCGGCGGCGGCGGTTGCGGCACGCGGGGTTGGTGCCCGCGCGGCCGCGGCGGTAACCGCGCGGGGCCGGTGCCCGCGGGGCCGGTGCCCGCGTGGCCGCGGTTTGTGCCATGCGAGGCCGAGGTCCGCACGACTGCGGAAGGTGCCGCGCGGGGTTGGTGCCCGTGCGGCCGCGGCTTGCACCGCGCGGAGCTAGGGCCCGCGCGGTCACGGCAAACGCCGCGCGGGGCTGGTGCCCGCGCGGTCGTATGACCCGTGACACCGCGGGGGCGGCCGCGTCGCTCGACGAGCACGGGCGCCACCGCCGGGTCTAGTTGTCCTTAGTGTTTTGAGTCGTTTGGGCTCGGTTTATCCACTACTATATTGTTGATCTGACCATGGCTCTTTTGGGGACTACCTCTAGGTCCGAGCGACAACAGAGAGCAAGGTTTAGTCTCCGGAATACGCGTTTCGCATAATCAAGGTGGTAGGTGTTGGTTATTACCGGTGAGGTGTCGTTTCCGAATACTCGTTTTGATAAAGTAGATACGGTTATAATTTGACTAACCCCCTAGCATGTGAATCACTTTTACTATTTCAATCAAGCGGCTGCGGTCGCAGGTGCGGTATACTTTTCTGGTTATAGCGGCTGCGGTCGCAGGTGCGTTATACTTCTCTGGTTATAGCGGCTGAGGTCGCAAGGCATTAAAAACACTCATATTGCTTACACGCACACTGGCAGTTTGGCCACTGCAGAGGGTGTATTTTTTCGGAAAGATGGTAGCTCATTTACCCGTGTACCCCACAAGGGGAGGTTAGTGGGGACCCCTCAAGGGGAGGCGGCTGCTACTTGGGCAGCCGAGGGGTTGGAGGCACCAAGAAGATGAGTACGGTATTGGGGTTGGTGCCCAAAATATTCTGAAAGCTGGGGTAGGTGCCCAGCGGGACTTTCAACACGAATTTGGCGATACATGAGGGGGAGGGGAAAAGTAAATGCTCCGGTGATTCGGTGTGTTCATTCTATTATTGCGTTTACTTGCATGCTTTCTACTTTATCAGTCACTGACAACCCACATTGTGACATGTTCGAGTAGGGGTGGAATTCGGGACGACGGTGAGGCACCAGTTAGAGGATACTAGCCAAGAGGGCTAGTAAAACGATACTTTATTTTAGTTATTTTTGGTTATGGCATAACTATGTTTAGTTCAACTGTGTTTCATATACTGTGGCTTCTGATGGATGTTGGGAGGAGGACTTTCTTATAATTAACTGGTGAATGATAGGATGTGTATTTGTGGCTTGTTTTCAAATACAAACTGGTTTCAAAGATGTTTTCAAACCAAGTGCCGTGTGGGCACCGATTTTAAAACCCGTGGATTTATCCTTTCAAGTTAATGGCCGCACCAAGAGTTTACGAAAACAATTTAGAAAACTGGGTGTCGTGTGGGCACCGATTTTCAAAACCCATGGGTTTATGCTATAGACTATATAAGATAGCGGTGATGGTTTGATGTACTATATCCTCTCCTCGTTGCATGTCATGATTGGAATGGTTAAAGCATTGGAATTGATTGTGACGCCGTGCATATACAAAGGAGACTCCGCCCGTTTGGGGAGTGAATTTGTTTATGTGGCGGGTCTGATACGCGCCGGAGGCAAGGTTCATGTAATTACTTAAGGAAAAAAAATAGGTACATTTTCCGCTCCTTTAGAACCTCCGGGGCGTGACACGTTAAGTCACCGCAACTCTAAAAACCCTGTTCCGGGAGATCCCTGCGTCGGATTTCAGATCCGATTGTGCTGTCGGTCTTCGTTTTTCGTGCTCTTTCACTGAAAAATACTCATGCAACACACCGACCGGCTTACAGAAACTCGATAATTTCGCTCCACTAAAAGGGGTACTTTATTAGAAGGAGGGTAAAATATCACTAAAAAGTCGTGTCATTACACCAGTCACACTTTATAAGAAGTTTCGTCCTCGAAACTTAATTACAACTCTCGCTAAACAACTCGGGAAAACATTCCTTCATTTTCGATTCCAGTTCCCACGTCGCTTCGCGTTCTCGTGGTTGCTCCACTAGACCTTTACATAGGGGATGGTCCGATTGCGCAATTTCTTATCCTCTTGTGCCAAGATCCGCACCGGCGTCTCCTCGACGCTCAAGTCCTCTTGTAACTCGATAGTGGATACATCTAGGGCGTGAGAGGGGTCGGGGAGGTACTTTGTAATATCATAGATTTTGTAACACTTAATTCCTCCTGCTAATAAAGTTTTCAGTTAATGTATTTAATGTAATGGGTTTACTTAAGTCGTTAATTCGGAGGTGCGGGTATTTTTCCGTGATAGAGCTCGGAAAACGGTGAATGGCATTGCGATCGGATCCGGATTCCGACTTACGGAGCTCCCGGAAAGGGGTAGAAAGTGATCGCAATGGTCAGGGGTGCATCGAAATCCGCGTAAGTGATTTGGCACGCTTTCCGAGGAAAAAGGATAGAATTATCTTTAAGGAATTATCCTGAAGAACCTAAAATACGGAATTAATTAATTGGAGAATTAATTAATTAGAGAATTAACTAACCGGGGGATTAATTAATTAAGGAATTAATTAATTGGGAATTTTAAATACCCAAAGTGGTTATGTCGTACGAAAAGATATTTCGTTATCTCCTCCCCAAAAGAAAAAGAAAGACGAACCCTAACCAGAGGAAACAAGAAGAAAGGCGAAACCCTAATCGAAAGAGAACGGTGGTGAAGAAGGTGAAAACTAATGGATCCAAACCCTCTCGACGAACGCGCCAAAACCGGGAGCGAGAAAGGATAGCCGTCCCCTACGATTAGAGGTAAACTAATTTTATTTTGGTATAGTTTCGCTCGGTTTTTAGGTATCGGTCTTTCATGAGGTTTAGGAGTAGCCGTTTGCCACCCAACGCGTCGCGCCGCGAAGCCCGAGGGCGTCGCCGCGCGACCGTAATGCGCGCCGCGCGGGGACAGTGCCAGCGCGGTGGCGGCAAAACACCGCGCGGGATCGATCTCCCCGCGTGGCCGCGGCTAGGGTAAACGCCGCGCGGGACGGGTGCCCGCGCGGCGGCGGCGTCACATGCCGCGCGGGCCATGCCCGCGCAGCGGCCGCGGCGAGTGCCGCGCGGGGCGGGTGCTCGTGCGGCGGCGGTGTCGCATGCCGCGCAGGCCATGCCCGCGCGGCGGCCGCGGCGTGTGCCGCGCGGGGCGGGTGCCCGCGCGGCGGCAGCACCGCACGCCGCGCGGGCCATGGCTTCTGGGAGCCTGTTTTGTGTGTCGGAGGTGTTTGTGCACAATTTGGACACGAGTGTTGGACTTTGGGCTTAAATGGATCACGTGGGTGATCAGTGGACTCCGTCGGATCTTCGGAAGTGGTTTCGCACGAAATGGATATTAAAATTGGGCTCGGCGCGAAGTTTGGACAAAGGAATACCTTTCCGAGTGCCTTCGGCAAATTTTGGAGTTAGAATTTGGCAAATCGGACAGCAAATTCGGATTCAGCATGCGAAAACGGTTAAAATGGACTACCTACTTGACGTTTTGCGCAACCGGTTACTGTTCACGCCGGAACAGTAACTCCGGCGGCTGGCGGACGGCGGCGGTGGCGGCGGAGCGCGGCGGGCAGCGGCGGAGCGCGGCGGCGCGCAGGCGCGGGCAGCGCGCGGGGCGCGGGGCGCGGGCTGCGCGCGGTCCACGGCCGGCGTGCACCAGAGGATGGGGACACGTGGCAGGTCTTGATTGGTCGGTTCTGTGGACCGGGACCACGGAGTAGGCAGGCCTGGTGCATGGACCGGGGTGGACACGTGGTGGTCATTGGTTGGCCGGTCCACATGCGCGCGGTCCACGGTGCAGGCGAGGTCTACCTCGGGCGGCGTGCCTGGCAGGGGCGCAGCCGTCGCGCGCAGGCGCGACTGTCGCGTTGACCAGCGCCACGTGTCGATCCCCGGGGGTGGCCACGCGGCGCAACGGGAGTGGTGGCTCCCGCTGTTGCCTGTTTTGTGGGCAACGTGGAGGCCCAGGAAGAATCCAGGCGTGAACAGTGTTGGGCCGGGCCCGACACTGTAGCAGCCCGGAAACTTCCGGCGCCCGAATGTTGGGACATGTTGGGTATTTCCTGAAATGTTGAGCTGGGTCTATTTAAGGCCGATTTCAAGGTGAGTTTTGGGCTTCTTCTGGGCTTCTTCTCTCCGAGAGTTGTATATGAAGGTTCTTCCTCTTGGGCTGCTGCATCTCGCGGAGAAGTTTGAGAACTTTTGGAGGCACACACTTCGAGGTTGCTGATTTTAAGGCGCGGCGCGATGCTCGTTCATTTGTGACCCCCTTCGTCGCATTTCGGTGCGTGGACTCTCCCGAGCTACCCAGGCAGTACTTTTCAGTGATTCTTGCGCCATCGTCTTCACGACAGGTAGGGCTACGTTTCCCGTGTTTACTAGTTTTTCCCTTTCCGAGTTTTCATGGGTTTTTTGGATCATCTTGTGACCTCATTTTCTTGGACGGAGTTTTGGACAGCGGTGCGGTATTTTGGCGATATCTTCGCGCACAGGCATCGGATTGGGGTGATTCAAAAGGCGTTTTACATCTACACATCACGAGGAATATCCCCAAATTTTCTTGGAATTTTCTGTATATTTTTCGAAGGTGAAAAATCTCTGTTTACAGGAATTAGTGCTATAGTTTTTGAGAGCAGTTTATTTCGGGGTGGTTCCCTTGTCGAATTTGTTTCTCAGTGTAGGAAACTCGGATTTGAGCGTGCAGGTAGTCGTTTCGACGGGTTCTTCGCGAGGATTGTGACAGTATTTTTCTTGGAATTTTCCGGGCATTTCTCGCAGGTAAAAACAGGGCATCTTTGGGACTGAATTCTGGACAGCATATGTTTGGATACTTGTGTGCTTATTTGTGTGTATATTGGGGATATTTTGTACAGTGATCGCGACGGTTTGGCTTGTTTGGGCGAGAGCACTATTTGGACAGGAAATTAGCGCTCCAGGTGGGTGGTTGCTATACTCCTCATTTTCTGACAAACTCCTAGGAATATTGGAGAGATCCTCTCATTGGTTACATTGAATGATCAACTTTGGACATGCATGCTTAAAGTAAAATAACTGTGAGCCTATCAAATGAAAATTACTGTTGTGGAACTCTGATAGTGGTTGGGGGTTATACATGTTTGTATGGATATAGTTGTGGCACTTAACCTTGCATGTGGAATTTACTTTTATGTTGGAATAAAATGAAATATCTTGTGGGAGGGTACCACTTGAGGATCTTTTGGGACATGCATAGGTGGATGATTTAGGTGAGGGAAAATTGTGGATTTTAAACATGTGTGGTTGGATAATGATTTAGCATGGTGGTTATATCTATGCGGAGCTATTAATTGATACACATGTGGAGCCATTATTTGTCACACTTTCTTTATCTTTCATGAGGACATATGCATGCTTGTTTGGACATCTAGGTAGGCCATCTTTTATCGCTACACTTTCATGCTGGAACTTGACTTAGGAGAAACCTTGTTTGTTTCTTTTCTCCTTTCGTTAGTCAGGTGGTACTTGTTACTCGGGTTTGAGCAGGGGTTTGGGGATAGTGTACCCGGGGCCTGGATTATGGATTATGGGTTTTGGCGGCGACCATGGATATTGGGCGGTTGACCGGATGTCGGTTATAGGACATCGGTGATAGGGCATGATTATGGATTAGAGGGTTTTGTGGCAACCGCGGATAGTAGGCGGTTGACCAGATGTCGGATGTGGGACATGATTGTGATTGTGGGTTATTCCGGCGACCGCGGATATTGGGCGGTTGACCGGAGGTCGGTTGTTAGACCTGGTCGTGGATTTTGGGGTACTGCGGCAATCGCGGATATTGGGCGATTGACCGGATGGTTACTTTCGCATATGATTGGGAATCAGTTTTCTTTTAGTGGAGGGTTGTGTTCCACTGGGGCTTTATAGTTGTGATCCAGTCCTGCTTTTGATACTTATCACACCGGCGCGGTTATTGCCCGGTGATGCTTTCCTCGTGTGGGTCGCTCCCCTCGAGATCCCCTCCGGAGGCCAGGGCCAGACAGTTATTGACAGTTTTGCTATCACATCGGCGCGGCTTATTTGCCCGATGATGAGGGCGGCAGCAGGAGTTTTGCTATCACATCGGCGCGGCTTATTTGCCCGATGATGAGGGCGGTACAGATTGGGTCCATCTGGGATGGTCGGTTACTGTTGCATACGGTTATTCCAGTCTAGGACTGCATTTTAGAGGCATAGTAGTGGTAGTTTCATTTCTTCAGCAGCCATTATTGCTTACCACACTTCTTTCCTTTTTGCCTCTGGTAGACTAGTGGGTGTGTCAGAGTTTGAGGTTTTACCCACTAGGGGAGGCTACTGGTTTACTAGTAGTTCTCACCCCTATTCTTCTTTCCTCTTTTTCTTCTCCCTTGTTTTGCAGTGTCTTCTGCGGGTGCTGCTGGGCTTTCAGCGGCGGGTCGAGGAGAGAGGAGGGCTGAGTAGATAGATCTCGAGGCAGGATGAGCGAGTTAGCTGGACTGTTGGTGTACCCATGTTTCCTCAGACGGTTGTACTTTTACTTTTGGGACTGGCTATTGCCAGCAGGTTGTATTTATTTTTGGTGAGCTGGGAGAGACAGATGTATCATTTATACAGATGTATTGTATTTTATTTCCAGCTTCAGTCTGAGATGTATTAGTTTTAGTTCAGCTTTGTTTTTATTGCTCTTTTATTATTATCTCTTATATCTGAGCAGGTTTGGCGCTTCGTGTATGCGGGAAATACCGTGTGCACGGCGGATCTGTAGATGGGCCCGGGTTCCGGTTTACACCCAGGGCGTGACATCCTCGGCCTGCGCGACAACCGCACGCAGCAGCCGTGCGCCGCCGCCGCTGGCTGCGCGGCGGCCACGCGCCACAGCCAGCCGCTGCCCCCGCGGCGCTGCCGCAGCAGCTGCTGCCCCGCGCGCTGCCAGGGCCCGCAACGCGCGCACCCCAGCGCGCCCAAGCCGCGCGGTGCCGCCTCTCCGCGGCACCCGCAGCGCTGCTGCGTGCCAGCGCGGCCCCTGCGCAGCGCCCCGCGCGGCGCCTGCGCATGTGCCTGCGCGCACATGCGCGGCGCCCGCGCAGCGCCCGACGCTGCACTGCTGCTCGCCCGCGCGCACACCCGCTGCTTGCAGTCTGCCAACTATGCCGCACGCGCCCCCGTGCGGCCACCACCTCGCCGCAGCAACCAAACCAATAGGACAATCAGTCCAAACCCACACCAAAACTTCCTCAAATCCCTACTCCAACCAACCAAAACCAAAAACAAGTTTCTTCAAAAAAAAACAGCACTTACCTAGTTTTGAGGCTCGACGCGCGTGTGCTCCGATCGCTCCACTTGGCTTCACACGGCTACTAGCAGGGGGGTCCACACCAACACCACTTCCATTCCCTTCCTTTTTCCCCTTCTCTTTCTTCTTCTTCTTCCTTCTTTTCTCTCTTTCTCTCATTTCTCTGCTTCACTCCATTTCCTCTGCTTGGCTTGGAGATGAAGGTGACGTGTCACTTAATTAGCAAATGGCTAATTAAGTGGGTGGCAGCTGTAGTGTCACCATTTAATTAAAACCCCCACTCTCTCTCTCTCTCTCTCTCTCTCTCACTTAATTCCATTTCTTTTAATTCCCATAATTTCTCTTTCATTCTATCAATCCTCCCAGACCAAAGCCACAAAAGCCACTAATTAATTAACAAAATTTAATTAAATAATCCATAAAAGCCCACAACAACTCACTTTTTGCCTTCGGGGCCTCCGCCTCTGTCCGGGACCTCCCGAACTCCGCTGTAATATGAAAATACACATGTCCACAGCTTTTTTTCTCCTCAAAAAGCTCAACCGTTGAGTCGGGGTGCTTAATCCAAAAACCGGCTCCAAAATTGTCAGTTCCGACTCACTTTTCGCCTTCGGGTCCTCCGCGTCAGTCCGGTACCTCCCGAACTCCGCTGTAAACACAAAGTACACCTGTTCCAAGTATTCCCAATTTTTCTGCACTCCACTGCGAAGTCGAGGCTTCCCCGAAGCCAGTCCTCTATCGGTGCACAATGCCCGGAAAACCCCGAATCAAGCTGGGGCTTCCGCGTAGAACCGAATCAAGCCGAACTCATCTGTAAACATGATTTGGACTCATCCAAAGTAAATCCTCCACATCACGCCATCTTGCGAGGTCGGTGCACTATGCGAAATCCCGGTACTCTACACAAACTCTCAAAGCTAAGTCGGAGAACCATCTCCACAACCAAATCAAAATGACACAATCCATGATCTAGGATAATCCCATCAATCTCAGCAAGGAATCTCAACTCGCTTGACACTAGCAACTCATCCCACAGAGCTCTAAAAATCCTCTCGGCCCTCTGGCACGAGAACACATGCATCCTGAACCTACTCAACCTCTTTGGAAGATCTCGATAATTTAAAACCATTTTCAAATCTCAGTTTTCATTAAAACCGGTCCGACGATTTTTAAAACGGTTCATATGCCAATCTAATGCCAACTAAATATGCAGTCTAGTGTCAAATCACTTCTAGATCATGCTAAAAATATCTGGGGCTCGCAATTGTCTTCCTACAATTTTCTAGGCAACTATCAGATTTACCAGCTATGCAATAAATAAGCTAAACATGATCAACATGCATACAATAGTTTTAGAGGGCATTCCATACATCTTGAAGAAATTCCAACCCACCTCAAATGCTTTCCGCAGGCAAACACTGAAGTCGGTGAAGCGCCGCGCCGCTCACTGTCAAAAAATCTGCCGGACATGCCCAAAACCGTGCCGCACGCGCGCGCGCTGTCGCGATCCTCAGAAATATTCTCGGAAGCTCGAACAACCCTCTCGAGTCCTCTAGTAAAATCTGCATGCACTCCGGCCCTCGCTGTCCACTCACAGCACACGCGCAAGCATGCCTCGGCTCTGTGCGCGCGCGCTGTCGCGATCCTCGAAAATATTCCCGAAAGCTCGAACAACCCTCTCGAGTCCTCTAGTAAAATCTGCGCGCACTCCGGCCCTCGATGTCCACTCACAGCACACGCGCAAGCATGCCTCGGCTCTGCGCAGTAAAAACCCGAGCTCAGCCAAACAGCACCAAAGTCGCTCCCAAGGTGCAAACATGGAAAGAATAACCCATTTCCATTCAAAAACCTCTCTCAAATCCATCTAAAGAATTCCAAAAAACCAAACTTGGAGAAATATGTCACTTACCTCTCATGCGGCTCGACGCGCGCGCGACTCTGCTCTAGACCAAGCAGCAGGAAAACAGCACACTCCTTAATCCTCTTCTTCTCCTTCTTCTTCATCTCTTTCTTTTCTTGGCTTTCTCTCTTTTCTTTCTTCCTTTCTGTCGTGGAGAAGAAGGCAGGGGCTGGGGGCTTCTTTATAGAAGAAGGAGTGGGGCAAAACACTTGGGATGTAGTGTACCAGATCTTGGTATATTAGTAAGTATAAATAAAAATGGTAGGAAATACCATTTTTATTGAGCTTAGAGAAGTAAAGAATGATTTAGAAGTGAATTGGGCCCAAATCGGGGTAAAAATAAGGAACCTAGAATTTTATATGAGAAAGCGGCCCAGATTTTAGTAGGAAACTCATAGTGTCAGAAAATTCTGGGAGCTAGGTAAATATGTTTTAAGGCCATAGTAAAAGTTTCGCGTTGATCGGATACCCGGAAAGTGAGAACGGGGTACGCCAGCGATTCTAAATACAACAAGTTTTTTGGTGACCCAGGAATGGTCCAAATGGAAAATTAAGAGTACCTTGAGGTGAATCAAGTTAAACCGATTCTGCCTGTCAAATTTGAGCGAAATCAGGCGAGAAACGGATGAGAACGGACGAAAACAGGCGAAACAGGCGAAATCCGGAATTTGGCCGTACATTCGGGCGCCCGAAAGTTACTATAGCGCGCCCGGAAATTACTGTAGCAAGCCGGGTTATGGGTACTGTAGCAAACCCAGTTCAGCTTGGGCGGACCGGTTACTGTAGCAGCCCGGACCGGATTGAGGTTGCGCCCGAAAAGTAATGTAGCGCGCCCGAATCTCGTGGTGGCACGGATCCCGAGGCACTTGGCACGGATCCCAAGGAAGTTGGCACGAATCCCGAGGTATGGCATGAGGTGCGAGGCGTGCAGAGGCGCAACGCGCGAGGCGCGGGGCAGGCGGGGGACGCCACGTGGCGTCTCCCCATTGGCCACAGCCGCCGAGGGCGCAGACCCGCGCGGGGAAGGCGTGCGGGCCCTGGCGCGGCGTCAGCGGGGGCAGGCAATGCGTCGGCCTCCCGTTGGCGGGTCAGCGGGCGACGCCACGCGTCGCTGCGGCCGTGCGTCAGCACGGGCGTGGGTGCGGTCCACGTGGCGGTCGCCTATTTGCCGCCGCTGTTCCGTGGTCGCGGCGCACGGGTCCATGGACACGTGTCTCTTCGCGATTGGCCGGGCGATGGTGACGTGGCGCCTCGCTAGAACGGCCGGGGCGCGTGGACCGCGGGGCTGTTTACTGTAGCAGCCCGAAAACCCATTTCGGGCGCCCGAAAGATGCGCCAGAAAGTGGGATTTCAGCCTATATGGGCCCGAATGGCCCCATTTCTCCGCCTTTCTCCTTTTTGCTCGCACCGAGAGGCTAAGGGGAGGGAGAGGGCGATTCGTGGGGGGATTTCGAGGACGCGCGAGCATGCCGTGGACCTCGTGGAGCGCGCAAGGTGTTCCAATGAGCCGGATGATGCGTGCATACGCATTGGACGGTGCGACAATATCGAGGTAGGTCCCGTTTGTCATTTTGCGGTGTTTTTGGGCACAATATTGAGATTTCCTTTTGGGTTTTGGATTTGACCCCATGCCTTTGTGCATGATAGGGACCATGTTTTACTGTGCCGTTTTACTACACGAAGCATCGCCGGGTGTTTGGCGCGCATCGTTTTGCGTGCAAGCTTGGGGAAGACTTACACCGTTTTGCGTGCGGACTCGACGAACGTGCACTGTTTTGAGCGCAAACTCGAAAAGCGTGCACCGTTTGGCATGCAACGTCGACAAAGGTACGTGCTCCGTTTTGCGTGCCGATGGAATTAACGTGCACCGTTTTACGTGCAGTCTCTAATATTACGAATCGTTTTGCGTGCAGGGCTAGAAGAATGTGCACTGTTTTGCGTGCAACCCTACAGTGAGGCGTGCACCGTTTTGCGTGTAGATTTGAGGTACGTGCACAGTTTTGCGTGCAGGTTGAATTGACGCGCACCATTTTGCATGTGGGTTTAGTAACGTGCATCGTTTCACGTGCAGGTTCAGTGGACGTGCACCGTTTTGCGTGTAAGCTCGAGGAAATGGAAACTAACACGCGGAGACCAATTGCAAGTGTCTACAAGCAATTGAGGGCAATCCAAGGTGGGGGATTCTACCGAAACTGGGTGACCTCTCCCCTTGCTCCTTTGCTTTTATTTAGAAGCATGATAGTAGCCTGTTAGAGGCGTTAGGTAATTATGGTTAAGATTGCATGTGTAGATGGACGCAGATGAAAAGTGCAACTGTTGGTTGCCAAAGATAGATGATAAATGTGCATGTGTAGATGGACACAGATGAAAAGTGAAACTGTTGGTTGCCAAAGATAGAGGATAAATTGGCATGTGTAAAGAGGACTTAGGAAAAAGATGCAAATCTTGATTTATCTAAATAGATGATAATTGCATGCGTATAAGTAAATACTATTTTATGAATGAGATGAAAATAATTGCATGCATGAAAGTGTTTAGCCATTTATGATTGTGATCATGCTAGGGTATAACCCTAGGAATTATGTGACATAAGAGAAAAGAACATGTTGGTAGTAAGACTAGGAGAAAACCTAGATCCAAGGTTTACTGAGTGACATCAAACTTAGGAGCTTATCCTAGGATTGAACGAGTGGCATTGTCTTAGGAGATAACCTAAGGACACTGGATAGAGTGATCAACATAGAGTCAAGGAACTCTAGGATGAGTATGACATGGAACTTAGGTAAAAGGAACCTAAGGTGAACTAGAGGAGTTTAAACTCACAGACAGGAAATTAGAGTCAGTGTAACTCGAAGATAAAAGTGGAACAGGAAATTAGAGTCAGCGTAACTCTAAGATAAAAGTGGAACAGGAAATTAGAGTCAGTGTAACTCTAAGATAAAAGTGGAACAGGAAATTAGAGTCAGTGTAACTCTAAGTTAAAAGTGGAACAGGATAATAGAGTTAAGTTAACTCTAGGATTCAGTGAGGAATCAGGAAGGTGGGATAAGATCCCAAGGTTAAAGAATTAAACAAATATAACCCTAGAAAGTCATAAGGTATCTGGGCAAAGGGACATCAACTTTAACTTCAACTTGAGTTAAATAAAATGAAAGAGAAATGTTTAAGAGTCCAGGAGACTCTCTAGTTACCTGTGTGGCAAGACCCAGGGTAAGAAATGAATTAATGAAAAAGAGAAAGCTAAAAGTGGTTAATAAGAAAGACAAGCAAATTGCTCAAAAGAAAGAGAACAGAAAGAAAATGCAAATGGTGCATTCAGGTTGAGACTCGTCAGTTGGGAGCGGGACTCCTTGGGCAGTGACCCGTTAGACGAGGTACCTGGGAAAGGTTAAAGGAAAAAGTGAAAGTGATTGCCAGTGGCAATGTGAGCTGAAGGCTCGAGTGAGAAAGAAAAGAAAAGCAAGTGCTTAAGAGTAAAGACAAGGACAAATGCATAAGTGCAAAAAGGGCTAAGTGCCAAGAGAAAAGAAAATAAAAGATAAGAAAAGATAATAAAACGGGCGTGGCCTACGAAGGTGCAATGTGGTTTTGCGGGACGTAAAGGGCTTGCCCTCTCCCCGGGCGCACCAGGATCGGACGTAAAGGGCAGTGCCCTCTCCTAGGTCGGTGGCCCGAAGACACATTTACTTCGTAGGGGCGGGATAACACTCGCGGGTGTTATCGGCAACCTTAGAAATTCCTGTCTTATGGTAGCATGACTGCCGGGCTGGGGCCCATGGGACAAGAATTTTCGAGGGTTAACTTTAACTAAACCACCAGAATGTAAAAAGAATAAAGTGGTAATAGAGTGGCCAAGGTGGCCGGGTTAGTGTAACCCTGTATACAGCGGCATAGTGGCCGAGTGTTGGTCAGTTGCCTGGTATGGCTAGACAGAGTAGCGTTTGGTCGTTGAGTATACACAGATAGTGTAGTGACTTATGATATGCATAGCAGCATTTTATATTGAGGTTATAGTTTCCTAGCATTCTATTATTATTGCTTCCATTGGACCAAGTGGTGTAGGACACTTTTTCTCGGTGGTTGAACCCACTGGGAACTCGGTCGTAGTTCTCACACCCCTTGGGTGACATCCCCACAGGTTCAGGTATGGATACAGTAGTCGAGATGGATACAGGTGCAGTCAGCGAGGCATTCGACACGGGCAAGGGCCCAGCAGCATAGAGACCTAGAGGGTCTAGATGATATACCCTTCTTTTATGTTTTGAGTGAACCATGTACTGTGAGGAAAAGGATTGTAATATTATTTAATTGTAAGTTGAGAGATGTAAAAATGTGATAAAGTTTATTTATGGTTCATTCTTATCATGCTTTCATATCTGCTTAAACTATTTGTTTATCAAATGAAAGTTTTAAATTAGTAGTGATCTTACTCTGATATTATATCTCATCATACACATTGTTTTGATTCGAGACGATTGTTACCGTTCCTTTCGGGTAGCGAGAGGTCGTGCCCGATTGGCGGGTCTGTTAGCGTGCCCGAACCGACCGAATTGGCGGGCTCGGGCCGTGGCAGATATGGAGTGGTATCAGAGCCTAGGAATAGTCCTAGGTGGTTAGCAAACCTTAGGGAGACCCTAGGGATTAGGCACGAGAGGGTGCGTGGGTTCTGGGCGAAAGTACTTGATTGGTTTTTGTTGTTCCCAAGAAGGATATTGGGAATGGATCGAGGGTAATGAGCTTTCGTTCTTCGGACTATTGCGTTGGCGGCCGACAACGTAATATTAGAGATGAAAGGGAGTGCCCTCTTATACTTTCGCATGGTAGGGTCGACGGGCCTTTTTGTCAGTGTTTAACTTACGCGTCGCTCAATTGGCTGAATTTGGGCTAATCGTTTCGTGGTGGTGTGCATGTTAGTGAGGACACCACGTAGGGAGACGCGCTTGTCTCGACTCAAGCCGCGAGAGGGCTCTGGGTGGAACTAAGTACACGAGCTGCGATGGAAGGTGGCCGCACTTGTTGGAGTGGTCCAGCAGTGGACTGATGCTTCTTGCCGACAGGCGGAAACTTCCCGCCGGCTGGGAGGCGGATTCCGACGCCTAGGAGTGGCGTCAAGGCGACAGTCGGAGCAGATCAATAGACTCCAGTGGCTGATGGCGCAGCAAGCTGAGGCTGCGTGAATGACGCATGAGCGCCTGGTGTCGCCGCATGTTGGGGCGACAATAGAAGGAATGGTAATGGCCGCCGAGCTTTTGTCGGCGCGCCCTGCACCTACAGTGAGAGGTGTTATAGGCGGGTGTCGGCTGACTTGCTGACAAAGCATGACTGATGAGTTCCGATGAGAGACCGACTCGTGAAACGACGGTGATCGCTGTGTTGCGAAAGCCAAGTTGCTATGTCCTAAAGGTTAGGACCGGAAAGATTTACGGGCCAGGTGGCGAAAGTTCGCCCTGATGATGGTAGTGACCGTGTGGCATATCTTGTGGCTAATTGCCGCATAGTGTGGCTGGTAAAACCCAGGGTAGGGTTCGAGATTCGAAAACCTTGCAAGTAAGCGGGAGTTTTATGGCGCCGGTCTGATGGATCGGTGTAACGGCAAGGATTGCCACCGCAGGGTTCGCGTGTTAAACACCAGAGTTGGTGAACAGTTATTGTGATGCCTCAACCCAGTGGGAGAGTTGCACAAGAGTCGTAGGTGAGTTTAAGCAATCGCTTAGCACCTTGGATTACGCAAGTCAGTGTGGGGGCGTAGGACGCCCAACCGTTTGGGTGCTCATGGAGCACATGTACCGTTTAGCCAGAGAGAGCTGGTTTGGTGGCACCTTAGCTTTTGCTAAGTGTGGCCAGAGTCGATAGAGAGTTTGGGTCGTGGATTGACGGCTAGTTCGAGATGTTTGCTCAGTGAGCGTAGTGGTCGCGCGGCGACGACTTGCGGGTTCGCTTGGGGACGATCCGTGCCTGGACCATGTTTGTGGACTGTGGGCCTGTAGCCCAGTGGGCAGGCGCAGTCGGCTGTGAGAGACAGCGGCCCGAGACCTGAGGGCGGGGCATGATAGAGATTTAGTCGGGGCGGTAGTCCGAGCGATGACCCGGAAACGTGGAATGCCACGAATGAGCATAGAGGCTGTTAGTACACTGATAATGTAGATGTGACCAGGCCATAGGGCTAGTGATGATTGAGATGCTGTTACTCCTAGTGGGAGTGTGGGTGCAGTAATCCTAAGTGAGGATCTACCATATGACGATAGGGTCCGTTTGTGTAAACTAGAGTTATTGCACGGTGTCAGGTTAGAGGTTTGGCTATAGGCCTATATTGGACCGTGGTCTGTGGACCTATAAGTAGTTCGAAATGGGCGGGTTAACTGATAACTCGTGGACTTAGAGTGCTAGTAGCGTGTGGAATAGCTGATAACTTGTGGACTTAGAGCGCTAGTAGCGTGTGGAATAGCTGAGAACTCGTGGTTTGGCCTTGCCCTCCACATCAGGTAGCGGAGCAGCAGGGAAAATGCGGTAAATGTGACTGGTTGCAGATGCAGCCTCGTTGTGGAAAAATGATGGCGGAGTTAGTATGGAATTTCGCGAGTAAAGATTGGGTCATTCGTGACAATTGAGGGAGCAAGTGCTCGACTATGTCTTCACCTACTTAGTGAAAGTGGCCAGACACAAGGTCTGAAATTTCCCTGAGTGGAGATAGGGACCCACGAATAAGATATTCGTGTAGTTTTGGTAAGCCCAGCGTTTAGGGGCATAATCCCTCTTATTCGATCAGTTTTGAATTGAGATGAGATTTAAGTTTCGCGGACGAAACTCTTTTAAGGGGGGTAGATGTAGTGTATCAAATCTTGGTATATTAGAAAGTATAAATAAAAATGGTAGGAAATACCATTTTTATTGAGCTTAGAGAAGTAAAGAATGATTTAGAAGTGAATTGAGCCAAAATCGGGGTAAAAATAAGGAACCTAGAATTTTATATGAGAAAGCGGACCCAGATTTTAGCAGGAAATTCATAGTGTCAGAAAATTCTGAGAAAATTTCGGGAGCTAGGTAAATATGTATTAAGGCCACAGTAAAAGTTTCGCGTTGATCGGATACCCGAAAAGTGAGAACGGGGTCCGCCAGCGATTCTAAATACATCAAGTTTTTTGGCGACCCAGGAATGGTCCAAATGGAAAATTAAGAGTACCTTGAGGTAAATCAAGTTAAACCGATTCTGCCTGTCAAATTTTGTCACGCCCCGGGGTCGAAACTGCAACCCGGGCTTGCCAACAGATCCGCCACCTATGCCAACCTGCATAAGCGAAGCGTCCTACCTGCAAGTAAAGTACTACAGCTAAGCAGATATCAGAGCTATAAATAAAAATCTGTTGTATAACTAAAATCAATCACTGTACAACTGGAAATAATACAACAATGTCCGTCTCCCAAAAATAATAATAATACAATATCCTCAAATACAAGCTCTGAACCCAACCGGGAGGTAACTCCAATAAATACATCAGTGTACAGTCTCTCAATACATAATATATCCTCACTACATCAGTCTCTCAAAAGAGGAAAATAAAATAACTAATCTACTTAAGATCTCCTCTAGAGGGGTACCGCTACTCTCCGACGACGGGTAGGGATCTAGCACGCGACTCCCTCGCCTCGAACAACAACCGCAGAATCCGCAACACCCGCTAAGACTCTGCAAAACAAAGGAGAGAAAAGAAGGGGAGGGAAAAAACCCCCAACGGGTGTGAGAACTACACCTAAAAAGGGAGTCCTCAGTGGGTATCGCCACCAGGCCCGACGATCTGCCCACTAAGTCCACTAGAGGCATAAGATAACCAAACTAGTGAATATAGAAATAGGAAAGCTGGAGACTCTCAACAGCTACCATGCCTCTATCTAAATGCTCAAATGGGGAAAACTCTGATAAAGATATGCAACACTCGCACACGAGGTGCTCAATTGACCTAATCGAGCTGACTGCCACATCGGGTCCAGTCAAACCTGCGCCCACCTACAACCACCTCCCACTGACGGGCAGGAATCACGTAGTGCATCCAAACGGACTAACTCGCTACCGAGTAGTGGCTCATGCAGGCTATAGTCAAAATCCACGCTCTCTCTCAGAACGGATAACTCAAGATCACCAAGCCTCTCGCACAACGGTCAACAACTCACAAAGACCTCGGGACCACAGTCCCCAAATGGATCCCAACAACACTAGCACTAGTCTAAACACAGCTACTAGACTCCAATCGGTCCCCCTGACGCGAGTGAAACAAGAAAGGCAAATATCTGTAATAAACCCAATCTAGTGCCACCAGTAAAACTGGCATTGCCTGCTCAGCGGAATCTGCACACAAGGCTCGAAACCGCGGGATCGGCCCGCACGGCTCGCATCCCAAAATAAGTATCAGACCGGCACACAAGGCTGGGACCGAAAAGCCTATCTCCGGAGTGGCGCTCGAGGGGAGCGACCCACACGAGTAAAGTATCTCAGTAACAAGTATCTCTGCATAGCAGGACTTCGATCACAAATCTGATCAAAGTGGGAAAACTCAACCACCAAAGAAAGACCCGACCTCAATCGGATGCAACTAAACGATAAGTGGGAAACTCCATCCACTAGAGAAAACTGTTACCCAAATCTGGTGCATAGATAAGAATCCGGTCAACCGCCCAATATCCGCGGTTGCCGCAAAGCCCCACAACTAATCCAACCTGTCACAGACACGAAGTCCCGACTACACTACCCAGACTCCTGCTCGAACCCGAGCAACACTGACCACCTGACTAACAAAGAAGGAGAAAGGAAAAGCATGGTTTCTCCTAAGTCAAGTTCCAATAAGTAGTGTAGCAATAAAGGGTGGCCTAACTATATGTCCATACAAGCATGCATTTGTCCTCAAGAAAGATACAACAAAGTAATCCACATGCCTACACCTGACCATAATCCTCGATCATAATAACTCCTCAGAGTACAAATCCGCACATAGCTACTAAATCCTGCCCCAATGCATAAACCAACCACATAAAAGGCTATGTGCTAACTTGGCATGTTACATAATCACATAGGGTAACATTATCCTAGGTAAGCTTACACTATTCACCAACATAAACATCCAAATCATGCAAGTCCTCAGTATACATCATAAATACTATTCTTGCAATTATTTAAACAATTATCATTATTAAGCTTACCTACCTTACAAACATAAACCATGTACCCTAAACATGCATGCATCCTAACATACAGAATTAGAGAACCGTCCACTGGTTCTGGAAACAAAGCACCCACCTGAAGCGCTTTCCGCAGGCAAAGCCGAAGTCGGTGAAGTGTGTAGACGCTCACAGTCCAAAATCTGCCAAAATTGCACCCTCGGTACATGTCGCGCAAGCCTTGGCTCCAAAAAACTAAAAACACCCGGAATCCACTATGTCCAATTTTCTCCAGTTCCAACAGGTCCAGCAACACTTGCAAACACCACTGGGTACAACAATAAGGTCCAGCATTACACTTAAACCAAAATATTCCAAGTATATACAACATTAGAAAACAGCCGCAAAGATGTACAGTTTTCACCTATAGAACGGATTCTGAAAAATCCAACAAAATTACTGTCGCGTTCCTCGCGTCGATACCTTCGAAACGAGTACCTGCACGTCAAATTCCGAGCCCCGTAGGCCGAGTTACAAATTCCACAACATAGGGCGCTCACAAACACACAACCACACATCTGTATTTCCATGCACAGATAAAGGGAGAAGAATATACCTTCGGGCAAATCTCAGAAAAATCCACAAAAAATATGATGAGAATCCTTGCAACGCATAGATGCAAAAAGTGTATAGGAGAGTCTCAATCCGATGTCCGGTTGCGGAGATAATGCCGAAAGGCCGAACCGCTGTCCAAAACTCCACCACAAAAACTATGTCACAGTAAACTAGGAAAAACACCTCGAAAAGTGTGAAATAAGGGGAAGCAGGAAATACCAAGATCGTAGCTCTGTCTGTCGCGGATCCAACGGCACAAGAATCGCCTGAAACGGTGGTCGGAGTAGGCCGGGGGAGCTCAAGGCACCGAAACGCGACGGAGAGGAACCCAAATGGACGAGCGTCGTGCCGCGCCGTAAAAATGGAAACCTCGATAAGTGTTCAACCAAAAATCCTATAAATCCTCCAGAGGGTGCGCAACTTGTAGGGGAGCAACTTTTCTGAAGACCTCCATTCGGTTTGAAGCTCAGAAATACGAAAAGAAGGGAAGAAGAAGAAGCTCGGATCCCTTAAATAGGCTGCCCGAAACAATTCGGAAAATACCGAACATGTCCCGGTTTCCGGGCGCAAGGGAACATTCGGGCGCGCACAGTGTTGGGCCGGCCCAACACTGTAGCAGCCCGAATCTCCCGTGGGCCTCCACGTAGCCCGCCGAACAGGCGACAGCAACGCCCGCAGCTCACAACGCGACACGTGGCGCCCCCAGACGCAGACACGTGGCCGCCCACGCGCGGGAACAGCGCGTCGACGCGCCCACGTGCGCCCTGCGCCCGCCGCCTGCGCCTCTACACGCACACTTCCCGAGGCGCTCCCTAGCCAGCTCCGTGGACCGAGCGTGCTACACCGCACCAACCACACGCCGCCACGTGTCACCCTCCGGTCCACCGTACACCGCGCTTTTCACGTGGACCGCGCCCCCTGTGCCGGCCCAACCGGGATCCGCCATATGGCCCGCGCCCGGTGCACGCCTCCGCAGTGGACCGCGCACCTGCCCGTGCCTGCACCGCCACGCTCCGCCGCTGCCCGCCACCGCCGGTGCCGAAACAGTACCAAGAAGCCTCGAAATTTGCGCGCATCATCCGGGCTCCAAAAAATACAAGTGAATAGTCCATTTTCATCGTTTTCACGCGCTGAATCCAAATCCGAAGTCCATTTTTCCAAATTCCAACTCTAAAAATTGCCGAAGGCATCCGGAAAGGTGTTCCTTGATCCAAACTTCGCGCTGAGTCCAATTTTAATATCCATTGCGCGCGAAACCACTTCTAAAGCTCCGACGGAGTCCACCGATCACCCACGTGATCCATCTTAAGCCCGAAGTCCATCACTTGCGTCCAAATTGTTCACAAACCCCGCCGACGTGCCACATAGGCCTCTAGAAGCGTCGTGCCGCAACGTAAAAATGGACGAGCGTCGTGACGCGCCGTAAAAATGGAAACCTCGATAAGTGTGCCACCAAAAATCCTATAAATCCTCCAGAGGGTGGGCAACATGTAGGGGAGCAACTTTGCTGAAGACCTCCATTCGGTTTGAAGCTCAGAAATGCAAAAAGAAGGGAAGAAGAAGAAGCTCGGATCCCTTAAATAGGCTGCCCGAAACAATTCGGAAAATACCGAACATGTCCCGGTTTCCGGGCGCAAGGGAACATTCGGGCGCTCACAGTGTTGGGCCGGCCCAACACTATAGCAGCCCGAATCTCCCGTGGGCCTCCACGTAGCCCGACGAACAGGTGACAGCAACGCCCGCCGCTCACAACGCGACACGTGGCGCCCCCAGACGCCGACACGTGGCCGCCCACGCGCGGGAACAGCGCGTCAACGCGCCCACGTGCGCCCTGCGCCCGCCGCCTGCGCCTCTACACGCACGTTTCCCGAGGCGCTCCCTAGCCAGCTCCGTGGACCGAGCGTGCTACACCGCACCAACCACACGCCGCCACGTGTCACCCTCCTGTCCACCATACACCGCGCTTTTCCCGTGGACCGCGCCCCCTACGCCGGCCCAACCGGGATCCGTCATGTGGCCCGCGCCCGGTGCACGCCGCCGCAGTGGACCGCGCACCTGCCCGCGCCTGCACCGCCGCTGCCCGCCGCCGCACGCCGCCGCCGCCGGTGCCGGAACAGTACCAAGAAGCCTCGAAATTTGCGCGCGTCATCCGGGCTCCAAAAAATACAAGTGAATAGTCCATTTTCATCATTTTTGCGCGCTGAATCCAAATTCGAAGTCCATTTTGCCAAATTCCAACTCTAAAAATTGCCGAAGGCATCCGGAAAGGTGTTCATTGATCCAAACTTCGCGCTGAGTCCAATTTCAATATCCATTGCGCGCGAAACCACTTCTAAAGCTCCTACGGAGTCCACCGATCACCCACGTGATCCATCTTATGCCCGAAGTCCATCACTTGCGTCCAAATTGTTCACAAACCCCGCCGACGTGCCACATAGGCCTCTAGAAGCTGTAGAGGCAATAGTGCTCCATAAGTGGGAATTTCGGGTCTTCACATCCTCCCCCACTAAAAGAAAGTTTCGTCCTTGAAACTAGCTCAAATCCACCAGGAGTCACAAACACCACGGGTAGGTATCCATCAATAATGCCTCTAGCTCCCCAAACACCACTCACTCCCCGTGATCACTTCCCAAAAACAACAATATCCAGTACGGCATGGCCCGATTGTGCAATTCCCTCGTCTCTCGAGCTAGAATTTGCAACGGGCATCCCTCGTACTCCAAACACTCTTAGCGCTCAAATGGTACGATTCGATCACGGGCGAGGGATCCAAAAGCAAAACACCCCTGAGCCGAGACGTGAAACAATACAGGGGCTCCATCAAAAGCTGGGGGAGACAAAATAACCACCAGTGCAACACGCACCAAACCACATCTTGGTGTCAATCTCAACAAGGCGACCCGAAGCATACCCACACATTCATCCAATAAGCTGGGGTGTTCACTCGGTTACTTCTCGATCCAAAATCACCCGAGTGGACTACTCAACTTTGGGCTACCCTCAAAAGAGATCCTCAAGAGGCACAGTCTCATGCCACAGTTGGTCACTCAACATGCCAACATAACCCCAACAGACCCACGGGTCGAAGTCGATCTCTCAACTAATAAAGGACACCCTGACGGGGACCAAATCGTCAGTAAACGGGACTGAAAACTGGCTCAAAAGGCGATCATAATGCTGATGCCCAAACTCGCGGTCAAAAGTCCGAACCATCAACGACAACCCACGTAAATCCCACCCAAGATGCTGAAAGCTGTAGGCTCCACTGATGCCGCATGGTAGAAACTGTAAACTGGAGCTGAAATCTTAATCTATCATATAATATAGAACAGAAATGCTGAGTAATCAGGACTGATAGCCAAGCAGGCATGACCTACGCCCAGGTATATCAATCAAAGCCGGAAATAATAGGCGTACGGAAAGGCTCATCTGTGGGATCCAAGCTGCCTACAAAACAGCGGTTCGTCCTGCCTCAATACTCATAGGGTTGGACTAATGAAGTGTGGACCAAAAATCAACCCACGGTAACTCTACAGCCACCATGAGAGGCATCACTAAAACACACAAATCCATCTTCCAACACTGGAAACACTAGCATTGGCGCTGGCATCAGTCTCATTATCCATTGGTCATGCTCTCCCGGCTCTGCCAAGTCTAAGAAGCTCCTCACCTCAAGAATAAATGTTGATCTCAGCCAAACTCGAATAACATCCATTTGATCAGATTCCACCGCCACTCCAATGGCTAGAATAAGGTGACCCAAGTAGGCATGCACTTGGAGCTAAAACTCATACCTCAATAGCTTGGCATACAGCTTCATCCACACAGGCATGGTAGCACATCCACAAAGTGCTCCTCGTGCTCCAAGTCGCTCTGGGAGTAAAGCAAATATCCTTGGGGGAACACCACTCCCAATCCGTCCAAGTACAACTGGGACATACAATTCCTCAGGTCTTGAAGTCGACAGGGCATTCGTCATTCCATTGGGCCTCACTATAAGCTCATAATGCCCCTACCGTGTCCTGAATGCCATCTAGGCGAAGTCCCCGGCTGTCTAATTCCAAGTAGGTACTCGCATCATACCATAACTGCCGGAGTATAGCTCCATCAAAAGGCCCTAGATACCACCCGGACCTGTCTACACTCGAACCATAAAAGGACCCTCACGGTCGTGTATCAACGACGTGGCCTCACCACTGTATACCAACTGCGTGGCACTAGGTCAAATAGACCCCTCGATCCATCAGATCCAGCAACTGCGCCATCAGCTCTCTCAGCTCTACAGGCGATATCCAATGAGGTGCTATCGAGGGTGGCGCGGTTCCCCGAACCACGTCCAATGCAATCTCTATCTCCATAACCGGCGGCATTATCAACAGCTCAGGTGAAATCACACCCGGGATCTCATGAGCAACAAGGGTATCCCTGAGTCCCGGTGCCGCTGTAAGCACCTCTCACACCGTCGCTAAAACCTGTGTGCTCTACAATCTCAATAACCAAGCCTCCTCTCGTCTGCCTCGCAGAAGGTCAACGTCCTCTCTCGCCGCAGTCAAACATTCTTTGGCACTGCACCAACCAAAACCCAATCACTGGGTCAAATTACCGAACTGCCACAATTACCAATAAATCTGCCGGGAACTCGCGGTCTCGGCCTAGTGCACGTGGTAACAATTCTGCCTCTAGTCCATGCAGGAATGCAACATGCTCTAACTCCGACTGCTGTGATGAATTCACACCTGCGACAATCCGATTCGCTGCTGTGGCGCCCTCCAACCGGGCGGCACAAATTCATCCGCTCAATGCAGGTGGTTGTCGCCCAATCTACCTGAAAACCAGGACTATCCACAAGAGAGCACGACCTCTGTCTCTGATCACATTGAGGCGACGAATAAGGTCCTCCGCAGATAACAAATCCACGCTACCGCTGCGCCACTCTGATATCGATGCTGATGCTACCTTCGGGGTCCACCCGATCTTCGGCATCTTGGGAACTCGTTATCCAGGAGAAAGAAATCAGAAATGCCTCTGCCGGCCGATCTGTCCTCCATCACCCGGCGCCAAGCGCCAAAATCCAGAACTCGCCTCTGGCGGCAGATCCCTCTCCAAAGGAACTGCTATGCCACGCTCCAAACACAACGCCTACACCAATGAGGCGTCAAAACCTATAACGGAGGGACTGAATAAACTGAAAGGTGTCCTGGCGCAATCCACTCCCAGTCTCACATATCCTATGCGCCTCGTCCCTCGAAACCTGAAGCGCGCAGTTCAATAACTGCTTAAACTCTCTAGCACAGGGAGGCTCTCAATTGATCACTCCATCACCCCAGCCACGACTCTGCCTCCAAAGGCTCCAAACTCAATCTTACGAGTCGGGGTGGACCATCAGCCAAATCTGGCTCAATAGTTCGATCATGTCCCACAGCTCCTCTGCCGTCAACTATCCACCCTGCCTCGGTGCCTCGACACTATACATTGGCACCGATGGGGTTACTTAGTGCCCCGACAACTGTGTCACCAAGACCAGCTGCTCACTCTGCCGCTGATAAGCCTCTGACAATCCTGTCATCTGGGTCCGGAGTTATCTGACCTCAATCCGGGTATCCGGCCCAAAACCAACTGCTCAAGCTCAACTGCTATGACAGGATGCACACGGGTCAAAACCCAGCGTCGGGGAGACACCGCTCTCCACGACGAAACCACAAAACAGCACACAAAAGCCACTCGACCCAATCCAGCGAAAGTCTAAAGCATGTCACCCGTTCCACAGCATTATGTTGTCTGCAGCCAACATAATCACTTAGAAGAATAAACATGCTAATCACTCCTCCCGTCCCTTGGGAGAGGTATAAACCTCAATCAGGACTCTCGCTAAAAGTCACGACTCTCACGAAGTCAACCAAGGGTCAAACCATAAGCATAGGGTTTCTAAGTCCACCATGACCTACAACCTAGGCTCTGATACCACTCTAATCTGTCACGCCCCAGGGTCAAAACTGCGACCCGGGCTCGCCAACAGATCCGCCACCTATGCCAACCTGCATAAGCGAAGCGTCCTACCTGCAAGAAAAGTATTACAGCTAAGCAGATATCAGAGCTATAAATAAAAATCTGCTGTATAACTAAAATCAATCACTGTACAACTGGAAATAATACAACAATGTCCGTCTCCCAAAAATAATAATAATACAATATCCTCAAATACAAGCTCTGAACCCAACCGGGAGGTAACTCCAATAAATACATCAGTGTACAGTCTCTCAATACATAATATATCCTCACTACATCAGTCTCTCAAAAGAGGAAAATAAAACAACTAATCTACTTAAGATCTCCTCTAGAGGGGTATCGCTACTCTCCGACGATGGGTAGGGATCTAGCACGCGACTCCCTCGCCTCGAACAACAACCGCAGAATCCGCAACACCCGCTAAGACTCTGCAAAACAAAGGAGAGAAAAGAAGGGGAGGGGGAAAACCCCCAACGGGTGTGAGAACTACACCTAAAAAGGGAGTCCTCAGTGGGTATCGCCACCAGGCCCGACGATCTGCCCACTAACTCCACTAGAGGCATAAGATAACCAAAGCAGTGAATACAGAAATAGGAAAGCTGGAGACTCTCAACAGCTACCATGCCTCTATCTAAATGCTCAAATGGGGAAAACTCTGATAAAGATATGCAACACTCGCACACGAGGTGCTCAATCGACCCAATCGAGCTGACTGCCACATCGGGTCCAGTCAAACCTGCGCCCACCTACAACCACCTCCCACTGACGGGCAGGAATTACGTAGTGCATCCAAACGGACTAACTCGCTACCCGAGTAGTGGCTCATGCAGGCTAACTCGCTACCCGAGTAGTGGCTCATGCATCCACGCTCTCTCTCAGAACGGATAACTCAAGATCACCAAGCCTCTCGCACAACGGTCAACAACTCACAAAGACCTCGGGACCACAGTCCCCAAATGGATCCCAACAACACTAGCACTGGTCTAAACACAGCTACTAGACTCCACTCGGTCCCCCTGACGCGAGTGAAACAAGAAAGGCAAATATCTGTAATAAACCCAATCTAGTGCCACCAGTAAAACTGGCATTGCCTGCTCAGCGGAATCTGCACACAAGGCTCGAAACCGCGGGATCGGCCCGCACGGCTTGCATCCCAAAATAAGTATCAGACCGGCACACAAGGCTGGGTCCGAAAAGCCTACCTCCGGAGTGGCGCTCGAGGGGAGCGACCCACACGAGTAAAGTATCTCAGTAACAAGTATCTCTGCATAGCAGGACTTCGATCACAAATCTGATCAAAGTGGGAAAACTCAACCACCAAAGAAAGACCCGACCTCAATCGGATGCAACTAAACGATAAGTGGGAAACTCCATCCACTAGAGAAAACTGATACCCAAATCTGGTGCATAGATAAGCATCCGGTCAACCGCCCAATATCCGCGGTTGCCGCAAAGCCCCACAACTAATCCAACCTGTCCCAGACACGAAGTCCCGACTACACTACCCAGACACCTGCTCGAACCCGAGCAACACTGACCACCTGACTAACAAAGAAGGAGAAAGGAAAAGCATGGTTTCTCCTAAGTCAAGTTCCAATAAGTAGTGTAGCAATAAAGGGTGGCCTAACTATATGTCCATACAAGCATGCATTTGTCCTCAAGAAAGATACAACAAAGTAATCCACATGCCTACACCTGACCATAATCCTAGATCATAATAACTCCTCAGAGTACAAATCCGCACATAGCTACTAAATCCTGCCCCAATGCATAAACCAACCACATAAAAGGCTATGTGCTAACTTGGCATTTTACATAATCACATAGGATAACATTATCCTAGGTAAGCTTACTCTATTCACCAACATAAACATCCAAATCATGCAAGTCCTCAGTATACATCATAAATACTATTCTTGCAATTATTTAAACAATTATCATTATTAAGCTTACCTACCTTACAAACATAAACCATGTACCCTAAACATGCATGCATCCTAACATACAGAATTAGAGAACCGTCCACCGGTTCTAGAAACAAAGCACCCACCTGAAGCGCTTTCCGCAGGCAAAGCCGAAGTCGGTGAAGTGTGTAGACGCTCACAGTCCAAAATCTGCCAAAATTGCACCCTCGGTACATGTCGCGCAAGCCTTGGCTCCAAACAACTAAAAACACCCAGAATCCACTATGTCCAATTTTCTCCAGTTCCAACAGGTCCAGCAACACTTGAAAACACCCCTGGGGGTACAACAATAAGGTCCAACATTACACTTAATCCAAAATATTCCAAGTATATACAACATTAGAAAACAGCCCCAAAGATGTACAGTTTTCACCTACAGAACGGATTCTGAAAAATCCAACAAAATTACTGTCGCGTTTCTCGTGTCGATACCTTCGAAACGAGTACCTGCACGTCAAATTCCGAGCCCCGTAGGCCGAGTTACAAATTCCACAACATAGGGCGCTCACAAACACACAACCACACATCTGTATTTCCATGCACAGATAAAGGGAGAAGAATATACCTTTGGGAAAATCTCAGAAAAATCCACAAAAAATATGATGAGAATCCTTGCGACGCGTAGATGCAAAAAGTGTATAGGAGCGTCTCAATCCGATGTCCGGTTGCGGAGATAACGCCGAAAGGCCGAACCGCTGTCCAAAACTCCACCACAAAAATTGTGTCACAGTAAACTAGGAAAAACACCTCGAAAAGCGTGAAATGTGGGGAAGCAGGAAATACTCAGATCGTAGCTCTGTCTGTCGCGGATCCAACGGCGCAAGAATCGCCTGAAACGGTGGTCGGAGTAGGCCGGGGGAGCTCGCGCACCGAAACGCGACGGAGAGGAACCCAAATGGACGAGCGTCGTGCCGCGCCGTAAAAATGGAAACCTCGATAAGCGTGCCACCAAAAATCCTATAAATCCTCCAGAGGGTGCGCAACATGTATGGGAGCAACTTTTCTGAAGACCTCCATTCGGTTTGAAGCTCAGAAATGCGAAAAGAAGGGAAGAAGAAGAAGCTCATATCCCTTAAATAGGCTGCCCGAAACAATTCGGAAAATACCGAACATGTCCCGGTTTCCGGGCGCAAGGGAACATTCGGGCGGGCACAGTGTTGGGCCGGCCCAACACTGTAGCAGCCCGAATCTCCCGTGGGCCTCCACGTAGCCCGCCGAACAGGCGACAGCAACGCCCGCCGCTCACAACGCGACATGTGGCGCCCCCAGACGCAGACACGTGGCCGCCCACGCGCGGGAACAGTGCGTCAACGCGCCCACGTGCGCCCTGCGCCCGCCGCCTGCGCCTCTACACGCACTCTTCCCGAGGCGCTCCCTAGCCAGCTCCGTGGACCGAGCGTGCTACACCGCACCAACCACACGCCGCCACGTGTCACCCTCCGGTCCACCGTACACCGCGCTTTTCCCGTGGACCGCGCCCCCTGCGCCGGCCCAACCGGGATCCGCCATGTGGCCCGCACCCGGTGCACGCCTCCGCAGTGGACCGCGCACCTGCCCGCGCCTGCACCGCCACGCTCCAACGCTGCCCGCCGCCGCACGCCGCCGCCGCCGGTGCCGAAACAGTACCAAGAAGCCTCGAAATTTGCGCGCGTCATCCGGGCTCCGAAAAATACAAGTGAACAGTCCATTTTCATCGTTTTCGCGCGCTGAATCCAAATCCGAAGTCCATTTTTCCAAATTCCAACTCTAAAAATTGCCGAAGGCATCCGGAAAGGTGTCCCTTGATCCAAACTTCGCGCTGAGTCCAATTTTAATATCCATTGCGCGCGAAACCACTTCTAAAGCTCCGACGGAGTCCACCGATCACCCACGTGATCCATCTTAAGCCCGAAGTCCATCACTTGCGTCCAAATTGTTCACAAACCCCGCCGACGTGCCACATAGGCCTCTAGAAGCGTCGTGCCGCGCCGTAAAAATGGACGAGCGTCGTGCCGCGCCGTAAAAATGGAAACCTCGATAAGCGTGCCGCCAAAAATCCTATAAATCCTCCAGAGGGTGCGCAACATGTAGGGGAGCAACTTTGCTGAAGACCTCCATTCGGTTTGAAGCTCAGAAATGCGAAAAGAAGGGAAGAAGAAGAAGCTCGGATCCCTTAAATAGGCTGCCCGAAACAATTCGGAAAATACCGAACATGTCCCGGTTTCCGGGCGCAAGGGAACATTCGGGCGCGCACAGTGTTGGGCCGGCCCAACACTGTAGCTGCCTGAATCTCCCGTGGGCCTCCACGTAGCCCGCCGAACAGGCGACAGCAACGCCCGACGCTCACAACGCGACACGTGGCGCCCCCAGACGCCGACACGTGGCCGCCCACGCGTGGGAACAGCGCGTCAACGCGCCCACGTGCGCCCTGCGCCCGCCGCCTGCGCCTCTACACGCATGCTTCCCGAGGCGCTCCCTAGCCAGCTCCGTGGACCGAGCGTGCTACACCGCACCAACCACACGCCGCCACGTGTCACCCTCCGGTCCACCGTACACCGCGCTTTTCCCGTGGACCGCGCCCCCTGCGCCGGCCCAACCGGGATCCGCCATGTGGACCGCGCCCGGTGCACGCCGCCGCAGTGGACCGCACAACTGCCCGCGCCTGCGCCGCCGCTGCCCGCCGCCGCACGCCGCCGCCGCCGGTGCCGGAACAGTACCAAGAAGCCTCAAAATTTGCGCGCGTCATCCGGGCTCCGAAAAATACAAGTGAATAGTCCATTTTCATCGTTTTCGCGCGCTGAATCCAAATCCGAAGTCCATTTTGCCAAATTCCAACTCTAAAATTTGCCGAAGGCATCCGGAAAGGTGTTCCTTGATCCAAACTTCGCGCTGAGTCCAATTTTAATATCCATTGCGCGCGAAACCACTTCTAAAGCTCCGACGGAGTCCACCGATCACCCACGTGATCCATCTTAAGCTCGAAGTCCATCACTTGCGTCCAAATTGTTCACAAACCCCGCCGACGTGCGACATAGGCATCTAGAAGCGTCGTGCCGCGCCGTAAAAATGGACGAGCGTCGTGCCGCACCGTAAAAATGGAAACCTCAATAAGCGTGCCACCAAAAATCCTATAAATCCTCCAGAGGGTGCGCAACATGTAGGGGAGCAACTTTGCTGAAGACCTCCATTTGGTTTGAAGCTCAGAAATGCGAAAAGAAGGGAAGAAGAAGAAGCTCGGATCCCTTAAATAGGCTGCCCGAAACAATTCGGAAAATACCGAACATGGCCCGGTTTCCGGGCGCAAGGGAACATTCGGGCGCGCACAGTGTTGGGCCGGCCCAACACTGTAGCTGCCCGAATCTCCCGTGGGCCTCCACGTAGCCCGCCAAACAGGCGACAGCAACGCCCGCCGCTCACAACGCGACACATGGCGCCCCCAGACGCCGACACATGGCCGCCCACGCGCGGGAACAGCGCGTCAATGCGCCCACGTGCGCCCTGTGCCCGCCGCCTACGCCTCTACACGCATGCTTCCCGAGGCGCTCCCTAGCCAGCTCCGTGGACCGAGCGTGCTACACCGCACCAACCACACGCCGCCACGTGTCACCCTCCGGTCCACCGTACACCGCGCTTTTCCCGTGGACCGCGCCCCCTGCGCCGGCCCAACCGGGATCCGCCATGTGGCCCGCGCCCGGTGCACGCCGCCGTAGTGGACCGCACACCTGCCCGCGCCTGCGCCGCCGCTGCCCACCGCCGCCGGTGCCGGAACAGTACCAAGAAGCCTCGAAATTTGCGCGCGTCATCCGGGCTCCGAAAAATACAAGTGAATAGTCCATTTTCATCGTTTTCGCGCGCTGAATCCAAATCCGAAGTCCATTTTGCCAAATTCCAACTCTAAAAATTGCCGAAGGCATCCGGAAAGGTGTTCCCTGATCCAAACTTCGCGCTGAGTCCAATTTTAATATCCATTGCGCGCGAAACCACTTCTAAAGCTCCGACGTAGTCCACCGATCACCCACGTGATCCATCTTAAGCCCGAAGTCCATCACTTGCGTCCAAATTGTTCACAAAGCCCGCCGACGTCCCACATAGGCCTCTAGAAGCGTCGTGCCGCGCCGTAAAAATGGACGAGCGTCGTGCCGCGCCGTAAAAATGGAAACCTCGATAAGCGTGCCACCAAAAATCCTATAAATCCTCCAGAGGGTGCGCAACATGTAGGGGAGCAACTTTGCTGAAGACCTCCATTCGGTTTGAAGCTCAAAAATGCGAAAAGAAGGGAAGAAGAAGAAGCTCGGATCCCTTAAATAGGCTGCCCGAAATAATTCGGAAAATACCGAACATGTCCCGGTTTTCGGGCGCAAGGGAACATTCGGGTGCGCACAGTGTTGGGCCGGCCCAACACTGTAGCAGCCCGAATCTCCCGTGGGCCTCCACGTAGCCTGCCGAACAGGCGACAGCAACGCCCGCCGCTCACAACGCGACACGTGGCGCCCCTAGACGCCGACACGTGGCCGCCCACGCGCGGGAACAGCGCATCAACGCGCCCACGTGCGCCCTGCGCCCGCCGCCTGCGCCTCTACACGCATGCTTCCCGAGGCGCTCCCTAGCCTGCTCCGTGGACCGAGCGTGCTACACCGCACCAACCACACGCCGCCACGTGTCACCCTCCGGTCCACCGTACACCGCGCTTTTCCCGTGGACCGCGCCCCCTGCGCCGGCCCAACCGGGATCCGCCATGTGGCCCGCGCCCGGTGCACGCCGCCGCAGTGGACCGCACACCTGCCCGCGCCTGCGCCACCGCACGCCGCCGCCGCCGGTGCCGGAACAGTACCAAGAAGCCTCGAAATTTGCGCGCGTCATCCGGGCTCCGAAAAATACAAGTGAATAGTCCATTTTCATCGTTTTCGCGCGCTGAATCCAAATCCGAATTCCATTTTGCCAAATTCCAACTCTAAAAATTGCCGAAGGCATCCGGAAAGGTGTTCCTTGATCCAAACTTCGCGCTGAGTCCAATTTTAATATCCATTGCGCGCGAAACCACTTCTAAAGCTCCGACGGAGTCCACCGATCACCCACGTGATCCATCTTAAGCCCGAAGTCCATCACTTGCGTCCAAATTGTTCACAAACCCCGTCGACGTGCCACATAGGCCTTTAGAAGCTGTAGAGGCAACAGTGCTCCATAAGTGGGAATTTCGGGTCTTCACATCCTCCCCCACTAAAAGAAAGTTTCGTCCTCGAAACTAGCTCAAATCCACCAGGAGTCACAAACACCACGGGTAGGTATCCATCAATAATGCCTCCAGCTCCCCAAACACCACTCACTCCCCGTGATCACTTCCCAAAAACAACAACACCCAGTACGACATGGCCCGATTGTGCAATTCCCTCGTCTCTCAAGCCAGAATTCGCAACGGGCGTCCCTCGTACTCCAAACACTCTTAGCGCTCAAATGGTACGAGTCGATCACGGGCGAGGGATCCAAAAGCAAAACACCCCTGAGCCGTGACGTGAAACAATACAGGGGCTCCATCAAAAGCTGGGGGAGACAAAATAACCACCAGTGCAACACGCACCAAACCACATCCTGGTGTCAATCTCAACAAGGCGACCCGAAGCATACCCACACATTCATCCAATAAGCTGGGGTGTTCACTCGGTTACTTCCCGATCCAAAATCACCCGAGTGGACTACTCAACTGCGGGCTACCCTCAAAAGGGATCCTCAAGAGGCACAGTCTCATGCCACAGTTGGTCACTCAACATGCCAACATAACCCCAACAGACCCACGGGTCGAAGTCGATCTCTCAACTAATAAAGGACACCCTGACGGGGACCAAACCGTCAGTAAACGGGACTGAAAACTGGCTCAAAAGGCGATCATAATGCTGATGCCCAAACTCGCGGTCAAAAGTCCGAACCATCAACGACAACCCGCGTAAATCCCACCCAAGATGCTGAAAGCTGTAGGCTCCACTGATGCCGCATGGTAGAAACTGTAAACTGGAGCTGAAATCTTAATCTATCATATAATATAGAACAGAAATGCTGAGTAATCAAGACTGATAGCCAAGCAGGCATGACCTACGCCCAGGTATATCAATCAAAGCCGGAAATAATAGGCGTACGGAAAGGCTCATCTGTGGGATCCAAGCTGCCTACAAAACAGCGGTTCGTCCTGCCTCAATACTAATAGGGTTGGACTAATGAAGTGTGGACCAAAAATCAACCCACGGTAACTCTACAGCCACCATGAGAGGCATCACTAAAACACACAAATGCATCTCCCAACACTGGAAACACTAGCATTGGCGCTGGCATCAGTCTCATTATCCATTGGCCATGCTCTCCCGGCTCTGCCAAGTCTAAGAGCTCCTCACCTCAAGAATAAATGTTGGTCTCAGCCAAACTCGAATAACATCCATTTGATCAGATTCCACCGCCACTCCAATGGGTAGAATAAGGTGACCCAAGTAGGCATGCACTTGGAGCTAAAACTCGTACCTCAATAGCTTGGCATACAGCTTCATCCACACAGGCATGGTAGCACATCCACAAAGTGCTCCTCGTGCTCCAAGTCGCTCTGGGAGTAAAGCAAATATCCTTGGGGGAACACCACTCCCAATCCGTCCAAGTACAACTGGGACATACAATTCCTCAGGTCTTGAAGTCGACAGGGCATTCGTCATTCCATTGGGCCTCACTATAAGCTAATAATGCCCCTACCGTGTCCTGAACGCCATCTAGGCGAAGTCCCCGGCTGTCTAATTCCAAGTAGGTACTCGCATCATACCATAACTGCCGGAGTATAGCTCCATCAAAAGGCCCTAGATACCACCCGGACCTGTCTACACTCGAACCATAAAAGGACCCTCACGGTCGTGTATCAACGACGTGGCCTCACCACTGTATACCAACGGCGTGGCACTAGGTCAAATAGACCCCTCGATCCATCAGATCCAGCAACTGCGCCATCAGCTCTCTCAGCTCTACAGGCGATATCCAATGAGGTGCTGTCGAGGGTGGCGCGGTTCCCCGAACCACGTCCAATGCAATCTCTATCTCCCTAACCGGCGGCATTATCAACAGCTCAGGTGAAATCACACCCGGGATCTCATGAGCAACAAGGGTATCCCTGAGTCCCGGTGCCGCCGTAAGCACCTCTCACACCGTCGCTAAAACCTGTGTGCTCTACAATCTCAATAACCAAGCCTCCTCTCGTCTGCCTCGCAGAAGGTCAACGTCCTCTCTCGCCGCAGTCAAACATTCTGTGGCACTGCACCAACCAAAACCCAATCACTGGGTCGAAATACAGAACTGCCACAATTACCAATAAATCTGCCGGTAACTCGCGGTCTCGGCCGCACTTGACAGAATCCAACAGCCACCTCCACATGCACAACAACAACAGGAACCTGTACCTCTAGTGCACGTGGTAACAATTCTGCCTCTAGTCCATGCAGGAATGCAACATGCTCTAACTCCGACTGCTGTGATGAATTCACACCTGCGACAATCCGATCCACTGCTGTGGCGCCCTCCAACCGGGCGGCACAAATTCATCCGCTCAATGCAGGTGGTTGTCGCCCAATCTGCCTGAAAACCAGGACTATCCACAAGAGAGCACGACCTCTGTCTCTGATCAAATTGAGGCGACGAATAAGGTCCTCCGCAGATAACAAATCCACGCTACCGCTGCGCCACTCTGATATCGATGCTGATGCTACCTTCGGGGTCCACCCGATCTTCGGCATCTCGGGAACTCGTTATCCAGGAGAAAGAAATTAGAAATGCCTCTGCCGGCCGATCTGTCCTCCATCACCGGGCGCCAAGCGCCAAAATCCAGAACTCGCCTCTGGCGGCAGATCCCTCTCCAAAGGAACTGCTATGCCACGCTCCAAACACAACGCCTACACCAATGAGGCGTCAAAACCTATAACGGAGGGACTGAATAAACTGAAAGGTGTCCTGGCGCAATCCACTCCCAGTCTCACATATCCTATGCGCCTCGTCCCTCGAAACCTGAAGCGCGCAGTTCAATAACTGCTTAAACTCTCTAGCACAGGGAGGCTCTCAATTGATCACTCCATCACCCCAGCCACGACTCTGCCTCCAAAGGCTCCAAACTCAATCTTACGAGTCGGGGTGGACCATCAGCCAAATCTGGCTCAATAGTTCGATCATGTCCCACAGCTCCTCTGCCGTCAACTATCCACCCTGCCTCAGTGCCTCGACACTATACATTGGCACCGATGGGGTTACTTAGTGCCCCGACAACTGTGTCACCAAGACCAGCTGCTCACTCTGCCGCTGATAAGCCTCTGACAATCCTGTCATCTGGGTCTGGAGTTATCTGACCTCAATCCGGGTATCCGGCCCAAAACCAACTGCTCAAGCTCAACTGCTATGACAGGATGCACACGGGTCAAAACCCAGCGTCGGGGAGACACCGCTCTCCACGACGAAACCACAAAACAGCACACAAAAGCCACTCGACCCAATCCAGCGAAAGTCTAAAGCATGTCACCCGTTCCACAGCATTATGTTGTCTGCAGCCAACATAATCACTTAGAAGAATAAACATGCTAATCACTCCTACCGTCCCTTGGGAGAGGTATAAACCTCAATCAGGACTCTCGCTAAAAGTCACGACTCTCACGAAGTCAACCAAGGGTCAAACCATAAGCCTAGGGTTTCTAAGTCCACCATGACCTACAACCTAGGCTCTGATACCACTCTAATCTGTCACGCCCCGGGGTCAAAACTGCGACCCGGGCTCGCCAACAGATCCGCCACCTATGCCAACCTGCATAAGCGAAGCGTCCTACCTGCAAGAAAAGTATTACAGCTAAGCAGATATCAGAGCTATAAATAAAAATCTGCTGTATAACTAAAATCAATCACTGTACAACTGGAAATAATACAACAATGTCCGTCTCCCAAAAATAATAATAATACAATATCCTCAAATACAAGCTCTGAACCCAACCGGGAGGTAACTCCAATAAATACATCAGTGTACAGTCTCTCAATACATAATATATCCTCACTACATCAGTCTCTCAAAAGAGGAAAATAAAACAACTAATCTACTTAAGATCTCCTCTAGAGGGGTACCGCTACTCTCCGACGACGGGTAGGGATCTAGCACGCGACTCCCTCGCCTCGAACAACAACCGCAGAATCCGCAACACCCGCTAAGACTCTGCAAAACAAAGGAGAGAAAAGAAGGGGAGGGGGAAAACCCCCAACGGGTGTGAGAACTACACCTAAAAAGGGAGTCCTCAGTGGGTATCGCCACAAGGCCCGACGATCTGCCCACTAACTCCACTAGAGGCATAAGATAACCAAAGCAGTGAATACAGAAATAGGAAAGCTGGAGACTCTCAACAGCTACCATGCCTCTATCTAAATGCTCAAATGCGGAAAACTCTGATAAAGATATGCAACACTCGCACACGAGGTGCTCAATCGACCCAATCGAGCTGACTGCCACATCGGGTCCAGTCAAACCTGCGCCCACCTACAACCACCTCCCACTGACGGGCAGGAATTACGTAGTGCATCCAAACGGACTAACTCGCTACCCGAGTAGTGGCTCATGCAGGCTATAGTCAAAATCCACGCTCTCTCTCAGAACGGATAACTCAAGATCACCAAGCCTCTCGCACAACGGTCAACAACTCACAAAGACCTCGGGACCACAGTCCCCAAATGGATCCCAACAACACTAGCACTGGTCTAAACACAGCTACTAGACTCCACTCGGTCCCCCTGACGCGAGTGAAACAAGAAAGGCAAATATCTGTAATAAACCCAATCTAGTGCCACCAGTAAAACTGGCATTGCCTGCTCAGCGGAATCTGCACACAAGGCTCGAAACCGCGGGATCGGCCCGCACGGCTCGCATCCCAAAATAAGTATCAGACCGGCACACAAGGCTGGGTCCGAAAAGCCTACCTCCGGAGTGGCGCTCGAGGGGAGCGACCCACACGAGTAAAGTATCTCAGTAACAAGTATCTCTGCATAGCAGGACTTCGATCACAAATCTGATCAAAGTGGGAAAACTCAACCACCAAAGAAAGACCCGACCTCAATCGGATGCAACTAAACGATAAGTGGGAAACTCCATCCACTAGAGAAAACTGATACCCAAATCTGGTGCATAGATAAGCATCCGGTCAACCGCCCAATATCCGCGGTTGCCGCAAAGCCCCACAACTAATCCAACCTGTCCCAGACACGAAGTCCCGACTACACTACCCAGACACCTGCTCGAACCCGAGCAACACTGACCACCTGACTAACAAAGAAGGAGAAAGGAAAAGCATGGTTTCTCCTAAGTCAAGTTCCAATAAGTAGTGTAGCAATAAAGGGTGGCCTAACTATATGTCCATACAAGCATGCATTTGTCCTCAAGAAAGATACAACAAAGTAATCCACATGCCTACACCTGACCATAATCCTAAATCATAATAACTCCTCAGAGTACAAATCCGCACATAGCTACTAAATCCTGCCCCAATGCATAAACCAACCACATAAAAGGCTATGTGCTAACTTGGCATGTTACATAATCACATAGGGTAACATTATCCTAGGTAAGCTTACACTATTCACCAACATAAACATCCAAATCATGCAAGTCCTCAGTATACATCATAAATACTATTCTTGCAATTATTTAAACAATTATCATTATTAAGCTTACCTACCTTACAAACATAAACCATGTACCCTAAACATGCATGCATCCTAACATACAGAATTAGAGAACCGTCCACCGGTTCTGGAAACAAAGCACCCACCTGAAGCGCTTTCCGCAGGCAAAGCCGAAGTCGGTGAAGTGTGTAGACGCTCACAGTCCAAAATCTGCCAAAATTGCACCCTCGGTACATGTCGCGCAAGCCTTGGCTCCAAACAACTAAAAACACCCGGAATCCACTATGTCCAATTTTCTCCAGTTCCAACAGGTCCAGCAACACTTGCAAACACCCCTGGGTACAACAATAAGGTCCAACATTACACTTAATCCAAAATATTCCAAGTATATACAACATTAGAAAACAGCCCCAAGGATGTACAGTTTTCACCTACAAAACGGATTCCGAAAAATCCAACAAAATTACTTTCGCGTTCCTCGCGTCGATACCTTCGAAACGAGTACCTGCTCGTCAAATTCCGAGCCCCGTAGGCCGAGTTACAAATTCCACAACATAGGGTGCTCACAAACACACAACCACACATCTGTATTTCCATGCACAGATAAAGGGAGAAGAATATACCTTCGGGCAAATCTCAGAAAAATCCCCAAAAAATATTATGAGAATCCTTGCGACGCGTAGATGCAAGAAGTGTATAGGAGCGTCTCAATCCGATGTCTGGTTGCGGAGATAACGCCGAAAGGCCGAACCGCTGTCCAAAACTCCACCACAAAAACTGTGTCACAGTAAACTAGGAAAAACACCTCGAAAAGCGTGAAATGAGGGGAAGCAGGAAATACCAAGATCGTAGCTCTGTCTGTCGCGGATCCAACGGCGCAAGAATCGCCTAAAACAGTGGTCGGAGTAGCCCGGGGGTGCTCGCTCACCGAAACGCGACGGAGAGGAACCCAAATGGACGAGCGTCGTGCCGCGCCGTAAAAATGGAAACCTTGATAAGCGTGCCACCAAAAATCCTAGAAATCCTCCAGAGGGTGCGCAACATGTAGGGGAGCAACTTTTCTGAAGACCTCTATTCGGTTTGAAGCTCAGAAATGAGAAAAGAAGGGAAGAAGAAGAAGCTCGGATCCCTTAAATAGGCTGCCCGAAACAATTCGGAAAATACCGAACGTGTCCCAGTTTTCGGGCGCAAGGGAACATTCGGGCGTGCACAGTGTTGGGCCGGCCCAACACTGTAGCAGCCCGAATCTCCCGTGGGCCTCCACGTAGCCCGCCGAACAGGCGACAGCAACGCCCGCCGCTCACAACGCGACACGTGGCGCCCCCAGACACCGACACGTGGCCGCCCACGCGCGGGAACAGCGCATCAACGCGTCCACGTGCGCCCTGCGCCCGCCGCCTGCGCCTCTACACGCACGCTTCCCGAGGCGCTCCCCAGCCAGCTCCGTGGACCGAGCGTGCTACACCGCACCAACCACACGCCGCCACGTGTCACCCTCCGGTCCACCGTACACCGCGCTTTTCCCGTGGACCGCGCCCCCTGCACCGGCCCAACCGGGATCCGCCACGTGGCCCGCGCCCGGTGCACGCCTCCGCGGTGGACCGCGCACCTGCCCGTGCCTGCACCGCCGCTGCCCGCCGCCGCACGCCGCCGCCGCCGGTGCCGGAACAGTACCAAGAAGCCTCGAAAATTGTGCGCGTCATCCGGGCTCCGAAAAATACAAGTGAATTGTCCATTTTCATCGTTTTCGCGCGCTGAATCCAAATCCGAAGTCCATTTTGCCAAATTCCAACTCTAAAAATTTCCGAAGGCATCCGGAAAGGCGTTCCTTGACCCAAACTTCGCGCTGAGTCCAATTTTAATATCCATTGCGCGCGAAACCACTTCTAAAGCTCCGACGGAGTCCACCGATCACCCACGTGATCCATCTTAAGCCCGAAGTCCATCACTTGCGTCCAAATTGTGCACAAACCCCGTCGACCCTCCACATAGGCCTCCAGAAGCTGTAGAGGCAACAGTGCTCCATAAGTGGGAATTTCGGGTCTTCACAAATTTGAGCGAAATTGGGCGAGAAACGGATGAGAACGGACGAAAACGGGCGAAACGGGCGAAATCCGGAATTTGGCCGTACATTCGGGCGCCCGGAAGTTACTGTAGCGCGCCCTGAAAGTACTATAGCAAGACGGGTTATGGGTACTGTAGCAAAGCCGGTTCAGCTTGGGCGGACCGGTTACTGTAGCAGCCCGGACCAGATTGAGGTTGCGCCCGAAAAGTACTGTAGCGCGCCCGAATCTCGTGGTGGCATGGATCCCGAGGCACTTGGTATGGATCTCGAGGCAGTTGGCACGGATCCCGAGGCAAATGCATGAATCTCGAGGTGTGGCACGCGGCGCGAGGCGCGCGGCGCGAGGCGCGGGGCAGGCGGGGGACGCCACGTGGCGTCTCCCCATTGGCCACAGCCGCCGAGGGCGCAGACCCGCGCGGGGAAGGCGCGCGGGCCCTGGCGCGGCGTCAGCGGGGGCAGGTGTTACAATCTGTAGAAGTATGGTGTGAGTGGAGAGCTTGGGGAGTAGTGTAGTGCTCAGCAGAGAAGAGAAGAGAGGAGCGTAGTGGAGATAGAGAAGGGGAGAAGATGGGTTTACCAGGGAAGAGAGGAGCGTAGTAGAGTTGGCGAAGGGGAGGAGATGGACTAACCAGGGTGAAGGCGAAGGTGAGTTAGGGTTGCGTACGGGGAAGGTAAGAAGCGACCGTTCGTCAGAAGCACCAGAGCTTCGGGAGTCTTCGGCGGATCGGGCAAAGGAAGCGGAGCGGAACCCGGTTCTCGAGCTTTCTATGGATCGGGCGGGGTTGGAGAGGAGGAACCCAACATGCAGAGAAGGAACCCAACTTGCAGAGGAGCTGCTGCACTGTACCGAAGAACGGCCCAACCCAATGGCCCACCGTAGCTACGAATTGAGGCCAATTCGAGGCCCATATTGCATAATACAATTTTACTGATAACTACACTAGTTATTACATATTGCAAATAGACCCAAATAACTGAACAGTATAAATAGCACACTGTATGATTGAGAAGGCAACGAATTAATGAATTGCTTCACTTCTCTTTTTAAATCCTTCCCTCTAAATCTCTCTTTCTCTCTCTTCTCCCAACTTCTCTTCTAAACTTCTCCCAACTCTTCTCCAAACCCCAATCCGAGATCCAAATTCTCTAGATCCAAGGTCGATTTGATCGAATTGATCAAATTGAGCCCCATCATCCTCCCAGTCGCAGAGCTCAGAGCAATCTCATCACAGATCTACGACGGATCGTCCGGGAATTGATCTTCATCCTCACCGCCAAGCCAGGATCTCAGCTCAAAGCTTCACCGATCGGCTGCGGCTCGTCAGTTTGTTACAAATTGGTATCAGAGCTGTTCCGATCCCAGGGATCGTGAACATCAGGCAACAAATTGAGGCAACAAGCAACAGATCGAGGCAACAAGCAATAGATCGAGGCAACAAGCAACAAATCGAGGCAAAGAAGCAAGAAAGTGTATCAATAACCCACAGATCTGTGGATCATAGCCACAGGAGCTCACGAGCATCATAAGCAAGCAGTTTACCACCAAATTCCACTTTAATCGACCAGTACTCCACTGATTGGAAGGTATTGAGATCCTTCCAAATCTGCTTGATTCATTTCTATAGAATTGTTGCATCGATTCCATCTGAGTAGATGAAAGAAGAAAAAAAAATATTAGCAATCAAAAGTTCCAAGATAGGGAAATCTAAACATAATAAATCCCAATACAATACAAGAGAACCATACCTCATAGAAATGGCAGAGGGCACCAGATTGAGAGATATGAATGAGCAGATCAAAAATCTTGAGGAGAGAATACAGTCTATGACCACTGATTGTCATACCATTATTGATAGTAAGTTGCAGCAATTTGGTAATGAGTACAATCAAAGGTTTGGCACAATAGGGCACCAGTTGGAAGAGATTCAAGTGGTAAGCCAGCAGAGGTATGATGCACAGCAATTAGAGTCAGCAAAAAGACACGAGCAGTTGATGAAGATGTTTAGCTCTGTAGTGATCCGGCCTTTCGGGGTATTTTTGACTTACATATAGTCATTTAAGCCTATAAGTGAAATAAAATTATTCAATTCTTAAAAGTTGGCCATTGTGAGGTGCTGGTATTTTTCTGCGATAGAGCACGGAAAAAGAAAGCCGATGGTACGATCGGATCTGAAATCCGATATCGGGATCTCCCGGAACGGAATTCCTAGTGATACGGTGATTAAGTCATGCATCGGAATCCGTGCAAAATATCTTGCACCCGTTAGAGATAAGGTGGGTTATCTCGTTGGGGATAATTAATTAGTTAATTAATTATCCATGAGGGAAAATAGAATTCTCTTACGTACTAATTAAAAAGGAAATTAATTAGAGATTTAATTCGAGCTATATAAGGGATCCCGATTATCGGAAAGAAAAGAAAAGAAAGAAATAAAAACCCTAATCGGTGAGAAGAGAAAAAGAAAAGAAAAGACGGAACCCTAGCCGGAAGAAAGGGAAAGGAGAAAGAGAAGAAGCCCGATCTTCCCGGACACCGAACCGAAGGCAAGAACGCGACCGGACAACCTTCCCGTCGATCTTCGGTTAGTAAAATAATTGTTATAATTTATTTGGGATTTTTCCGTCGTCTCTTTTGTTTGAGTTCTTGGTTTCTCCGTCGTATCCGTCACCGTCGCCGTCGTCGTCATCATGCTAGGGCACGGAACGGACGGCGGAGGCGCGCGGTGCCACTAGGGCATCGCGCGGAGGAGAGTCACGGACGGCACCCATGCGGACCCACAACCGCGCGGGCACCACATGGGCGCCGCTCGGCTGCCGCGCCGACCCGCAACCGCGCGGGCGCCGCGCGGCTGCCGCACGGGCGGCCCCGCGCGGACCGGCAACCGCGCGGGCGCCGCGCGGCTGCCGCGCGGACCCGCAACCGCACGGGCGGCACCCGCGCGGACCCGCAACCATGCGGGCACCGCGCGGGCGCCGCGCGGGCGGCACCCGCGCGGACCCGCAACCGTCCGGGCACCGCGCGAGCGCCGCGCGGCTGCCGCGCGGGCGGCACCCGCGCGGACCCGCAACCGCGCGGGCGTCGTGCGGGGCCGCACCCGCGCGGGCATCGCGCGGCCGCCGCGCGGGCAACACCCGCGCGGGCACCGCGCGGCCGCCGCACGGGCAACACCCGCGCGAGGCACCACGCTGCGTGGGCGTCGCCGCGGAGACGCCCCGCGCGGTTCCGAACCGCGCGGGGTTCCGGCGGACGACGACGGCGGCGTGGGATTTCCGTTTCGTCAACCCGGACGGTGTTGGACTTTTCCGTCGAAAAGAGTAAATTGGGTCTTTTGTTTTCGGATGTTAGTACACGTTTTTGACTATAGTTATCCTTGCGGACTTTTCTTTAGGTCCAAGTGCGCAGCGGGGGTGCGCGAAGGATTCAGGTGTTCCGATTTCTCTTCAAATAGGTGGGTACGGTTGCGATAAGTGCAACAAGTGCAGTAAGTGCATCTATCGTCATTAAAGTGCTCTTAATTTATCTAACAAAGTAGATGGACAGTTTAACCTTTCGCATAATTGTATTTCATCTAACAATTGAAGCGGCTACGGTCGCGGTGCTCACTACACGCCGATCTCGGCAAATCCGTTTCGGATGCTGCACGTACACAGGCGGATTGGCCTCCGCATGGGTGTACTTTTCCGGAGAAGTGGTCTCTTTTGACCCGTGTACCTCACAAAGGGGCGGGTGCCGTGAGGACCTCTTCGCGCCCGCTGAAAATAGCACACCAGCACCGTGAAGAGGTTAAATGCATCAAAGAGGTGTTTGCGCACGAGGGGAGACTTTAGTCTCCCCGACAGGGACTCTGGGATTGGTGCCCAACTTAATTGATAAATCTGGGGTTGGGGACCAGCTTAATTATGTGCAGGGTTTTAGCGAAAGGTTCCGGTGTTTTCGGTTTGCTCCTTATTCCTTATTGTTATTAGACATCTACTTTGTTTGTCACTGACATTACCCACTCCATGACAGGTGTTACGAGGTGCGTTAGCCGGGAGGGCGGTGAGACTGCGTCGCGAGGACCGTAGTCAGACACTTGGGTTTATTATCTCATTTCCCTTATGCCTTATTTAGTTAATTTGCTTGTGGATGGTATTAGTCGTGGACATGTATTACTTAGCGCTGTGGATGAGGTGTACTTTTATACTTTGATGCTTTTAGTGATGATTCCATATGCGGCACGCTTTCATGATGGACCAAATGATTTCGAAAATGTTTTCTCAAAACGAAGTGCCGTGTGGGCACGGGTTTGCAACCGTTGGTTTTATCCTTTCTAAACACTGATGCCGCTTTAGTATTCCGCTTGAAAATAAAACAACAAGGTGTCGAGTGGACACCAGTCTTTTAAACATTAGTTAAACTACTGTACTCTGTTTGACGATGTATTTCTATTGTATGGTTGATGGTTGAGGTATGTTGTTGTAAATAAGACGCCGTGCATATACAAAGGAGACTCTGTCCGTGGGCAGAGAGAATTTGTGTATGTGGCGGTCTGGCACGCACCGGGGATGAGGTTTAAGTTACCTTGTTAAGAAGAAAAAAAAATAATACACGCAATCTTCCGCTTTGATAGACTCAAAAACCTCCGGGGGCGTGACAGATTAAATGGTATCAGAGCAAACAACCATAACCATAGTAGACGTGATCCACATCCACAGTGTAGGGCGCCACAAGCAAATTAGACATGAGATAACCAAGGTATAGGTGCGTAGTACGTGAGAGTACGGGGAAAAGGGAACGTAATGTAGGTGTAATCGTAAGACAGGGTGTTAGAGTTATAACCTTAGGGTTAACATGGTTTCTTTGTCTATAGTGGACGATGGCCCGGACTAGATCGTCCACCGAGAATGCGGACGCGGACAGAGTGACCCCGGCCACCGCAGAGAACCAGCTTCTCCGGCGACAACTGCGGGAAATGGCCGGGCAATTAGCGACGCTGGCGGAGCAGGTTCGTCACCTGACGCAGCGACAGGCAACCGCGCTAGCCGAGCGCGATCCGACCCCTCCGCCCGAAGACACCGCACCCACTACGGGACCGCAAGGGACGGGTGGTACGACGACGGAACAGCCCCCATCCCCAAGGGATGTACCTACTCCGACGACCACGGGGCCCGTGATGGGAGCGACAGCAGGGGAGGCAGGAACGACCCCTACTCTCGGGGGGTCCGCCGCTGTAGGAGGGATCACGGAGCAACGAACGACGCGAGAAAGGGTCAGGACGAATTTGACTAGGTTCAAGAAGCATGACCCTCCCACTTTTGAGGGAGAGACGACCGATCCATGGGTCGTCGAGAAATGGGTAGATACCATGGAAAAACTCTTCGAGGACCTACTGATGGAGGAACACGAGCGGGTTCCACTAGCCGTCCACTTCCTCGAAGGGAATGCACGCATCTGGTGGAAGACGGTACGCCCGGATCCGTCTACAAATGACCCGCTACCGACATGGACGGCCTTTAGAGAGGAACTTTTTGACGCTTTCTTCTCCGATAGCGTCAAGCGGCAATTGGAAGACGACCTGAAGAACATTAGACAAGGGAACCGCTCGGTCATGGAATATCAAAGGGAGTTCGTAAGATTGGTTAACTGCGTCCCGTTTGTTATACGAGATGAACCCCACAAGGCCCGTCTTTTTGTGGACGGGTTACGGAGCGACATCTTCTAGATGGTTCAGGCAGCGGACCTGCGCACGTTCAGGGAAGTGGTGGACAGGGCCACCATAGTGGAGCGGGGGTTCGCTATCACCCGAGCTCGACGTGAGGGATCAGAAAATAACCGGGAGAGGAAGCGGACACAGACTTACCCGGGAGGGGGTCCGTCTGGTGGGAGCCGACCCCCAAAGTACCCCAAGACGCAACAAGGAAGCAAGAGTGCACCTGTAGGACCCCCGAACCCCATGCAGCATTTTTCCGATGGATCCACTGTTAGAACACCTGTTGTTGGTGTATCTGGCCCATGGTGCATCAATGGGATGCCACAGATGGACCCTGTAAGGTTTTTTTTAGCTGTGTTGGCTTTCGGCTGGGTTTGCCGAAATTTTGAAAAAAGAATTAGGCCAAACAGACGGCGGAAATGGATTCAGCGCGGAAAAACGCTTGAAAATGGCTTTTTGTTTGCCAAATTCTGAGTCCGGATGCCCAAAAACGGACTCCCGGAAAATTTACTGGATTTCTGGTGCATGGGGGAGCCGTGGACCGGCGGGGGAGCCACGTGGCAGGCCCTGATTGGCCGGCGCACGCAGCTGGGTCCACGGAGCGCTGGGGTTTGGACCGGGGTGCACCGGGAGGCGCGTGGACCGGCAGGTGTCCACGTGGCAGCGCCTGATTGGGCGGCTCTGGTGCGCTCGGTCTGCGGGAGTGCGCGGGGAGGCGTGGACCGGGGGCGCGCCACGTGGCGGCACCCGGTTGGCGGGCGCATGAGCGCGCGGTCCACGCAGCGCGCGGGGCAGGTGGCCGTACGCGGGGCAGGCGCGGGCGACGTGGGAGGTGCCACGTGGCGCCCGCTGATTCGCGGGCGCCACCTACCGCGTTGACGCGGGCAGGGACACGTGGCGCTCCCCGTGGCGGCTTGCACGGCTGCGGCGTGTTCGGGGGACACGTGGCGGGCGCCGGCGCGGGTCGGACCAAGCAAGCGTCCGGCTGGATCCCGTGTGCGGGCTGGGCCGGGCCGGGCCGCACTGTGCGCGCCCGAAACCGGCCGGGCCGGGCTGCACTGTAGCCGCCCGAATTCGGGCTGGGCCGCACTGTAGCCGCCCGAATCTGGGCTGGGCTGCACTGTAGCCGCCCGAAACTTGGGACAATTTCGGTATTTCTTCAATTGTTTTTTTGGGGCCTTTATTTAGCAGCCCGAGCCTCTTTCTTCTCCCCTTTTCTCCTCTTTTCGAGCCTCCTCTGCCCGAGCACCCTTAAGAAGATTTCTTCATCTTCAAGCTCTGGATCCACCTGCAAAGTTTTGGGATTTTATGGGCACGCATCCCGAGGTTCTCTATTTTACGGCGCGGCGCGACGTGGTGGTTCCTGTGTTCTTCTTCGGCGCAGCAGCAGTGTTTTAGCTCCCCTGGTCTACTCCGACGATCTTTTCGAGCGATTTCTTCGCTGCTGGATTCGTAGCAGGTGAGGCTACGATTTTGGGTTTTCACACATTTTCAGATTTCACGTTTTTCGAGGTGTTTTCTCGTGCTCATTGGGACCCCTTTTGCTGTGAGATTTTGGTGAGGGCAGCACCTTCTTTTGAGGAGATCTTCGCGCACGAGTCTCGGATCAAGACGTGCTTATAGACTTTCTTCATCTACTCGACGCGAGGATCATCGTGGATTTTTCTTGGAATTTTTGGAGACCTTCCCGAAGGTATACACTGTTCCTTTTATCTGTACAAGAGTTTACAGTTGAATGATTTTGGGATTGTGCGCATCGTTACTGTGGAATTTGTAACTTGGCCTTCGGTGTTCGGAATTGGACGTGCAGGTACCCGTTTCGAAGCTATCGACGCGAGGATCGCTGTGGTATTTTTATCAGAATTTTTGGAGTTCGTTTTACAGGTGAAAATTTCGCAGTAAGTGGACTGTTCCCAGCAGATTTGTAAAACCTGGATTTTAATGGAGTTAAAGTGTAACTGTAGCCTTATGTTGTACCCAGGAGGGATTGTGGACTGTGCTGGACCTGTTGGACCTAGAGTGGTTATTTTCCTGGTTTTCTCAGCTGTACGGCTCCGGACAGTTAGCGTCTTCAGGTGGGTGGCTTGCTTTCAAGATCTATGGACTGTACTCTAATTCTATTGATATAGAATCATGCATGATAGTGATTGGACTTGGGTAGCATGCTAGAGCGTAGGAATTGTTGATCCTTGTTTTATCTGTCGATCTTGTGATCTCTTGCTTCCTACTATCATGTTAAATATTTGTTATATTGGAACCTGACCTAGCACCCCCGTCATATGTTGCATGTGTAACCAGACCAGTAGAAAACCCTCACTTGGGCTAGGGTTAATTATGTTTAGACATCCACACTTTATGTCGCATTCCTGGACTTAGTGTTATCCTCGCCCGGGTAGTGGGCCGAGCGGTCGGGACTTCTCTATAGTGTGGGATGCATTGCACTCGTGCTTGGGAGCAGAGTGGAGTCTGGTAGATGTAGTGGTTCGCTTGTCTGTATCGGGAACCGTTTGGGGTAAACGGTGGACCCGAGAGATCTTGTTTTCCCCTGTTTGGGTCGTCGCCACTGTGTTAGTGGCAGTAGTTTACTAGTGTTAGCCGGACCTAGAACCCAGAACTCTTTTCGACATATACATGATTTTAGTCTACCAATGTTTTCTTCCAAACATCGAAGGGCCGCTGGAGTCTGTTCTTGTTTGATTGGACAAAGGCATCAGCCCTTCGGGGTTTGGGTAAAACACTTGTTTTCTAACTATTTTTCTAAAAAGAACTAAAATCATTAAATATGAATTTCTTCCAGATCAAATTAGTTTTCAATAACAGATGTCACCTTTTCCGGTAAATCTCCCCACTCGAATGGATTCGAGTGGTCTGGGTTCTAGGGGTCGTTCCTCTGTCGGGACGAAAGCCTCGGGGGCCGAGCCTGGAACCTGTTCTTGTTTGATAGGGTTGTAGGTGTAGGTCTCCCGGGACTTTCGGGCCCTGTTGGTGTCTTCTGCGAGTTGTACTGTGTTTTGCTTTCCCGAACTATAAGGGATCGGGAACTTCGATAGTCGGAGCCTAGAGTCTGTTCTTGTTTGATAGGGTTCTTAGCACCGGTCTATCGGGTTTCCGAACCCTTATGGTGTCGGTCTTTCTGGAGAGTTTAGTGTTCTGTTGTGGGAGCCGTCTGGTGGACAGTGGCCCCAGCTGTGTGACTTCCAGCTTGTGGTTGAGAGTTGGTGTCGTTGGTCGATCTTGTTGATCGTGGTTGGACTTTAGCCTGCATGAGCCATTTATTTGAGCTCGACAGAGTTACGCGGATACTTTCCTCGGTGGGGTCGCTCCCCTCGAGAGCCACTCCGGAGTTGGGCCTGTTACTTGCTATCGCGACTTGTCGACGCCGTCCCTCTGACTGGCCCAGTTAGTGGCAGTCACGGACACCCTACGGTAGACCCGTCCTGTTGAGGATGTGCGGCAGTAGGTGGGCGCAGGTTTGACTGGACCCTTTGAGGCAGTCAGTTTAGATTTGGTGAGTTTGCTGTGTGTGTTAGTAGATGCATCATGTTTCATCTGTTCCTGTTCTTGAGCATCTAGATAGAGGCATAGTAGCTGTAGAGTTACTTTTCCAGCCCTTTCATTCCAGTTTTATATTGTTACTTTATGCCTCTAGTAGACTTAGTGGGCAGACCGTCGGGCTTGTTGGCGGCACCCACTGAGAACTACTTGGGACGTAGTTCTCACACCCGTCGTGGTGTATTTTCCCACAGGGACTTCTACTCCGGTTCCTGCTTCTCCTGTTGCTGCTTCTTCTGATCGAGGTAAGGGAGTCGCGATATAGTTCCCCACCAGTCGTCATCCAGAGAGTAGATGTACCCTTATTACTTTTGAGAGTTCCTGTTGAGAGAACTTTGTAGTGAGGTATAGAGTTGTATTTATTTTCTACTGCTCGAGAGACTTTTGTACTTTTGGTGAGGACTTGTGTTGTATATAGTTTTTATTTCTAGCAGTTTTACTTTCAGCTCTGATATCTGCTTAGTATAGATGCTCTTTTGCAGGTTAGTCGCTTCGTCTATACGGGCTTCCCGTATGGGCGGCGGATCTGTTGGCGAGCCCGGGTCGCAGTTTCGACGCCGGGGCGTGACAGATTAGAGTGGTATCAGAGCCTAGGTTGTAGGTCATTATGGACTTAGAAACCCTAGGCTTGTGGTTGGACATTAGGATGACTACGTGAGAGTCGTGACTGTTAGCGAGAGTCCTGATTGAGTTTTACCTCTCCCAAGGGATGGGAGGAGTGACTGGCATGTTTATTCTCCTAAGCGATTATGTTGGCTGCAGACAACATAATGCTAGGGAATGGATGACATGTCCTAGACTTTCGCTGGATTGGGTCGTGTGTTGTTTGGTACTGTCCTGATGTTTCCATGTGTGTTGCAGGTGGGCACGATGCCTCCCCGACGCGGGGTGCAGACGCGTTCTCAGCCTTTTCCCTCCGATGAGCCTGGGCAGGAGGAGCCAGCACAGGGTCAGCAGAGTGAGGTGCAGGAGCTTCGGGCTCAGTTGGCCCAGTTGTCTGAGGCGGTGCAGCGCCAGGAGGAGGCTTCTCAGCGCCAGGAGGAGGCTTCTCGGCGCCAGGAGGAGGCCTTTGGTCGGATGATGCTTCTTTTAGAGCAGAGGACGCAGCCTGTGGTAGCACCCCCTGTGTGTTCGCCTGTGCCTTCTTCGCCAGCTGTGGCGCCCCCTGTGGTCCCGTCAGCGCCGGCTATTCCTGTCGAGCCGGTTTCTAGCATACCACCGCCTGGATCGATGGGACCTTTGACTTTGGCTGAGCAGAGTGCGGTGGTGGATCTGTTGATGAGGTTCCGCCGGTTTGATCCACCCCGTTTTTCTGGTATGAGTGCTGAGCCGTGGGAGGCAGAGTCTTGGATCACGGCCATGGAGCGTCATTTTGAGAGTTTGTTCGTTGATGATCGATTTCGAGTCTTTTTGGCTACACACTACTTGGAGGGCAACGCCGAGGCTTGGTGGCGGCGTGTGCGGCCTGCTGGTCCGCCTGGGACGCAGATTCTTCCCTGGGCGGAGTTCCGCAGACTTCTGTTAGGGGCCTTCTTTCCTGAGAGTGTTCGCCAGAGATTGGAGGAGCAGCTGAGAAATCTCCGCCAGGGAGATCGGCCCGTGAATGCATACATAGCCGAATACAATCAGCTGTTGGCTAGTATGCCTCACGTGGCCAGGGACGAGTCTCACCGGATCTACATGTTCGAGCGGGGGCTGCGCCGGGATATTTATCAGCTTGTTCGCTCACGCAGATTACAGACTTTGGAGGCATCGATGGAGCAGGCGTTATATATTGAGTCTGGAGAGGCAGTGATGTCAGAGGTGGCTCTAGCCCCCGTAGTGATTCCTGGGGCGAAGCGCCCAGCACCGGGTGATGAGGGGCAGACGAGCGGGCAGGGACCTCCGGGACCTCCACGATCTCATCCTGAGGGTCGTGGGTTTCGTAGGCGCCGGAGATCTGGTGAGCCCCAGCAGCAGCAGCATCAGCGGTATCGGCAGCAGCGGCAGGAGCGGTGTGTCATCTGTGGCGGGCCTCATCCACCGTCGCAGTGTGATCAGAGACAGGGGCGGTGTTTCCTCTGTGGAGAGTTGGGACATTTCCGCGCAGCTTGCCCCCAGGCCATTTTGTCAGTGCGGCCGATTGCGACAGCACCCCCCTTGCCCATCCATGCAGCGGGAACCCCTCCGGCACACCAGCGGACAGAGTGGGCCACGACGTCGGGACAGACGGGACGACGACCTGCAGCACCCAGTGGACGGGTTTATGCAGCCCTGTTGGAGGACACCCCGGCAGCGGATCTTGCCGTGGCAGGTATGATTTTATTTCTGTTAGCTGAGTTGAGCATTTTGTTACCGCTGCATTCTCCTGCTTTATTAGTTGAGTATCGGCATCGGCATCCTTGCATGGGTATGGGTTAGGAATTTCTGCTACATGTTTTAGCGATTGGATTCTTTCCAGTATCCTATGAGTAGAGGAGGATCGCGGTGTATGATCAGTGCAGTTGAGACTTGGGACTTCACTTGCTGTTGTGACGATTCAAGGACAGCTCCAGGACTTGGATTGAGCACCCAGGTTGGGCTGATTGGCGCGGTGCTGTGCTACGACTGATGATGGAATGAAAGCAGTTATCCTTCTGCGAGTTGGACTGGAGGAGTTCGTTTTCTCGGATTGTCGGCGTATCCTTCCAACAGCATGGGCTTTAGCGACTGTGGACAGACGCCACCTCGGGAGCAGACGTGATGTTAGGACTAGTGGTTATGTCCTTAGGAGTCTCGGTTAGTGATAGCTTTCTTTTGTGGCCACAGTAGGAACGACACCAACACTTCTCCCCCTTTTCTCACCTTGTACTGAAATTTACGAACAGGACGGAAACTTCGAAAGATTGCTCCAGAAATGGAGACAGTGCCCGAACCTGTTCTTGTTTGATTAGGGCGAAGGCACTGATTTTTCGAAATTTTCGGACTTTTCGCTAATTTCAGCTGTTTTCTAAATCGAGGGTTGGAGTTGATGACTTTCCTGCTGGTGGAGCCGTATCTTTCTTGTTAGTTTAGTGCTGCGTTCTTGGTTGTTTTGATTGTTTTGTTTTTGTTGTGGCGTGTTTTGTTTCGGGGACGAAACTTCCTTTTAGTGGGGGAGGATGTAGGACCCCCGAACCCCATGCAGCATTTTTCCGATGGATCCACTGTTAGAACACCTGTTGTTGGTGTATCTGGCCCATGGTGCATCAATGGGATGCCACAGATGGACCCTGTAAGGTTTTTTTTAGCTGTGTTGGCTTTCGGCTGGGTTTGCCAAAATTTTGAAAAAAGAATTAGGCCAAACAGACGGCGGAAATGGATTCAGCGCGGAAAAATGCTTGAAAATGGCTTTTTGTTTGCCAAATTCTGAGTCCGGATGCCCAAAAACGGACTCCCGGAAAATTTACTGGATTTCTGGTGCATGGGGGAGCCGTGGACCGGCGGGGGAGCCACGTGGCAGGCCCTGATTGGCCGGCGCACGCAGCTGGGTCCACGGAGCGCTGGGGTTTGGACCGGGGTGCACCGGGAGGCGCGTGGACCGGCAGGTGTCCACATGGCAGCGCCTGATTGGGCGGCTCTGGTGCGCTCGGTCTGCGGGAGTGCGCGGGGAGGCGTGGACCGGGGGCGCGCCACGTGGCGGCACCCGGTTGGCGGGCGCATGAGCGCGCGGTCCACGCAGCGCGCGGGGCAGGTGGCCGTACGCGGGGCAGGCGCGGGCGACGTGGGAGGTGCCACGTGGCGCCCGCTGATTCGCGGGCGCCACCTACCGCGTTGACGCGGGCAGGGACACGTGGCGCTCCCCGTGGCGGCTTGCACGGCTGCGGCGTGTTCGGGGGACACGTGGCGGGCGCCGGCGCGGGTCGGACCAAGCAAGCGTCCGGCTGGATCCCGTGTGCGGGCTGGGCCGGGCCGGGCCGCACTGTGCGCGCCCGAAACCGGCCGGGCCGGGCTGCACTGTAGCCGCCCGAATTCGGGCTGGGCCGCACTGTAGCCGCCCGAATCTGGGCTGGGCTGCACTGTAGCCGCCCGAAACTTGGGACAATTTCGGTATTTCTTCAATTATTTTTTTGGGGCCTTTATTTAGCAGCCCGAGCCTCTTTCTTCTCCCCTTTTCTCCTCTTTTCGAGCCTTCTCTGCCCGAGCACCCTTAAGAAGATTTCTTCATCTTCAAGCTCTGGATCCACCTGCAAAGTTTTGGGATTTTATGGGTACGCATCCCGAGGTTCTCTATTTTACGGCGCGGCGCGACGTGGTGGTTCCTGTGTTCTTCTTCGGCGCAGCAGCAGTGTTTTAGCTCCCCTGGTCTACTCCGACGATCTTTTCGAGCGATTTCTTCGCTGCTGGATTCGTAGCAGGTGAGGCTACGATTTTGGGTTTTCGCACATTTTCAGATTTCACGTTTTTTGAGGTGTTTTCTCGTGCTCATTGGGACCCCTTTTGCTGTGAGATTTTGGTGAGGGCAGCACCTTCTTTTGAGGAGATCTTCGCGCACGAGTCTCGGATCAAGACGTGCTTATAGACTTTTTTCATCTACTCGACGCGAGGATCATCGTGGATTTTTCTTGGAATTTTTGGAGACCTTCCCGAAGGTATACACTGTTCCTTTTATCTGTACAAGAGTTTACAGTTGAATGATTTTGGGATTGTGCGCATCGTTACTGTGGAATTTGTAACTTGGCCTTCGGTGCTCGGAATTGGATGTGCAGGTACCCGTTTCGAAGCTATCGACGCGAGGATCGCTGTGGTATTTTTATGAGAATTTTTGGAGTTCGTTTTACAGGTGAAAATTTTGCAGTAAGTGGACTGTTCCCAGCAGATTTGTAAAACCTGGATTTTAATGGAGTTAAAGTGTAACTGTAGCCTTATGTTGTACCCAGGAGGGATTGTGGACTGTGCTGGACCTGTTGGACCTAGAGTGGTTATTTTCCTGGTTTTCTCAGCTGTACGGCTCCGGACAGTTAGCGTCTTCAGGTGGGTGGCTTGCTTTCAAGATCTATGGACTGTACTCTAATTCTATTGATATAGAATCATGCATGATAGTGATTGGACTTGGGTAGCATGCTAGAGCGTAGGAATTGTTGATCCTTGTTTTATCTGTCGATCTTGTGATCTCTTGCTTCCTACTATCATGTTAAATATTTGTTATATTGGAACCTGACCTAGCACCCCCGTCATATGTTGCATGTGTAACCAGACCAGTAGAAAACCCTCACTTGGGCTAGGGTTAATTATGTTTAGACATCCACACTTTATGTCGCATTCCTGGACTTAGTGTTATCCTCGCCCGGGTAGTGGGCCGAGCGGTCGGGACTTCTCTATAGTGTGGGATGCATTGCACTCGTGCTTGGGAGCAGAGTGGAGTCTGGTAGATGTAGTGGTTCGCTTGTCTGTATCGGGAACCGTTTGGGGTAAACGGTGGACCCGAGAGATCTTGTTTTCCCCTGTTTGGGTCGTCGCCACTGTGTTAGTGGCAGTAGTTTACTAGTGTTAGCCGGACCTAGAACCCAGAACTCTTTTCGACATATACATGATTTTAGTCTACCAATGTTTTCTTCCAAACATCGAAGGGCCGCTGGAGTCTGTTCTTGTTTGATTGGACAAAGGCATCAACCCTTCGGGGTTTGCGTAAAACACTTGTTTTCTAACTGTTTTTCTAAAAAGAACTAAAATCATTAAATATGAATTTCTTCCAGATCAAATTAGTTTTCAATAACAAATGTCACCTTTTCCGGTAAATCTCCCCACTCGAAAGGATTCGAGTGGTCTGGGTTCTAGGGGTCGTTCCTCTGTCGGGACGAAAGCCTCGGGGGCCGAGCCTGGAACCTGTTCTTGTTTGATAGGGTTGTAGGTGTAGGTCTCCCGGGACTTTCGGGCCCTGTTGGTGTCTTTTGCGAGTTGTACTGTGTTTTGCTTTCCCGAACTATAAGGGATCGGGAACTTCGATAGTCGGAGCCTAGAGTCTGTTCTTGTTTGATAGGGTTCTTAGCACCGGTCTATCGGGTTTCCGAACCCTTATGGTGTCGGTCTTTCTGGAGAGTTTAGTGTTCTGTTGTGGGAGCCGTCTGGTGGACAGTGGCCCCAGCTGTGTGACTTCCAGCTTGTGGTTGAGAGTTGGTGTCGTTGGTCGATCTTGTTGATCGTGGTTGGACTTTAGCCTGCATGAGCCATTTATTTGAGCTCGACAGAGTTACGCGGATACTTTCCTCGGTGGGGTCGCTCCCCTCGAGAGCCACTCCGGAGTTGGGCCTGTTACTTGCTATCGCGACTTGTCGACGCCGTCCCTCTGACTGGCCTAGTTAGTGGCAGTCACGGACACCCTACGGTAGACCCGTCCTGTTGAGGATGTGCGGCAGTAGGTGGGCGCAGGTTTGACTGGACCCTTTGAGGCAGTCAGTTTAGATTTGGTGAGTTTGCTGTGTGTGTTAGTAGATGCATCATGTTTCATCTGTTCCTGTTCTTGAGCATCTAGATAGAGGCATAGTAGCTGTAGAGTTACTTTTCCAGCCCTTTCATTCCAGTTTTATATTGTTACTTTATGCCTCTAGTAGACTTAGTGGGCAGACCGTCGGGCTTGTTGGTGGCACCCACTGAGAACTACTTGGGACGTAGTTCTCACACCCGTCGTGGTGTATTTTCCCACAGGGACTTCTACTCCGGTTCCTACTTCTCCTGTTGCTGCTTCTTCTGATCGAGGTAAGGGAGTCGCGAGATAGTTCCCCACCAGTCGTCATCCAGAGAGTAGATGTACCCTTATTACTTTTGAGAGTTCCTGTTGAGAGAACTTTGTAGTGAGGTATAGAGTTGTATTTATTTTCTACTGCTCGAGAGACTTTTGTACTTTTGGTGAGGACTTGTGTTGTATATAGTTTTTATTTCTAGCAGTTTTACTTTCAGCTCTGATATCTGCTTAGTATAGATGCTCTTTTGCAGGTTAGTCGCTTCGTCTATACGGGCTTCCCGTATGGGCGGCGGATCTGTTGGCGAGCCCGGGTCGCAGTTTCGACGCCGGGGCGTGACAGCACCTATCGGGAAGCCGCGACCAGCGAACAAGCCATGCGTTATTTGCGGAGCATCGCATCCAGTGACGGAATGCCCTAAGAGACAGGATCACTGTTACCGCTGCGGCAAACCAGGGCATTTCCGATTCAACTGTCCTCTGAACACTGGAGCGGCATCTTCCGCAGCTTCCACCCCAACGGCACAGCCACCAGGACGGGGTAGAGCATCAACGGGAATGCCCCCACACCCTCCGGCGCCAAGAGCAGAAGGAGAATCGCGACCACAACCAGGAGGGAGGCTCTACTCCATGGGCCAACATGGAGCGACACTGCAAGAGGAGGCGGTCGCAGGTATTACCTCCGTTTCTAAATTCCGAGCACGAACCCTGTTTGACACCGGGGCGACTCGCTCCTTTATTTCCCGCACTTTTGCACAAACACATCTGCTAGAAAGTAGTCCCCTTGATGTCTTACTGACCGTCCAGACCCCTGGGGGGCCAATCGCGGCAACTGGCCTAGTACCCTCGTGTTCAATAAGACTGGGAAGGTTGTCGTGCCCCTGGGATCTGGTGGTCATACCGCTAAAGGAATACGACGTGGTTTTGGGCATGGACTGGCTTACCGAGTATCAGGCGGTCATCGACTGCGAGAAGCGCCAGGTGCAACTACGGAAGCCGGGATTCCCAGAAAACGTGTGCTTGTTATGTAAAAGCACTTCCTTTTTGGCTATCATCTCCGCGTCGCGAGCTAGGAAGTTGATGGAGGGCGGGTGCGTGGCCTATCTAGCCTCGATAGATTTAGCCACCCGACCCGTTTCCTCGCCTTCCGAAATTCCCGTGGTAAGGGAATTTCCGGATGTGTTTCCGGCAGAGCTCCCCGGAGCGCCGCCGGAACGAGAAGTCGACTTTCCTATTGAACTACTCCCCGGCACCAAACCCATCACCAAGGCACCGTACAGGATGGCCTTCGCAGAGTTGAAGGAACTCAAGGCACAGTTGGAGGACCTTTTGGATAAGGGCTTCATCAGGCCTAGCGCGTCACCCTGGGGCGCGCCCGTCCTGTTTGTGAGGAAGAAGGACGGAAGTCTCCGGTTGTGCATCGACTACCGGGAGATAAATAAGGTCACCGTTAAGAACAAGTACCCCCTGCCAAGGATCGACGACCTCTTCGACCAACTACAGGGGGCGACGGTGTTTTCAAAGATTGACCTGCAGTCGGGCTATCATCAGGTCCAGGTCAAGGGGGAGGACATCCCCAAAACGGCTTTTCGGACTCGCTACGGCCATTACGAATTTACAGTAATGCCGTTCGGGCTCACAAATGCCCCGGCGGTGTTCATGGACATGATGAACAAGGTATTCAAACCCTTCCTGGACTTATTCGTGGTGGTCTTCATCGCCGATATCCTCATCTACTCCCGTACAGACGAGGAACATGAAGGACATCTGCGCACAGTCCTTCAGACCCTACGGGAACAGAAACTCTACGCCAAACTCAAAAAGTGTGAGTTTTGGCTCCGTGAGGTCGGCTTCTTGGGGCACGTAATCTCGACGGCTGGGGTCGCAGTCGATCCGAAGAAGATAGATTCGGTGACGGACTGGTCCCAACCGACGACGGTGACGGAGATTCGAAGCTTTCTAGGATTAGCCGGGTACTACCGGCGCTTCGTGGAGGGTTTCTCCAAGATAGCCACCCCCTTAAACCGCTTGACTAAAAAGGGGGAAAAGTTCATCTGGACGGACAAATGTCAGAGGAGCTTCGAGGAGCTCAAGGATAGATTGACGCGAGCCCCGATTCTCGCCCTGCCAGAACCAGGGGAGGATTATGAAGTGTATTGCGATGCGTCGCGAAACGGACTGGGTGGAGTACTCATGCAACGGGGAAAGGTTATAGCCTATGCGTCAAGGCAGCTCAAAGAATACGAGCGAAACTACCCCGTGCACGATTTGGAACTCGCAGCGGTTGTGTTCGTCCTCAAGCTTTGGAGACACTACCTGTATGGGGCACACTGCAATGTGTATTCAGATCACAAAAGTCTTAAGTACCTTTTCACCCAAAAGGAGTTAAATTTGCGACAAAGACGGTGGCTCGAGCTACTGAAGGATTACGATTTAACGATCCACTACCACCCGGGAAAGGCAAACGTGGTGGCTGACGCCTTGAGCCGTAAGGGGCAGGCCGAAAAGGCAGGGGTAAGTGCCATACCCAACAAGATAGTCTGATTGCGGAGTTTTCGCGATTAAGACTAGAAGTAGTGCCGGCGGGTACAGTTGAACAACTTCTGACACTGGTGGTCAGACCTATCATGCTTGACAGAATTCTCGAGGGGCAGTCGACTGATGACCAACTCCAGCTGGTGCGAAATAGAGTAACTGCCGACCAAGAAGGTGATTTCACAGTAAACTCCGACGGCACGATACGATTTCGGGGACGAATCTGCGTGCCGGATCTACCGGAACTCAAGGAGAAAATCCTGCGGGAGGCGCATACTGCTCCATATGCAGTGCATCCCGGGGGAACGAAGATGTACAAGGACATCAAACAGACCTTATGGTGGCCCAAAATGAAGGGAGACGTGACTCGGTTTGTGGCACACTGCCTGGTGTGCCAACGGGTGAAGGCCGAGCACCAGCGTCCGGCAGGAAAATTGCAACCCTTACCGGTGCCCGAGTGGAAATGGGACATGATTACCATGGATTTTGTGACCGGGTTCCCGAGATCGTCACAGGGACACGATGCAATATGGGTAATTGTGGACCGTCTGACGAAATCGGCCCACTTTCTGCCCATACACACGACGTGGACGCGGGAACGACTGGCACAAACCTACATCAACGAGATAGTAAGGTTGCATGGGGTGCCGACATCCATCACGTCGGACAGGGACACGCGATTTGTGTCAAACTTTTGGCAGAGCCTGCAGCGAGCAATGGGAACCAAGTTGCACTTCAGTACGGCTTTTCACCCGCAGACCGACGGACAATCAGAGCGGGTGATACAAATTGTGGAGGACATGCTTCGGGCATGCATTTTGGACCTGGGCGAAGGGTGGGCATGGTGTTTGCCCCTAGTGGAATTTGCCTACAATAACAGTTACCAGGCCAGCATTCAGATGGCACCATACGAGGCCCTGTACGGGCGCCGCTGTCGGTCTCCAATATGCTGGGACGACTTGGGTGAGCGTAAGTTTCTAGGCCCAGATTTGGTGGAGGAGACCGAAGCAAAGGTGCGATTGATTAGACAAAGGCTACTGACCGCCCAGAGCAGACAGAAAAGCTACGCGGACAACAGACGCCGAGACTTAGAGTTCATGGAGGGCGAGCACGCGTTACTCCGAGTTTCGCCCTCCAAGGGGAAACGACGCTTCGGCATAAAGGGAAAGTTAAGCCCGAGGTACGTAGGACCGTTCGAGATCCTAGAACGCGTAGGACCGGTGGCGTACCGATTAGCCCTGCCGCCGAATCTCGAACGAGTCCATAATGTGTTCCATGTCTCAATGCTCCGGAAGTACCTAGCTGATCCCTCTCATGCCTTGGATGCCTCCACCATCGAGTTGCGAGAGGATTTAAGCGTCGAGGAGACACCGGTGCAGATTTTGGCAAGAGAGGATGTGACGCCCCACTTCCCAGGGGGTCACCCATCCTAGGACTACTCTAGCTCTAGCACGCTTAACTCTCATGTTCCTCTTGGATCTTGCTACCATCCAAAATGCTATAGCCGGGTTAGAGATTTTAGTCCTATTATATCATTTTATATATAGGACTAATCCAAATTCCGGGGGTGTCACATTCTTCCCCCCTTTAAGCCCTGACGTCCACGTCAGGCTCAAGCACACTCACAAGCACCAGGCGATGTGAGACTCGTCTCGCTAGCCTTAGCCGACCTTGTAGGGAGCTGCACTCCACCTACAACGGTCATTAGCCGGGGAGCCACACTCTACCCGCTATATAACCCTGGCTCAGCCGAGGCTCATCTCACATTTCCGGCTGGTGAATGTCTCTGATACCAACTGTGACGCCCCACTTCCCAGGGGGTCACCCATCCTAGGACTACTCTAGCTCTAGCACGCTTAACTCTCATGTTCCTCTTGGATCTTGCTACCATCCAAAATGCTATAGCCGGGTTAGAGATTTTAGTCCTATTATATCATTTTATATATAGGACTAATCCAAATTCCGGGGGTGTCACAGAGGACAAGAAGTTGCGCAAACGAACGATCCCCTATGTGAAGGTCCAGTGGAGCAACCATGAAGAGCGCGAGGCGACTTGGGAACTGGAATCGAAGATGAGAGAATGTTTTCCCGAATTGATTAGTGGGGTTTGTACTTAAGTTTCGGGACGAAACTTTTTATAAAGTGTGAGTGGTGTAGTGATCCGGCCTTTCGGGGTATTTTTGACTTACATATAGTCATTTAAGCCTTTAAGTGAAATAAAATTATTCAATTCTTAAAAGCTGGCCATTGCGAGGTGCTGGTATTTTTCTGCGATAGAGCGCGGAAAAAGAAAGCCGACGGTGCGATCGGATCTGAAATCCGATATCGGGATCTCCCGGAACGGAATTGCTAGTGATACGGTGATTAAGTCATGCATCGAAATCCGTGCAAAATATCTTGCACCCGTTAGAGATAAGGTGGGTTATCTCGTTGGGGATAATTAATTAGTTAATTAATTATCCATGACGGAAAATAGAATTCTCTTACGTACTAATTAAAAAGGAAATTAATTAAAGATTTAATACGAGCTATACAAAGGATCCCGATTATCGGAAAGAAAAGAAAAGAAAGAAATAAAAACCCTAATCGGTGAGAAGAGAAAAAGAAAAGAAAAGACGGAACCCTAGCCGGAAGAAAGGGAAAGGAGAAAGAGAAGGAGCCCGATCTTCCCGGACACCGAACCGAAGGCAAGAACGCGACCGGACAACCTTCCCGTCAATCTTCGGTTAGTAAAATAATTGTTATAATTTATTTGGGATTTTTCTGTCGTCTCTTTTGTTTGAGTTCTTGGTTTCTCCGTCGTATCCGTCACCGTCGCCGTCGTCGTCATCATGCTAGGGCACGGAATGGACGGCGTAGGCGCGCGGTGCCGCTAGGGCATCGCGCGGAGGAGAGTCACGGACGGCACCCATGCGGACCCGCAACCGCGCGGGCACCGCATGGGCGCCGCGCGGCTACCGCACGGACGGCACCCATGCGGACCCGCAACCGCGCGGGCACCGCATGGGCGCCGCGCGGCTGCCGCGCCGACCCGCAACCGCGTGGGCGCCGCGCGGCTGCCGCACGGGCGGCACCCGCGCGGACCCGCAACCGTGCGGGCACCGCGCGGGCGCCGCGCGGCTGCCGCGCGGACCCGCAACCGCGCGGGCGGCACCCGCGCGGACCCGCAACCGTGCGGGCGCCGCGCGGCTGCCGCGCGGGCGGCACCCGCGCGGACCCGCAACCGCGCGGGCGCCGTGCGGGGCCGCACCCGCGCGGGCACCGCGCGGCCGCCGCACGGGCAACACCCGCGCGAGGCACCGCGCCGCGTGGGCGTCGCCGCGGAGACGCGCCGCGCAGTTCCGAACCGCGCGGGGTTCCGGCGGACGACGACGGCGGCGCGGGATTTCCGTTTCGTCAACCCAGATGGTGTTGGACTTTTCCGTCGAAAAGAGTAAATTGGGTCTTTTGTTTTCGGATGTTAGTACACATTTTTGACTATAATTATCCTTGCGGACTTTTCTTTAGGTCCAAGTGCGCAGCGGGGGTGCGCGAAGGATTCAGGTGTTCCGATTTCTCTTCAAATAGGTGGGTACGGTTGCGATAAGTGCAACAAGTGCAGTAAGTGCATCTATCGTCATTAAAGTGCTCTTAATTTATCTAACAAAGTAGATGGACAGTTTAACCTTTCGCATAATTGTATTTCATCTAACAATTGAAGCGGCTACGGTCACGGTGCTCACTACACGCCGATCTCGGCAAATCCGTTTCGGATGCTGCACGTACACAGGCGGATTGGCCTCCGCATGGGTGTACTTTTCCGGAGAAGTGGTCTCTTTTGACCCGTGTACCTCACAAAGGGGCGGGTGCCGTGAGGACCTCTTCGCGCCCGCTGAAAATAGCACACCAGCACCGTGAAGAGGTTAAATGCATCAAAGAGGTGTTTGCGCACGAGGGGAGACATTAGTCTCCCCGACAGGGACTCTGGGGTTGGTGCCCAACTTAATTGATAAATCTGGGGTTGGGGCCCAGCTTAATTATGTGCAGGGTTTTAACGAAAGGTTCCGGTGTTTTCGGTTTTCTCCTTATTCCTTATTGTTATTAGACATCTACTTTGTTTGTCACTGACATTACCCACTCCGTGACAAGTGTTACGATGTGCGTTAGCCGGGAGGGCGGTGAGACTGCGTCGCGAGGACCGTAGTCAGACACTTGGGTTTATTATCTCATTTCCCTTATGCCTTATTTAGTTAATTTGCTTGTGGATGGTATTAGTCGTGGACATATATTACTTAGCGCTGTGGATGAGGTGTACTTTTATACTTTGATACTTTTAGTGATGATTCCATATGCGGCACGCTTTCATGATGGACCAAATGATTTCAAAAATGTTTTCTCAAAACGAAGTGCCGTGTGGGCACGGGTTTGCAACCGTTGGTTTTATCCTTTCTAAACACTGATGCCGCTTTAGTATTCCGCTTGAAAATAAAACAACAAGGTGTCGAGTGGACACCAGTCTTTTAAACATTAGTTAAACTACTGTACTCTGTTTGACGATGTATGTCTATTGTATGGTTGATGGTTGAGGTATGTTGTTGTAAATGAGACGCCGTGCATATACAAAGGAGACTCTGTCCGTGGGCAGAGAGAATTTGTGTATGTGGCGGTCTGGCACGCACCGGGGATGAGGTTTAAGTTACCTTGTTAAGAAGAAAAAAAAATAATACACGCAATCTTCCGCTTTGATAGACTCAAAAACCCCCGGGGGCGTGACAAGCTCACAAGCTCATTCCCACAAAACTGAACCAATGCCAACTTTTCAGATTATGGAGAGTAAAGTGGGGTACACAGGAATGCCTTGTAGTAGAACTAAAAATACTTACAGAGAAGATAGGGGCAAAGGGGTATTGCCCACACCTCAAGTGGGAACGGAAAACCAGCACATCAAGCAAAATCATAGGTAGCAGTATTATGTTCCATATCCCAAATTGGATTATCCCACATTTGGAGGTGAAGAGCCAAGAGAGTGGTTAAGTAGGAGTGAGCAGTTTTACAAGTTATATCAGATTCCAGAGGAGCAGTGGGTTGAAATAGCAACTATGCATTTTGTTGGGAAGGCCCACAGATGGAAGGAGGGGTACATGATTGATAAAGTTGAATTGGAATGGGGAGAATTTGTAGATGCTATTTGCAGGAGGTTTGAGGGGCCCTCAATGAAGAAGTTGATTAGAGAATTTCACAAGTTAGAACAAACTACAAGTGTAGAGGCTTATCAGGAGAAGTTTGAGGATATAAGGGCTAGAATGTTGTACTTAAACCCCACTCTAAATGAAGAGCATTTTATCCAGAGTTTTATCAGTGGACTCAAAGAAGAGTTGGTTCCCTATATAGACCTCTCCAACCCAACTACATTGCAGGAAGTATTTGAGCAAGCTAGACTTCATGAACAGGCCATATCACTATTGTGGAAAAGGCATAAGAACATGTACAGGGCAGGCAATGTACTGAATCTAGGGTACCAAACACCCAAACCATACAATCAGAAAGGCATCACAAAAGGAACTGAGGATGGTAAAGCTACTAACTACAGAAATTCAAATTGGCAACCTGGGGCTAATAGACAGTTAATAGAACAGAGAAGGGCAGCTGGGTTGTGTTTTAAATGTGGGGAAAAATATTTCTCTGGGCATCAATGTCAAGGTAAATCCTTAAATCAGATGGAGGGTGAGTCAGAGATAGATGAAGTATTTGATGAAGTACTGCTCCAAGAAGAAGAAGAAGATGAGTTAGCTGAAACAGATGAGAAGGCAATATCTGTCCATGCTCTTAGTGGAGAAGTACCCCAAGAGACTATTAAGGTGCAAGGGGAGTGCGGGGGAAAACCATTAGTACTTCTCATTGATACTGGGAGTACCCACAGTTTCATAGACTATCAAGTAGCCAAAGAGATGAAAGCTAGTATGACTGTAGCTACACCCCTCATTGTTACAGTGGCTAATGGGCACAAAGTGTTGAGTAAGCTGAAATGCTCAGGTTTTCAATGGTTAATGCATGGGGAACCTTATCAAGCTGATCTTAGGGTCATTAGACTTGATGGCTCAAGCATAATACTTGGCATTGACTGGCTTAAAAGATATGGAAGAGTGACATTTGACTACTCCAATCACTCAATCACCTTCAGCAAGGAAGGGAAATCCATAACTATAGAAGGAATCACTGAAGGAGCCAAGCTCAAGACCATTGGAGCTAAGCAATGGATTAAGGCTAGCTTGCATGGCAACTGCTGTGCCATAGCCCAACTCAAAGATGGCTCCAAGAAGTGTGAGGAAATTGTTCCAGAACTAATACAGAGGGTACTGGATCAGCATGCAGAAGTCTTCCAAGAACCCAAAGGGTTGCCCCCAAAAAGAGAACAGGATCATAGGATCCCCCTACAGCCAGGAACAAAGCCACTGAATACCAGACCTTATAGACATAGCTTTGAACAGAAAGGAGAAGTGGAGAAGCAGGTAGCAAATCTACTAGAGTCCCAATTCATTAGAAAGAGCACTAGCCCTTTTGCTTCACCAGTTCTGTTAGTTAAAAAAAAAGATCAAAGTTGGAGAATGTGCATGGATTACAGGAAACTGAATCAAGCCACTGTAAAAGACAAGTACCTCATACCCATAATTGATGACCTACTGGATGAGTTGGGGGCTTCAAAATGGTTTTCCAAGATTGACCTAAGGTCTGGTTACCATCAAATCAGGATGTCTGAGAATGACATAGAAAAAACTGCATTTAGAACACACTCTGGGCATTATGAATTCTTAGTTATGCCTTTTGGCCTAACTAATGCCCCGGCCACATTTCAGGCAGTAATGAATGAGATTTTCCAACCACATCTAAGAAAATTTGTTCTTGTATTCTTTGATGATATACTCATCTACAGCAAGGATTTGATGGATCACTCAAACCATTTGAACATAGTACTTGGATTGCTTGAGAAGAATCAACTATTGGCTAAGAGGAGTAAGTGTTCTTTTGGTCAAGGTTTTGTGGAATACCTAGGGCACATCATATCCAATAAAGGAGTAGCAAATGATCCCAGCAAGATCACAGCAATGGAACAATGGCCACAACCTACTACTATCAAGGGATTGAGGGGGTTCTTAGGACTCACTGGCTACTACCGCAAGTTTATCAAGGGTTATGGGGGAATCAGCAAACCCTTAACTGATCTATTAAAAAAGGATAATTTCAAGTGGACAGAAGGGGCACAAAAGGCATTTGAGGACTTAAAGGTAGCTATGACCACTGCCCCTGTATTAGCTATGCCTGATTTCACAAAGGTTTTTGTGGTGGAAGTGGATGCTTGTGATACAGGAATGGGGGGAGTTCTATCTCAGTAAGGAAAGCCCATTGCATTTATCAGCAAGGCCATTAGCCCCAGAAACCTTGGGCTTTCCACCTATGAGAAAGAATTCCTAGCTATATTACTGGCAGTGAGTAAGTGGAAGCACTACTTAAGCCCCAGACCCTTTGAAATTCATACAGATCATGAAAGTCTGAAGTATCTGCTAGAACAGAGAATTACCACAGCCACCCAACGGAGAGGGATGCTGAAATTAATGGGCCTAGAATACACTATTAAGTACAAGAAGGGGAAGGAGAATCTAGCTGCAGATGCTCTATCAAGAGTGGTTACAGAAGCAGGAAGTAATCATGCTCTATCAGCAACTGTTCCTTCATGGATAATTGAGGTGGGGGAGAGCTATAAGGATGATCCAAAGGCTCAGCAACTACTGGTAGAAACACTTATACAACCTAATCAACCAGGGAATTATACACAGAAGCAAGGGCTATTAAGATACAAAGGAAGACTCTATATAGGCAGTCATGGCTCATTAAGAACTACTATGGTGGATCAATTGCATTCTTCAGCTCTAGGGGGGCATTCAGGTGTGGACAACACTTACAAGAGAATTAAGTCATACTTCTATTGGCCAGGGTTGAAATTGGATGTGGAAAACAGGGTGAAGTCATGTGAAGTGTGCATTAAAAACAAAGTAGATGGGACTCCCTACGCAGGCTTGCTGCAGCCACTACCCATACCCACGCAAGCCTGGCAAGTAGTAAGTATGGACTTTATTGAAGCATTGCCAAAATCTGAGTCTAAAGATACAATACTGGTGGTAGTGGACAAGTTGACAAAATATTCACACTTCATTCCCCTAACCCATCCCTATACAGCTTATATAGTTGCAAAAGCATTCTTTAACACCATCTATAAGTTGCATGGAATGCCACAGGAGATTATTTCTGATAGAGATAAGATATTCACCAGCGAGTTTTGGCAAGGACTATTCAAAATAGCAGGAGCGAAGCTGCACATGAGCACAGCTTACCACCCCCAGTCCGACGGCCAAACAGAGAGGGTGAATAGGTGCCTTGAGACATACTTGAGGTGTATGTGCTCTGAGCAACCGAGTAAGTGGTCAAGGTGGTTATCCCTGGCTGAGTGGTGGTACAATACCAGCCACCACTCCTCCTTAGGGATGACACCCTTTGAAACTCTCTATGGGTATCAACCACCTACAACCACTATGGCTCAGGCAGCAACAGAGGTTGTTCCTTTGGTAAAGGAGTGGAGACAGGATAGAGAACATATGCTACAAGTTCTTAAGGAGAGGCTCCAGATGGCACAAAACCGCATAAAACAAAATGCAGATCGTGGAAGAATTGATAAGGAATACAAGGTTGGCGAAAAGGTATACCTCAAGCTTCAACCATACTGGCAGAGTAGCGTAGCTGTACGCAAGAGCTTGAAGCTTACCTCTAAATATTTTGGACCATACGAGATACTCCAAAGAGTTGGACCGGTAGCCTACCGGCTGAGACTACCGGAAGGCGCCAAGGTACATCCAACCTTCCATGTCTCGCAGCTTAAAAGGGGGTTACCACAAGCAGAGCAGCATTCTGAGATGGATCTCCAAGGTGAAGAAGATGGACAACTGGTTACTCGGCCGGAGCAGATCTTGGCAAGGAGACTGATGAAGCGCGGAAATGTAGCCGTCACACAAATACTTGTCAAGTAGAGCAACTTGGGTCCCGAGAAGGCCACTTGGGAGGATAATGAGGATATGAAGTCTAGGTATCCTACCTTCGATCCTTGAGGTCAAGGATAGTTTCGAGAAGGGTGGAGTGTTACAATCTGTAGAAGTATGGTGTGAGTGGAGAGCTTGGGGAGTAGTGTAGTGCTCAGCAGAGAAGAGAAGAGAGGAGCGTAGTGGAGATGGTGAAGTGGAGAAGATGGGTTTACCAGGGAAGAGAGGAGCGTAGTAAAGTTGGCGAAGGGGAGGAGATGGACTAACCAGGGTGAAGGCGAAGGTGAGTTAGGGTTGCGTACGGGGTAGGTAAGAAGCGACCGTTCGTCAGAAGCACCAGAGCTTCGGGAGTCTTCGGCGGATTGGGCAAAGGAAGCGGAGCGGAACCCGGTTCTCTAGCCTTCTATGGATCGGGCAGGGTTGGAGAGGAGGAACCCAACATGCAGAGAAGGAACCCAACTTGCAGAGGAGCTGCTGCACTGTACCGAAGAACGGCCCAACCCAATGGCCCACCGTAGCTACGAATTGAGCCCAATTCGAGGCCTATATTGCATAATACAATTTTACTGATAACTACACTAGTTATTACATATTGCAAATAGACCCAAATAACTGAACAGTATAAATAGCACACTGTATGATTGAGAAGGCAACGAATTAATGAATTGCTTCACTTCTCTTTTTAAATCCTTCCCTCTAAATCTCTCTTTCTCTCTCTTCTCCCAACTTCTCTTCTAAACTTCTCCCGACTCTTCTCCAAACCCCAATCCGAGATCCAAATTCTCTAGATCCAAGGTCGATTTGATCGAAGTGATCAAATTGAGCCCCATCATCCTCCCCGTCGCAGAGCTCAGAGCAATCTCATCACAGATCTGCGACGGATCGTCCGGGAATTGATCTTCATCCTCACCGCCAAGCCAGGATCTCAGCTCAAAGCTTCACCGATCGGCTGCGGCTCGTCAGTTTGTTACAGCAGGCCACGCGTCGGCCTCCCATTGGCGGGTCAGCGCGCGACGCGACGCGTCTCTGCGGCCGTGCGTCAGCACGGGCATGGGTGCGGTCCACGTGGTGGCCGCCTATTGGCCGCCGCTGTTCTATGGTTGCGGCGCACGGGTCCTTGGACACGTGTCGCTTCGCGATTGGCCGGGCGATGGTGACGTGGCGCCTCGCTGGTGTTGGGTTATATCTAATATGGATCTAAATAGGGGAAAAAACATCTAGAGGGGGGTGAATAGGTGTAAACAATAAACACTCAAAAATTATTGCGTAATAAAACCCAATGCGGAAATGAAAAATAACATGCAAGATTTTTACGTGAAAAACTCCATCACAGGAGTAAAAAACCACGGGACCGATAACATGGTGAAATCAACTAAGATTAAACACGTACAAATGTGATATAACGTACTCACACACGACTCAACATTTTTCCATACGCTCCGAGTTGATCTTCTCCGCTCGCTCCGCAACGCGCCTCGAATCCACGATTTGCGTCCAACGCCGAATCCACGGCGTCCAACGTCGAGTCCATGACGTCTGACCGAATCCACGGTCTCCACCAAGTAGTACGTCTCGATCACACGAACGTACTTCGCTCCGAATCCACGAGAGCGGTAGCACCTTGAATCCACAAGGCCACGCGAATCCACGCACCGATTTTGGGGAAAATCGTTGTTTTGTTGGTGGTGACGATCCGCTGAATACTTAGATCAAAGATAGATCGGAAATACCATCTAAGTATTCATTAATTTGATTCTACTCAAAATCTGAGTATGAAAACCTAGAATGAAATTAATCAATATAGATGAAGAAACGTAGAATTAAATCAAGTTATTTCCTTTCTTCTCTATATGTGGATTTATAAGTTTTTCTCCGTTAATATTTTTCCGTCATTTCCCGAAGTATAAAACTTATCGTGGATTACCCTAAAAGATAGAATTAGGGTTTACTTATAGGTTAGAAACCATTGGAAGTGGATAAGAATCAAAAACTGACTGTAACAGATTTTTACCCGCACGACGGTCCGGACTGGATTAGGCTCGATCCGGACTGTCGTCGTTTTTCAGTGAATTCCTGAAAAAACAAGGTTCGGGGTCCGGAACGAAATACCTACGGTCAGGACTGTTCATGCGATTTCAGCAAAATCCACGTTCGGGGTCCGGAACAAAAAAGGGGTGTTCCGGACTGGATTTGCGCATGAACCAACCTACGTTCGGGGTCCGGACTGTAGAACCCTGATCCGGATCCTGAACAAATAACAGTCTAGTTTCTTGATTTTTAAGCAATTAAAAATCTATCCAAGTGTTTCTACATTATAAGAAGTATTCGGATCACATAACTTATTTAGTTAAACGTACCTGATCCTTTTGAATTCTTCTTTCTTGGGATTGAGGTATATGATCCAACCATCTTCATCTTCAATCTTCAGGACTTAAACACTTTCACGAAATACGCCAAAACAAATTCCTTAACAATCTCCCCCTTTGGCGATTTCGTGACAAAACATAAATCCACTTAAGAAAATTCAAAAAGATATTTTTGTTGCTATCACCATACAACAAAAATTTACAATTGAGATCCAAATAAAAAAGAATACATAAGATAAACTCCTAAAACAGACTCTAGACTTAGACATCTGTACTCTCTGCAAAAGAAATAATTCTTGACAAAAGAAATCGTTAGATACCTCAAGAATTTTGCATTCAAAAAACCAAACAGAGAGATAGAGTTTATACTCACCATGACATTTACAAATCAAATATGTATTAAGATAGCAATCAGAGATAACATATCTTCTAGGCAATAAATTCCAAATGTCATAAGTATGTTAGTCAACAAACAACTTGTTAGTAATATTACATGCCCAAATAGTTAGTCAAATAGTTAGTCGAGGCATGCATTTATTCACAGTACAAAACCAAAGTTGTTGTATACTTACCTCCAAGTTTTAATCGTTCCAAAGTTCAAAGTTCTCACAGAGACCATTGTCAAACCAGTTCATAATTCTCTCCCCCTTTTTGTCACTAAACATAGCCAAAATTACAAAATGAAAGGGAGTTAACAGTTCAAAAATTGTAAGAACTAAGATTAAAACCTGCAAAACAAAAAGAAAAAAACGAAAAGTTGTTAGAACAACAAAAGGAAGATCATTCTGAATCTTCAGAACTGCTGCAGCTAAGTTTTTGAAATATCTTTTTAAGTATCTTGGCCATAGACAACTGCTCCTGCTTTAAATCTCCGATGTCAGCCTTCATCATAACGAATTCGTTAGACATTCGTTCTTGTTCTGACGAAAGTCGTTGTTGCTCCCGGTAAATAGATGTAACAGAGGCATCATCCTCTGAAGTTGAAGCTGCTGCTGGTTGTGCTGAAGTTGTTGCTGCTGTTGCTGCTGGTCTTTTTCTGCGAGGAGGTGTTGGAGACTCATCTTGTCTTGTGGAGAGGGACTTCACAATAGTTGTATCATTAATTGTTTCCAAATTGTGCATGTAAGAGCTTGCACTAGTGTCGATCTTAAACTTGCGAAGAATGCGCATTATGATCATTGGGAATGGAAGTCGCTCTGTAGGATGAGCATTCTCCACATACCGCGCCATCCTCGACCAGATGAGATAGGGAATGTTGAAGTTCGATCCCAAGGCTGCTACTGGGTTTCCAAGAAGATAAAGAAACAACATTCTATCCCATCTAAGAATTTTTGTTTGCATGTTAGGTAGGATGTTGTAGCAAACAATAAAGTTCAAGAAGCGATACTCCGGTCGAAGTTCTTTAGAAAAGATTGAATTCCCGGTCGACTGAGTATCAGGAAGACATATCCCATTGACAACCACTCTCCAGGTTGTATTGGTAAAAACATGACCTTTTAGATAATGAGCTCCATCAACCCGGGCCTTCATTCCTAACACCTCTCCAATCAACTGAGGTGTGACCTTGATCTTACATTGCGGACAGATGTTTGAAATTCTCTTGGCCCGTCTTCAAGATCTACCAATCTTGATCCATTTGGTAGAACATCCTGACAAGGTGAAGACAATAGCCTGTAGATTCTGGGAAGTTGCAAATGGGTCCAAGTCCCGCTTGTTCAAAAAGTGTTCCAAATAGTGCATAGCGCTCTTTTAGAGCTTTGACGTTCACGTGTCGCTTGCCAATGCATTCTCTTCTCTTAAAGTCTTTAATCCTCTCAGAGCTTACAAACTCTTGTGGAGGAGGCTTGCTTGCAAGTGGCTCTTCGATTGATATTCCTCGAGCACTCCCTCTTTTGCGTGCAACACTCTTTTCCTCATTTTTACGGGTGTTGACTCCATGGGGGCCTTTCCTTTCTCTGCGGCTGTAGGCGGTGTCTTTGCCTTCGAAGTAGCTGCAGAGGCTTTCCCCTTTGAGGCAGTAGCTGCAGCACGTGCTACGCCTTCTTCCAAGAGCTCATCCCAGTCAATGGAATCCGTCTCAGATCCTGAGTCCGAGCTATCCTTAGTCTTCTTAGCCCTCTTAGGCTTGTTTGTTGCTCGTGTGTGCACCATGGCAACCAGAAGCACAATGATCAATGAAAACACCATTTTTGCTTGTGCCTTTGTAAGTGAGAAACCTGCGAGCAAAACTTAAGAACACGAAAAAATTATTTATTTTCAAAATTTTGAAAAATTGTACCCAAACAATCATTATCGTGTAGAGAGACTAAGAATCAAATTAGTTTTGCAAAAAGAATTTTAAAATAGATCAATTCCATTAATTTCAAAAATTCTCATTATATGCCCTAAAACCAAATTTTTAGAAATCGAAGCCTAAAAATCCGTTAATCATGTGACTACCAAGCATATAAACAAAACTAATCAACTCAGAGTTCTTATTTCAAAAAGAAATTTGACCAAAAACTATCTAGAATTGAATTCGAATCATGATTTTCACTCATATTATGAAGAACATTACAAAACCAGTGAAAAGATTGAGTTTTGATCAAAAAGACTTACTTGAATTCAAGGAACTTGAGTTAGAAAGGCTCCAAATTGGTTGTTTTCTAGTGAGAGAAACTCTGGAGACTTGGAAACAAAAGTTGTTGTCAAAAGAATTCAAAACCCTTTCGTTTCTTATAAAACCTAGCCGCGATCCGGATAGATCAGGAATCCAGTCCGGATCGGCTACCCGCAGACAATTCCTGCGTTCGGGATCCGGAACAGGAATTCCAGTCCAGATCGGCTCCAACTTTTTCTTTAGAAAAATTTAGAAAAATTCTACAAAATCTAGAAAAAGTATGTAAGCACTTTTGCATGTCAACTTTAACAAAATTCATCGTTTCATAAAAGAAATAGATTATGCTAAATCTATCAATAATATCCAAGTAGTGAAACGAAAATTTATAAAAATTAAATCCCTTAAAGTTGAACAAGTTCAATGACATCTATCACGATCTTATGAGTAATGCGTTTATCAAATCATTAATATGGTAAAGAAAATGAAACACCAAGATCGATAGATGTTTGATATCCCAAATGACTTAGATAATATATCTAGTCAAATTTTTGAAGGGAGTAGCTCTTTGAGCATCTTTCAATAAAATCCCCACCTTATACCAACCTTGGAATTTGACAGAGTCAAGTATTCCAAAAAGCATTTTATCTATTCAACACGAAAAACCATGCTTGGTATACATGTGGTAGCTGCACACAGTACTCGGACGACCGAGGTGGTAGCTATTTCCTCCATGTGGTGGTAGTTTTCACACTCCTCATTGGGATGTAACTCTTTCCACATCTTTTGAGCATAAACATTTTAATAAACTCCACCTCAATTGGCTATCAATTATTTAAGATATAAGGTATTTAACCAAAAATTGATCTCGAGTTCATACTTAACTCAATTTTCAAATATGATAAAAATTATACCAAGAGATCATTGAGAGAGAAATTGACTTTGATCAATTAAAAATGGACTAATTCATATAAATGATCATTGCATCAAATGAATTATTATGATATCCAATGCATAATAAATTCTAAATATATGAAAGAATGTAGTTAAAGTCAATTAAACTAATGCTCAATTAATGTTCTATGTACAAACATAGATAAGGAACAAAAACACAAAACAAAACCTAACCTAAGCATTGATTTCAAAAAGTGTTATTTCAAAGAAAGCATTCCAATTGCTTTACGTAAATGAATAAACCGTTTTTGATCCAAAGGTTTTGTTAAAATATCGGGTAATTGATCTTCAGTTGAAATATAAGAAATTTGAAGAATACTCGATTCAACTAACTTTCTTAGAAAATGATATCTAAGTTCAATGTGTTTTGTTCTTGAGTGCAACACAGGATTTTTAGAAATATTTATAGCACTAGTGTTGTCACAGAGAATAGTTACCGAAGTTGCTGAAAATTCGGAAGTCGCTCAACACGCTTTTCATCCAAATGAGTTGGGTTGAACAACTACCCGCTGAAATATATTCCGCTTCGGCAGTCGAGAGTGCAATGCAGTTTTGCTTTTTACTATGCCATGCAACAAGGCAATGGCCAATATAAAAACATGCACCACTCATACTTTCCGATCATCCACCGATCCTGCCCAATCGGCATCTGAATATCCTATTATGTCAAGAGTTGTTCCCATAGGATACCAAATTCCGAAATTCACAGTTCCTTTGACGTACTGGATGATCCATTTCACCGCTTTCAGGTGAACCTCCTTTGGTGCTGACTGATATCTCGCGCAGATCCCAACACTAAAGGATATGTCCGGGCGACTAGCCGTGAGGTAGAGTAGACTTTCAATCATGTTGCGATAAAGCTTCTCGTCTACACTTTCACTAAGAGATTCACTTCCTAATCCCTTGTTGCTAGTTCCCATCGGAGTCGGAAAGTCTTTAGAGTTTTCTAAATCGAATTTCTTCACCAACGCCCTTGCATACTTGGATTGGCACAGATGGATGCCTTCTTCATTTTGTTTCACTTGCAATCCAAGAAAGTATGTTAGTTCGCCCATCATAGACATCTCAAATTCGCTTTCCATGGTTTCAGCGAATTTAGAAGCATCATTGTCTCTTGTTGCACCAAATACAATGTCATCGACATAGATTTGTGCCACAATGAAGTTATCCTGATAATGCTTCACAAAGAGAGTCCGATCTGCTCCCCTCGAGTATAGCCCTTATCCAAAAGATGCTTTGTTAACCTTTCGTACCACGCTCGCGGTGCTTGTTTTAGACCGTAAAGAGCCTTTCAAACGAAAAACATGGTTAGGTAGTTTATGGTCAATGAAACCTTTCGGTTGAGCCACATAAACTTCCTCGTTCAAAACCCATTAAAAACGTGCTCTTAACGTCCATTTGAAAGAGTTTGATTTTAAAATGACAAGCAATTGCAGCAAACATACAAATCGACTCGAGTCGAGCTACCGGGGCGAACGTCTCATCAAAGTCTATTCCTTCATTTGTGAGTAGCCCTGAGCAACTAGGCGTGCTTTGTTCCTGATAATGGTACCATCCTCATTTTCTTGTTCTTGAAAATCCATTTAGTACCAATTACTTGTGTTGCTTCGGTGGCTTCGTTAGTTCCCAGACTTTGTTTCTTTCGAACTGATGGAGCTCTTCCTGCATTGCTTCAATCCAGCAGTCATCCTGAAGAGCTTCATCGACGTTCTTTGGTTCTACCATGGAGACGTAACATGCGACTCCACAAACCAATTGTCTCGAGTCCTGACTCCTTCTTGTGGGTCTCCAATAATATTCGATTCGGGATGATCCTTGGAGATACGTAGCATTTGAGGTAACGGAGTACTCGGAGGTACATATGATGATTCCTGCATATCAGATAAACTAGAAGAAACCATTAGATGCATCAACTTTATCGAAAAGAATTATTATGAGAAGATGCATTTACAGGAGTATCATCATCAAGAGACATATCAGGGTAGATTTATCAGATGCAAAGTAAAAAGCTTCATCTACTTTAACATTAATAGATTCTACCATCATTTTAGATTTCAGGTTAAATACCCGATATGCTCTACTGTTTGTAGAATAACCCATGAAAATCCCTTCGTCACTTCGAGAGTCGAATTTACCAAGATTTTTGCGATCACATAAAAATGTAACAGCGACTCCCAAAGATTCGAAAATATTTGATATTCGGTTTTCTACAAAAACCATAGCTCATATGGTGTATTTAAAGTTCCCAGGTGCAAATACACTCGATTAATTACGTAGACCGCGAGTGTTCACTGCTTCAGCCCAAAAATGTAACGGTAAATTCCGGCTATGAAGCATAACACGCGCCATCTCTTGTACTAACCTGTTTTTGCGCTCGACTACACCATTCTACTGAGGTGTATAGGGTGCTTAGAATTCATGTTTTTATGCGTTGGAAGTGCAAAAAATCAATAAATTAGATTAATGAATCTCCACCTCTATCACTTCGAACACGAACGATCTTTTCATTTCTTTCAATCATAATACGATGACAAACCTCATGAAAAGAGTCGAAAGTATCCGCTTTCTCTTTTAAAAAGTTACCCAAGTATATCTAGAGAAATCATCAACCAAAAGAAAATATACCATTTACCTCTCAAACTTGGTTGACGAGTCGGCCCCATTAAATCCATATGCAGTAATTCTAAAGGTCGTTTGGTACCAACGTGGTTCAAGTTCTTGTGTGCAGCCCTTGATTTTTTTCCTTTAGACAACGTCCACCACAATGTTTCTTTAAAAGAAAGTTTAGGAACCCCTAACCACGTCTTATTTGCAATCCTTGCTGTAGTTCCTTAAAAATTTATGTGACCTAGTCTTTCATGCCAAAGAGTTTCATTATCTAAAGAAAAACTAGGGTTACAAATGTTTAGAAATTTGTTTGGGAACAACATAGCAATTATTTTCAGATCTAAACC
>CM055063.1:25406921-25464849 GCA_029204045.2 Tillandsia leiboldiana | reverse complement strand
AAGAGCATTTTATCCAGAGTTTTATCAGGGGCCTCAAAGACGCGTTGGTCCCTTATAGACCTCTCCAACCCAGAAATACATTGCAGAGGAAGTATTTGAGCAAGCTAGACTCAGAACAGGGCCATATCCCTATGTGGAAAAGCATTAAGAACATGTAACAGGGCAGGCAATGTAATGAATTAGGGTACAACACCCAAACCTTACATTCAGCACGGCATCGGAAAAAAGAGGAGGATGGTAAAGCTCGAACGACAGCAAACATTCAATGGCAACCGGGGCTAATGACAGGTTAATAGGAACAGAGAAGGGCAGAGCTGGGTTGTGTTTTAAATGTGGGAAAAATATTTCTCTGTTGCATCAATGTCAAGGTAAATCCTTAAATCAGATGGAGGGGGAGTCAGAGATAGATGAAGTATTTGATGAAGTACTGCTCCAAGAAGAAGAAGAAGATGAGTTAGCTGAAACAGATGAGAAGGCAATATCTGTCCATGCTCTTAGTGGAGAAGTACCCCAAGAGACTATTAAGGTGCAAGGGGAGTGCGGGGGAAAACCATTAGTACTTCTCATTGATACTGGAGTACCCACAGTTTCATAGACTATCAAGTAGCCAAAGAGATGAAAGCTAGTATGACTGTAGCTACACCCCTCATTGTTACAGTGGCTAATGGGCACAAAGTGTTGAGTAAGCTGAAATGCTCAGGTTTTCAATGGTTAATGCATGGGGAACCTTATCAAGCTGATCTTAGGTCATTAGACTTGATGGCTCAAGCATAATACTTGGCATTGACTGGCTTAAAAGATATGGAAGAGTGACATTTGACTACTCCAATCACTCAATCACCTTCAGCAAGGAAGGGAAATCCATAACTATAGAAGGAATCACTGAAGGAGCCAAGCTCAAGACCATTGGAGCTAAGCAATGGATTAAGGCTAGCTTGCATGGCAACTGCTGTGCCATAGCCAACTCAAAGATGGCTCCAAGAAGTGTGAGGAAATTGTTCCAGAACTAATACAGAGGGTACTGGATCAGCATGCAGAAGTCTTCCAAGAACCCAAAGGGTTGCCCCCAAAAAGAGAACAGGATCATAGGATCCCCTACAGCCAGGAACAAAGCCACTGAATACCAGACCTTATAGACATAGCTTTGAACAGAAAGGAGAAGTGGAGAAGCAGGTAGCAAATCTACTAGAGTCCCAATTCATTAGAAAGAGCACTAGCCCTTTTGCTTCACCAGTTCTGTTAGTTAAAAAAAAAGATCAAAGTTGGAGAATGTGCATGGATTACAGGAAACTGAATCAAGCCACTGTAAAAGACAAGTACCTCATACCCATAATTGATGACCTACTGGATGAGTTGGGGGCTTCAAAATGGTTTCCAAGATTGACCTAAGGTCTGGTTACCATCAAATCAGGATGTCTGAGAATGACATAGAAAAAACTGCATTTAGAACACACTCTGGGCATTATGAATTCTTAGTTATGCCTTTGGCCTAACTAATGCCCCGCCACATTTCAGGCAGTAATGAAATGAGATTTTCCCAACCACATCTAAGAAAATTTGTTCTTGTATTCTTGATGATATAACTCCTCTACAGCAAGGATTTGATGGATCACTCAAACCATTTGAACATAGTACTTGGATTGCTTGAGAAGACAACTATTGGCTAAGAGGAATAAGTGTTCTTTTGGTCAAGGTTTTGTGGAATACCTAGGGCACATCATATCCAATAAAGGAGTAGCAAATGATCCCAGCAAAGATCACAGCAATGGAACAATGGCCACAACCTACTACTATCAAGGGATTGAGAGGGGTTCTTAGACTCACTGGCTACTACCCGCAAGTTTAGCAAGGGTTATGGGGGAAATCAGCAAACCCTTAACTGATCTATTAAAAAAAGGTAATTTCAAGTGGACAGAAGGGGCACAAAAGGCATTTGAGACTTAAAGGTAGCTATGACCACTGCCCCTGTATTAGCTATGCCTGATTCACAAAGGTTTTTGTGGTGGAAGATGGATGCTTTGTGATACAGGAATGGGGGAGTTCTATCTCAGTAAGGAAAGCCCATTGCATTTATCAGCAAGGCCATTAGCCCCAGAAACCTTGGGCTTTCCACCTATGAGAAAGAATTCCTAGCTATATTACTGGCAGTGAGTAAGTGGAAGCACTACTTAAGCCCCAGACCCTTTGAAATTCATACAGATCATGAAAGTCTGAAGTATCTGCTAGAACAGAGAATTACCACAGCCACCCAACGGAGAGGGATGCTGAAATTAATGGGCCTAGAATACACTATTAAGTACAAGAAGGGGAAGGAGAATCTAGCTGCAGATGCTCTATCAAGAGTGGTTACAGAAGCAGGAAGTAATCATGCTCTATCAGCAACTGTTCCTTCATGGATAATTGAGGTGGGGGAGAGCTATAAGGATGATCCAAAGGCTCAGCAACTACTGGTAGAAACACTTATACAACCTAATCAACCAGGGAATTATACACAGAAGCAAGGGCTATTAAGATACAAAGGAAGACTCTATTAGAGGCAGTTCATGGCTCATTAAGAACTACTATGGTGGATCAATTGCATTCTTCAGCTCTAGGGGGGCATTCAGGTGTGGACAACACTTACAAGAGAATTAAGTCATACTTCTATTGGCCAGGTGTTGAAATTGGATGTGGAAAAACAGGGTGAAGTCATGTGAAGTGTGCATTAAAAAACAAAGTAGATGGGACTCCCTACGCAGGCTTGCTGCAGCCACTACCCATACCCACGCAAGCCTGGCAAGTAGTAAGTATGGACTTTATTGAAGCATTGCCAAAATCTGAGTCTAAAGATACAATACTGGTGGTAGTGGACAAGTTGACAAAATATTCACACTTCATTCCCCTAACCCATCCCTATACAAGCTTATATAGTTGCAAAAAGCATTCTTTAACACCATCTATAAGTTGCATGGAATGCCACAGGAGATTATTTCTGATAGAGATAAGATATTCACCAGCGAGTTTTGGCAAGGACTATTCAAAATAGCAGGAGCGAAGCTGCACATGGAGCACAGCTTACCACCCCCAGTCCGACGGCCAAACAGAGAGGGTGAATAGGTGCCTTGAGACATACTTGAGGTGTATGTGCTCTGAGCAACCGAGTAAGTGGTCAAGGTGGTTATCCCTGGCTGAGTGGTGGTACAATACCAGCCACCACTCCTCCTAGGGATGACACCCTTTGAAACTCTCTATGGGTATCAACCACCTACAACCACTATGGCTCAGGCAGCAACAGAGGTTGTTCCTTGGTAAAGGAGTGGAGACAGGATAGAGAACATATGCTACAAGTTCTTAAGGAGAGGCTCCAGATGGCACAAAACCGCATAAAACAAAATGCAGATCGTGGAAGAATTGATAAGGAATACAAGGTTGGCGAAAAGGTATACCTCAAGCTTCAACCATACTGGCAGAGTAGCGTAGCTGTACGCAAGAGCTTGAAGCTTACCTCTAATATTTTGGACCATACGAGATACTCCAAAGAGTTGGACCGGTAGCCTACCGGCTGAGACTACCGGAAGGCGCCAAGGTACATCCAACCTTCCATGTCTCGCAGCTTAAAAGGGGGTTACCACAAGCAGAGCAGCATTCTGAGATGGATCTCCAAGGTGAAGAAGATGGACAACTGGTTACTCGGCCGGAGCAGATCTTGGCAAGGAGACTGATGAAGCGCGGAAATGTAAGCCGTCACACAAATACTTGTCAAGTAGAGCAACTTGGGTCCCGAGAAGGCCACTTGGGAGGATAATGAGGATATGAAGTCTAGGTATCCTACCTTCGATCCTTGAGGTCAAGGATAGTTTCGAGAAGGGTGGAGTGTTACAATCTGTAGAAGTATGGTGTGAGTGGAGAGCTTGGGGAGTAGTGTAGTGCTCAGCAGAGAAGAGAAGAGAGGAGCGTAGTGGAGATGGTGAAGTGGAGAAGATGGTTTACCAGGGAAGAGAGGAGCGTAGTAAAGTTGGCGAAGGGGAGGAGATGGGACTAACCAGGGTGAAGGCGAAGGTGAGTTAGGGTTGCGTACGGGGTAGGTAAGAAGCGACCGTTCGTCAGAAGCACCAGAGCTTCGGGAGTCTTCGGCGGATTGGGCAAAGGAAGCGGAGCGGAACCCGGTTCTCTAGCCTTCTATGGATCGGGCAGGGTTGGAGAGGAGGAACCCAACATGCAGAGAAGGAACCCAACTTGCAGAGGAGCTGCTGCACTGTACCGAAGAACGGCCCAACCCAATGGCCCACCGTAGCTACGAATTGAGCCCAATTCGAGGCCTATATTGCATAATACAATTTTACTGATAACTACACTAGTTATTACATATTGCAAATAGACCCAAATAACTGAACAGTATAAATAGCACACTGTATGATTGAGAAGGCAACGAATTAATGAATTGCTTCACTTCTCTTTTTAAATCCTTCCCTCTAAATCTCTCTTTCTCTCTCTTCTCCCAACTTCTCTTCTAAACTTCTCCCGACTCTTCTCCAAACCCCAATCCGAGATCCAAATTCTCTAGATCCAAGGTCGATTTGATCGAAGTGATCAAATTGAGCCCCATCATCCTCCCCGTCGCAGAGCTCAGAGCAATCTCATCACAGATCTGCGACGGATCGTCCGGGAATTGATCTTCATCCTCACCGCCAAGCCAGGATCTCAGCTCAAAGCTTCACCGATCGGCTGCGGCTCGTCAGTTTGTTACAGCAGGCCACGCGTCGGCCTCCCATTGGCGGGTCAGCGCGCGACGCGACGCGTCTCTGCGGCCGTGCGTCAGCACGGGCATGGGTGCGGTCCACGTGGTGGCCGCCTATTGGCCGCCGCTGTTCTATGGTTGCGGCGCACGGGTCCTTGGACACGTGTCGCTTCGCGATTGGCCGGGCGATGGTGACGTGGCGCCTCGCTGGTGTTGGGTTATATCTAATATGGATCTAAATAGGGGAAAAAACATCTAGAGGGGGGTGAATAGGTGTAAACAATAAACACTCAAAAATTATTGCGTAATAAAACCCAATGCGGAAATGAAAAATAACATGCAAGATTTTTACGTGAAAAACTCCATCACAGGAGTAAAAAACCACGGGACCGATAACATGGTGAAATCAACTAAGATTAAACACGTACAAATGTGATATAACGTACTCACACACGACTCAACATTTTTCCATACGCTCCGAGTTGATCTTCTCCGCTCGCTCCGCAACGCGCCTCGAATCCACGATTTGCGTCCAACGCCGAATCCACGGCGTCCAACGTCGAGTCCATGACGTCTGACCGAATCCACGGTCTCCACCAAGTAGTACGTCTCGATCACACGAACGTACTTCGCTCCGAATCCACGAGAGCGGTAGCACCTTGAATCCACAAGGCCACGCGAATCCACGCACCGATTTTGGGGAAAATCGTTGTTTTGTTGGTGGTGACGATCCGCTGAATACTTAGATCAAAGATAGATCGGAAATACCATCTAAGTATTCATTAATTTGATTCTACTCAAAATCTGAGTATGAAAACCTAGAATGAAATTAATCAATATAGATGAAGAAACGTAGAATTAAATCAAGTTATTTCCTTTCTTCTCTATATGTGGATTTATAAGTTTTTCTCCGTTAATATTTTTCCGTCATTTCCCGAAGTATAAAACTTATCGTGGATTACCCTAAAAGATAGAATTAGGGTTTACTTATAGGTTAGAAACCATTGGAAGTGGATAAGAATCAAAAACTGACTGTAACAGATTTTTACCCGCACGACGGTCCGGACTGGATTAGGCTCGATCCGGACTGTCGTCGTTTTTCAGTGAATTCCTGAAAAAACAAGGTTCGGGGTCCGGAACGAAATACCTACGGTCAGGACTGTTCATGCGATTTCAGCAAAATCCACGTTCGGGGTCCGGAACAAAAAAGGGGTGTTCCGGACTGGATTTGCGCATGAACCAACCTACGTTCGGGGTCCGGACTGTAGAACCCTGATCCGGATCCTGAACAAATAACAGTCTAGTTTCTTGATTTTTAAGCAATTAAAAATCTATCCAAGTGTTTCTACATTATAAGAAGTATTCGGATCACATAACTTATTTAGTTAAACGTACCTGATCCTTTTGAATTCTTCTTTCTTGGGATTGAGGTATATGATCCAACCATCTTCATCTTCAATCTTCAGGACTTAAACACTTTCACGAAATACGCCAAAACAAATTCCTTAACAATCTCCCCCTTTGGCGATTTCGTGACAAAACATAAATCCACTTAAGAAAATTCAAAAAGATATTTTTGTTGCTATCACCATACAACAAAAATTTACAATTGAGATCCAAATAAAAAAGAATACATAAGATAAACTCCTAAAACAGACTCTAGACTTAGACATCTGTACTCTCTGCAAAAGAAATAATTCTTGACAAAAGAAATCGTTAGATACCTCAAGAATTTTGCATTCAAAAAACCAAACAGAGAGATAGAGTTTATACTCACCATGACATTTACAAATCAAATATGTATTAAGATAGCAATCAGAGATAAACATATCTTCTAGGCAATAAATTCCAAATGTCATAAGTATGTTAGTCAACAAACAACTTGTTAGTAATATTACATGCCCAAATAGTTAGTCAAATAGTTAGTCGAGGCATGCATTTATTCACAGTACAAAACCAAAGTTGTTGTATACTTACCTCCAAGTTTTAATCGTTCCAAAGTTCAAAGTTCTCACAGAGACCATTGTCAAACCAGTTCATAATTCTCTCCCCCTTTTTGTCACTAAACATAGCCAAAATTACAAAAATGAAAGGGAGTTAACAGTTCAAAAATTGTAAGAACTAAGATTAAAACCTGCAAAACAAAAAGAAAAAAACGAAAAGTTGTTAGAACAACAAAAGGAAGATCATTCTGAATCTTCAGAACTGCTGCAGCTAAGTTTTTGAAATATCTTTTTAAGTATCTTGGCCATAGACAACTGCTCCTGCTTTAAATCTCCGATGTCAGCCTTCATCATAACGAATTCGTTAGACATTCGTTCTTGTTCTGACGAAAGTCGTTGTTGCTCCCGGTAAATAGATGTAACAGAGGCATCATCCTCTGAAGTTGAAGCTGCTGCTGGTTGTGCTGAAGTTGTTGCTGCTGTTGCTGCTGGTCTTTTTCTGCGAGGAGGTGTTGGAGACTCATCTTGTCTTGTGGAGAGGGACTTCACAATAGTTGTATCATTAATTGTTTCCAAATTGTGCATGTAAGAGCTTGCACTAGTGTCGATCTTAAACTTGCGAAGAATGCGCATTATGATCATTGGGAATGGAAGTCGCTCTGTAGGATGAGCATTCTCCACATACCGCGCCATCCTCGACCAGATGAGATAGGGAATGTTGAAGTTCGATCCCAAGGCTGCTACTGGGTTTCCAAGAAGATAAAGAAACAACATTCTATCCCATCTAAGAATTTTTGTTTGCATGTTAGGTAGGATGTTGTAGCAAACAATAAAGTTCAAGAAGCGATACTCCGGTCGAAGTTCTTTAGAAAAGATTGAATTCCCGGTCGACTGAGTATCAGGAAGACATATCCCATTGACAACCACTCTCCAGGTTGTATTGGTAAAAACATGACCTTTTAGATAATGAGCTCCATCAACCCGGGCCTTCATTCCTAACACCTCTCCAATCAACTGAGGTGTGACCTTGATCTTAACATTGCGGACAGATGTTTGAAATTCTCTTGGCCCGTCTTCAAGATCTACCAATCTTGATCCATTTTGGTAGAACATCCTGACAAGGTGAAGACAATAGCCTGTAGATTCTGGGAAGTTGCAAATGGGTCCAAGTCCCGCTTGTTCAAAAAGTGTTCCAAATAGTGCATAGCGCTCTTTTAGAGCTTTGACGTTCACGTGTCGCTTGCCAATGCATTCTCTTCTCTTAAAGTCTTTAATCCTCTCAGAGCTTACAAACTCTTGTGGAGGAGGCTTGCTTGCAAGTGGCTCTTCGATTGATATTCCTCGAGCACTCCCTCTTTTGCGTGCAACACTCTTTTTCCTCATTTTTACGGGTGTTGACTCCATGGGGGCCTTTCCTTTCTCTGCGGCTGTAGGCGGTGTCTTTGCCTTCGAAGTAGCTGCAGAGGCTTTCCCCTTTGAGGCAGTAGCTGCAGCACGTGCTACGCCTTCTTCCAAGAGCTCATCCCAGTCAATGGAATCCGTCTCAGATCCTGAGTCCGAGCTATCCTTAGTCTTCTTAGCCCTCTTAGGCTTGTTTGTTGCTCGTGTGTGCACCATGGCAACCAGAAGCACAATGATCAATGAAAACACCATTTTTGCTTGTGCCTTTGTAAGTGAGAAACCTGCGAGCAAAAACTTAAGAACACGAAAAAATTATTTATTTTCAAAATTTTGAAAAATTGTACCCAAACAATCATTATCGTGTAGAGAGACTAAGAATCAAATTAGTTTTGCAAAAAGAATTTTAAAAATAGATCAATTCCATTAATTTCAAAAATTCTCATTATATGCCCTAAAACCAAATTTTTAGAAATCGAAGCCTAAAAATCCGTTAATCATGTGACTACCAAGCATATAAACAAAACTAATCAACTCAGAGTTCTTATTTCAAAAAGAAATTTGACCAAAAACTATCTAGAATTGAATTCGAATCATGATTTTCACTCATATTATGAAGAACATTACAAAACCAGTGAAAAGATTGAGTTTTGATCAAAAAGACTTACTTGAATTCAAGGAACTTGAGTTAGAAAGGCTCCAAATTGGTTGTTTTCTAGTGAGAGAAACTCTGGAGACTTGGAAACAAAAGTTTGTTGTCAAAAGAATTCAAAACCCTTTCGTTTCTTATAAAACCTAGCCGCGATCCGGAATAGATCAGGAATCCAGTCCGGATCGGCTACCCGCAGACAATTCCTGCGTTCGGGATCCGGAACAGGAATTCCAGTCCAGATCGGCTCCAACTTTTTCTTTAGAAAAATTTAGAAAAATTCTACAAAATCTAGAAAAAGTATGTAAGCACTTTTGCATGTCAACTTTAAACAAAATTCATCGTTTCATAAAAGAAATAGATTATGCTAAATCTATCAATAATATCCAAGTAGTGAAACGAAAATTTATAAAAATTAAATCCCTTAAAGTTGAACAAGTTCAATGACATCTATCACGATCTTATGAGTAATGCGTTTATCAAATCATTAATATGGTAAAGAAAATGAAACACCAAGATCGATAGATGTTTGATATCCCAAATGACTTAGATAATATATCTAGTCAAATTTTTGAAGGGAGTAGCTCTTTGAGCATCTTTCAATAAAATCCCCACCTTATACCAACCTTGGAATTTGACAGAGTCAAGTATTCCAAAAAGCATTTTATCTATTCAACACGAAAAACCATGCTTGGTATACATGTGGTAGCTGCACACAGTACTCGGACGACCGAGGTGGTAGCTATTTCCTCCATGTGGTGGTAGTTTTCACACTCCTCATTGGGATGTAACTCTTTCCACATCTTTTGAGCATAAACATTTTAATAAACTCCACCTCAATTGGCTATCAATTATTTAAGATATAAGGTATTTAACCAAAAATTGATCTCGAGTTCATACTTAACTCAATTTTCAAATATGATAAAAATTATACCAAGAGATCATTGAGAGAGAAATTGACTTTGATCAATTAAAAATGGACTAATTCATATAAATGATCATTGCATCAAATGAATTATTATGATATCCAATGCATAATAAATTTCTAAATATATGAAAGAATGTAGTTAAAGTCAATTAAACTAATGCTCAATTAATGTTCTATGTACAAACATAGATAAGGAACAAAAACACAAAACAAAACCTAACCTAAGCATTGATTTCAAAAAGTGTTATTTCAAAGAAAGCATTCCAATTGCTTTACGTAAATGAATAAACCGTTTTTGATCCAAAGGTTTTGTTAAAATATCGGGTAATTGATCTTCAGTTGAAATATAAGAAATTTGAAGAATACTCGATTCAACTAACTTTCTTAGAAAATGATATCTAAGTTCAATGTGTTTTGTTCTTGAGTGCAACACAGGATTTTTAGAAATATTTATAGCACTAGTGTTGTCACAGAGAATAGTTACCGAAGTTGCTGAAATTCGGAAGTCGCTCAACACGCTTTTCATCCAAATGAGTTGGGTTGAACAACTACCCGCTGAAATATATTCCGCTTCGGCAGTCGAGAGTGCAATGCAGTTTTGCTTTTTACTATGCCATGCAACAAGGCAATGGCCAATATAAAAACATGCACCACTCATACTTTTCCGATCATCCACCGATCCTGCCCAATCGGCATCTGAATATCCTATTATGTCAAGAGTTGTTCCCATAGGATACCAAATTCCGAAATTCACAGTTCCTTTGACGTACTGGATGATCCATTTCACCGCTTTCAGGTGAACCTCCTTTGGTGCTGACTGATATCTCGCGCAGATCCCAACACTAAAGGATATGTCCGGGCGACTAGCCGTGAGGTAGAGTAGACTTTCAATCATGTTGCGATAAAGCTTCTCGTCTACACTTTCACTAAGAGATTCACTTCCTAATCCCTTGTTGCTAGTTCCCATCGGAGTCGGAAAGTCTTTAGAGTTTTCTAAATCGAATTTCTTCACCAACGCCCTTGCATACTTGGATTGGCACAGATGGATGCCTTCTTCATTTTGTTTCACTTGCAATCCAAGAAAGTATGTTAGTTCGCCCATCATAGACATCTCAAATTCGCTTTCCATGGTTTCAGCGAATTTAGAAGCATCATTGTCTCTTGTTGCACCAAATACAATGTCATCGACATAGATTTGTGCCACAATGAAGTTATCCTGATAATGCTTCACAAAGAGAGTCCGATCTGCTCCCCCTCGACTATAGCCCTTATCCAAAAGATCTTTGTTAACCTTTCGTACCACGCTCGCGGTGCTTGTTTTAGACCGTAAAGAGCCTTTTTCAAACGAAAAACATGGTTAGGTAGTTTATGGTCAATGAAACCTTTCGGTTGAGCCACATAAACTTCCTCGTTCAAAAACCCATTTAAAAACGTGCTCTTAACGTCCATTTGAAAGAGTTTGATTTTAAAATGACAAGCAATTGCGAACAACATACAAATCGACTCGAGTCGAGCTACCGGGGCGAACGTCTCATCAAAGTCTATTCCTTCAATTTGTGAGTAGCCCTGAGCAACTAGGCGTGCTTTGTTCCTGATAATGGTACCATCCTCATTTTTCTTGTTCTTGAAAATCCATTTAGTACCAATTACATTGTGTTGCTTCGGTGGCTTCGTTAGTTCCCAGACTTTGTTTCTTTCGAACTGATGGAGCTCTTCCTGCATTGCTTCAATCCAGCAGTCATCCTGAAGAGCTTCATCGACGTTCTTTGGTTCTACCATGGAGACGTAACATGCGACTCCACAAACCAATTGTCTCCGAGTCCTGACTCCTTCTTGTGGGTCTCCAATAATATTCGACTCTGGATGATCCTTGGAGATACGTAGCATTTGAGATAACGGAGTACTCGGAGGTACATATGATGATTCCTGCATATCAGATAAACTAGAAGAACCATTAGATGCATCAACTTTATCGGAAGAATTATTATGAGAAGATGCATTTACAGGAGTATCATCATCAAGAGACATATCAGGGGTAGATTTATCAGATGCAAAGTAAAAAGCTTCATCTACTTTAACATTAATAGATTCTACCATCATTTTAGATTTCAGGTTAAATACCCGATATGCTCTACTGTTTGTAGAATAACCCATGAAAATCCCTTCGTCACTTCGAGAGTCGAATTTACCAAGATTTTTGCGATCACATAAAATGTAACAGCGACTCCCAAAGATTCGAAAATATTTGATATTCGGTTTTCTACAAAACCATAGCTCATATGGTGTATTTAAAGTTCCCAGGTGCAAATACACTCGATTAATTACGTAGACCGCGATGTTAACTGCTTCAGCCCAAAAATGTAACGGTAAATTCCGGCTATGAAGCATAACACGCGCCATCTCTTGTACTACCCTGTTTTTGCGCTCGACTACACCATTCTACTGAGGTGTATAGGGTGCTTAGAATTCATGTTTTATGCCGTTGGAAGTGCAAAAATCAATAAATTTAGAATTAATGAATTCTCCACCTCTATCACTTCGAACACGAACGATCTTTTCATTTCTTTCAATCATAATACGATGACAAACCTCATGAAAAGAGTCGAAAGTATCCGCTTTCTCTTTTAAAAAAGTTACCCAAGTATATCTAGAGAAATCATCAACCAAAAGAAAAATATACCATTTACCTCTCAAACTTGGTTGACGAGTCGGCCCCATTAAATCCATATGCAGTAATTCTAAAGGTCGTTTGGTACCAACGTGGTTCAAGTTCTTGTGTGCAGCCCTTGATTGTTTTCCCTTTAGACAACGTCCACACACAATGTTTTCTTTAAAAGAAAGTTTAGGAACCCCCTTAACCACGTCTTTATTTGCAATCCTTGCTAGTTCCTTAAAATTTATGTGACCTAGTCTTTCATGCCAAAGAGTTTCATTATCTAAAGAAACTAGGTTACAATGTTTAGAAATTTTGTTTGGAACAACATAGCAATTATTTTCAGATCTAACCCCTTTTAAAAAGAATACATGGTCCTTATCAGTTACAATACATTCAGCAGAGGAAAATTTAACTGAAAAGCCATTATCACAAAGTTGACTAATGCTAATGAGGTTAGTCTTAAGGCCTTCAACAAATAAAACATTGTTCAAAACCGGGCCTTCTGGAATAGTAATTATTCCTTTTCCAACAATTTTAGAAGAACGACTGTCTCCGAAATCTACAAGTCCTCCGGAGATTTTCTCTAAAGTTTGAAAACTGTTTTTGTCACCGGTCATATGACGGAAACATCCACTATCCAGATACCAAGACGAATTGTCATAAGCATGCAAAGAAGTATGAATGACAAGACATGGGAAGATTTCACCTTTGCGCACCCAAACTTTTTTGGACTGCGTTGGTAATGATTGTGAAGTTATTCTCCTTGGTAAAAGCGTCTTGATTGATTGGTTGCTTTTCTTTGATGACGTCGTCTTGTTAGATAAACTACCAAGGCTCTTTTCCTTTGAAAGGTTCTCCTTTGATTTCAGGGGAATCACCTTTTTGGTAGTTGTTGCAAGAGGTGCTTGGTGTGATCTTTTCGCTCCAATCTTGCAATTTCTTCGTATGCGCCCTGCAAAACCGCACCGAAAACATACCTTTGTACTTGACGAACCCGAAGTAGGTGAAGTAAGTTTGTTGGCGTTGTATGCAGTGAATTCCGTCGTCGGAGAAGGAGACACCGACTGGGGCACAAAAACTGTTCCACTCGAACTAGGACTGTGTCCAGTTCGATTGTATCCAAGGCTGAAACGGTTAGTTTGACCAAGACCAAGCATCTTATCCAACTTGCTCCTTCCAGAAGAAAATCGCTTCAAATCATCCTTAAGTTGGAAAATGGTCTTCGTCATTTTCATTTTTTCTTGTCAAGCCTTGGAGTAGAGCTTCAAGAAGTAACTTGCTTTATCCACCAATTTTACGTGTTCCTTCTCGAGATGTTCATTTTTCTCTTGAAGGGAAACATTTACTTTGATCAAGCTATCCCTTTCCACTTCAAGAGCATTTGAGAGAGAAGTTGCCATTTTTGCTTCTTCTTCGAGATCCTGCAATCTCCCTCTCAAACCCTTGTTTTGCTTTGCCAGTTTCTTTGAATCCTTTAAAAGTTTATGGTAGGCAAAAGCAAAGTCTTCACCTTCAGAATTACTCAATTCGTCGTCCGTTGCATTCTTTTCAACTTGGGAGGAGCTGGACAATGAATCGGAGGTACTTGCCATAAAGCATACGAAAGGTGAAGATGTGGACGCGTGGAAAGCCGTTGCGTTGTTTTCTTCATCACTGGAAGATGACTCATTTGACGTTGAGGTGTCATCCCAAGTGACGGCTTGCATCGCCTTCTTCTTTGACGGATTCTTATTGGGACACTGTGTTGAGATGTGGCCGTATCCTCGGCACTTGAAGCATTGGATTTGTCCCTCCGAGTTCTTTTTGTCTTTTGAAGAACTCTCTTGCTTTCTTGACTTGAAGCATGAAAAATCTTTGCCTTTCTTCGACTTTACGAAAAATGAGGTTTTACTTGAATTACCCCTTCAAAAGTTTCGGCGAAATTTCCTTGTCAAGAGAGCAAGTTGCTTCTCGAAATCCTCCATTGATAGGTTCTCGTCATCGTCTGAGGAGGATGAATCTGTTACGGAATTTGAGTTGGCGTATTTCGTGAATTCGGTTAAGTCTTGAAGATTGAAGATAAAGAAAGTTGGATCATTTAACTCAATCTCAAGAAAGAAGAATTCAAAAGGATCAGGTATGTTTAACTAATTATTTTTGGTGATCCGAATACTTCTTATAGTGTAGAAACACTTGGATGAATTTCTAATTGCATAAAAATCAAAAACTGGATATGGGACATGTTCAGGATCCGGATCAGACTTTCCAATCCGGATCCCGAAGGGTGTTCGTTCATACACAAATTCAATCCGGATCGTAGCCTCCTTTGATCCGGATCCCGAACACTGGTTTTACCATGATTTATGAACGATCCGGATCAGGCTTTTCAATCCGGATCCCGAACGTTGGTGTTTGGTGAATTGTATGAACGATCCGGATCAGGCACTTCGATCCGGATCCCGAACCTTTGTTTTTCTGGAAACTGTCTGTCTCGCTACTGCAATCCGGATCGCCGAAGTCCGATCCGGATCGCCGTCCTGAAAAATTCCAGAAAAGGTTAGTTTTTTATTCTTATCCTCTTCCAATGGTTTCTAACCTATATATAGACCCTTTAATTCATCTTTTAGGGTAACCCACGAAAAAGGGAAAAAGACGACCGAATTAGATAGATCCACAAATAGAGAAGAAAGAAAATCAATAGATTGAATCTTATGTTTCTTCATCTATATTGATTGATTTGATTCTAGGTTTTCATACTCACGTTTTGAGTAGAATCAAATCAATGAATACTTAGATGGTATTTCCGATCTATTTCTAATCTAAGTATTCAGCGGATCATCACCACCCAAAAACAACGATTTCCTAAAATCGGCGCGTGGACTCGCGTGGCCTTGTGGATTCAAGGTGCTACCGCTCTCGTGGATTCGGAGCGAGGTACGTTCGTGGATTCGAAGCGTGCTACTGGGTGAAGACCGTGGATTCGGTCGGACGTCATGGATTCGGCGTTGGACGCAGATCGTGGATTCGAGAAGCGTCGTGGAGCGAGCGGAGAAGATCAACTAGGAGTGTATGGAAAAGTTTGAGTCGTCTGTGAGTACGGTATATCACCTTGTACGTGTTTAATTCTAGTGGATTTCACCGTGTTATCGGTCCCGTGGTTTTTTACTCCGGTTTGGAGTTTTCCACGTAAAAATCTCTGCGTGTTATTTATTTTTTCCGCATTGGGTTTTATATCGCAAAGATTTTTGAGTGTTTATTGTTTACACCTATTCACCCCCCTCTAGGTGTTTTTTCCCCTATTTAGATCCAATTATACATAACCCAACAAGTGGTATCAGAGAGGGAATAGGGTTGTAAATAATGGTTGAAGGTGGAAACATCAACAGACCTCCGTTCTTCGATGGAACAAATTATGCGTACTGGAAAGTACGGATGAAAGCCTTTTTAATTTCCATCGACGAACGGGTGTGGCAATCAATTGAATTAGGATGGTCTAATCCAACTGAAATTCTTGCTGATGTTCGCACCATCAAACCTAGGTCGAAATGGACCAAGGAAGAGATAGATACTTCTTCTTACAATGGCAAAGGGATTAACGCTTTATTTAATGCTTTGTCACAAACAGAGTTCTCTCCCGTCTCGGCATGTGAGACTGCGAAAGAAATCTGGGATGTTCTTCAAGTTACGCATGAGGGAACTAACCTTGTGAAGATTCAGAAACTGCAAATGCTTACGAGCAAGTTTGACTCTATTTTCATGGCAGAAAATGAATCTTTCACAGACTATTACACACGATTGCAAGACATCGTAAACTCATGTGCTAACTTGGGAGAGAAGATTCCAGAATTTAAAATTGTAAGAAAAATATTAAGAACTCTTCCTGAAAGATTTCGTTCCAAGGTTACGGCCATTGAAACTATTAAACACCCGGACGAAATCCGTGTAGAAGAATTAGTTGGTTCATTACAAACTTATGAAATGACATTTCCTACTAACTATTCTTCTAGAAAAGCATCCTCTTCTAAGTCTTCAGGTTATGCATTGAAAACAACAAAAGAAGAAGACACGGATTCATCCTCCTCAGGCGATGACGAGAATTTATCTATGGAGGACTTTGAGAAGCAGCTTGCTCTCTTGACAAGAAGATTTCGCCGAAACTTTCGAAGGGGTAACTCAAGCAGAACTCCATCCTTCGTAAAGTCGAAGAAAGGCAAAGGTTCTTCAAGTTTCAAACCAAGAAAGCAAGAGGGTTTTTCTAAGGATAAGAAAAGCTCAGAAGGACAAGTCCAATGCTTCAAGTGCCGAGGGTACGGCCATATCTCAACGAAGTGTCCTAATAAGAATCCGTCAAAGAAGAAAGCGATGCAAGCCGTCACTTGGGATGACACCTCATCGTCAAATGAGTCATCGTCAAGTGATGAAGAAGATAACGCAACAGCGTTCCACGCGTCCACATCTTGACCCTTCATGTGCTTAATGGCTAGTACATCCGAGTCGTTGTCCTCCTCCCAAGTTGGAAAGAATGCAACGGACGATGAATCGGATGATTCGGAAGGTGAAGATTTTGCTCTAGCCTATCACAAGCTTTTGAGGGATTCAAAGAAACTGGCTAAGCAAAACAAGGGGTTGAGAGGGAGATTGTAGGATCTCGAAGAAGAACTAAAAAGGGTAACTTCTCTCTCGACCGATCTTGAAGTGGAAAGGGATAATCTGATAAAAGCAAATGCTTCACTTCAAGAGTCCAATGAGCAATTCGAGAAGAATTATGTAGATATGGTGAACAAAGCGAATTACTTCTTGAAGGTCAACGGCGAGGCTCGATAGGAAAAATTGGAAATGACAGAGACCATTCTCCAACTCAAGGATGACTTACAGCGATTTTCATCAGGAAGGAGTAAGTTGGATAAGCTTCTTGGTCTTGGTCAATCAAACAAGTTCGGCCTCGGATACAATCGAACTAACGACAATTTTAGTTCGGTTGGGATAGTCTTTGTGCCCCAGTCGGTATCTCCTCCTCCGACACCGGAATTGACGACAAACAACGACAGCAAACCTATTTCCCCCTCTTCGGAATCGTCAAGCATCAAGGTATGTTTTCGTTGTGGTATTGCAGGGCACATAAGAAGAAATTGCAAGATGGGAGCCAAACGCTCAACTCAAGCACTTCTTGCAACGACTACCAAAAGGGCAATTCCTCGGAAATCAAATGCAAATTATTCGAAGGAAAAGAGCCTCGGTAGTTCATCAAACAAGACGACGACGTCAAGGAAAAGCGATGGATCAAACAAGACGCTTTCACCAAAGGTATCAACCTCACAATCATTTCCGACGTACACCAAAACTCGAAAGGTTTGGGTACGCAAAGGTGAAGTTTTCCCTTGTCTTGTTACAAATGTTTCCTTGCATGCTTATGATAATTCGTCTTGGTATCTGGATAGCGGTTGTTCCCGTCACATGACCGGTGACAAAAACTGTTTTCAAAATTTTGAGAAAATCTCCGGAGGACTTGTAGTTTTCGGAGACGGTCAGTCTTCCAAAATTGTTGGAAAATGAACAGTAGCTATTCCAGATGGCCCGATTCTAAATAATGTGTTATTTGTTGATGGCCTTAAGACTAACCTCATAAGTATCAGTCAACTTTGTGACAATGGTTTTTCAGTTAATTTTTCATCTGTCGAATGCATTGTAACTGATAAGGACCATGTTTTCTTTTTAAAAGGGGTTAGATCTGAAAACAATTGTTATGTTGTTCCTAATAAAATTTCTGAAAATTGTAACTTAGCCTCTTTGAATAATGAAACACTTTGGCATGAAAGGCTAGGTCACATAAATTTTAAGGAACTTGCTAGAATTTCAAACAAAGACGTGGTCAAGGGGGTTCCTAAACTTTCACTTAAACAAAACATTATGTGTGGTGGTTGTCAAAAGGGAAAACAATCTAGGACTGCACACAAGAACTTGAATCACGTCGGTACCAAACGGCCCTTGGAATTATTGCATATGGATCTTATGGGGCCGACACGTCAACCATCCTTGGGAGGTAAATGGTATATTTTCTTATTGGTTGATGATTTCTCTAGATTTTCATGGGTAGCATTTTTAAAAGAGAAAGCTGATACTTTTGATTCTTTTCACGAGATCTGCCTTCGTATTATGATTGAAAAGAATGAAAAGATCATTCGTGTTAGAAGTGATAGAGGTGGAGAATTCATAAATTCTAAATTCATTGATTTTTGCACTTCCAACGGCATTAAACATGAATTCTCAGCACCCTATACACCTCAATAGAATGGTGTAGTCAAGCGCAAAAACAGGGTTGTACAAGAGATGGCACGTGTTATGCTTCACAGCCGGAATTTACCGCTACATTTTTGGGCTGAAGCTGTGAACACTGCAATCTATGTTATTAATCGAGTTTATTTGCGACCGGGAACGTTAAATACACCATATGAACAATGGTGTTGTAGAAAACCCAACATCAAATATTTTCGCATCTTTGGGAGTCGGTGTTACATTTTACGTGACCGTGAAAATCTTGAAAAATTTGACTCTCGAAGTGACGAAGGGATTTTCATGGGTTATTCTACAAATAGTAGAGCATATCGGGTATTTAACTTGGAATCTAAAACGATTGTAGAATCCATAAATGTTAAAGTAGATGAAGCTTTCCACTTTGCATCTGATAAATCTACCCCTGATATCTCTCTTGATGATGATACTCCTGTAAATGCATCTTCTCATGATAATACTTCCAATATTAATGATGCATCAAATGGTTCTTCAAGTTTATCTGATGTGCAGGAATCATCTCATATACCTCCGAGTACTCCATTACATCAAACGTTACGCATCTCCAAGGATCATCCTGAATCAAACATCATTGGAGACCCACAAGAAGGAGTCAAAACTCGGAGACAGTTGGTTTGTCGATTCGCTTGTTACGTTTCCATGATCGAACCAAAGAACGTCGATGAAGCTCTTCAGGATGACTTCTGGATTGAAGCAATGCAGGAAGAGCTCCATCAGTTTGAACGAAATAAAGTCTGGGAATTAACGACGCCTCCGAAGCAACACAATGTGATCGGTACTAAATGGATTTTCAAGAACAAGAAAAATAAGGATGGTACCATCATCAGGAACAAAGCACGTTTAGTTGCTCAAGGCTACTCTCAAATAGAAGGTATAGACTTTGATGAAACGTTCACCCCTGTAGCTAGACTCGAGTCCATTCGTATCTTATTCGCTATTGCTTGTCACTTTAAAATAAAACTCTTTCAAATGGACGTTAAGAGCGCGTTTTTAAATGAGTTTTTAAATGAGAAAGTTTATGTGGCTCAACAAAAAGGTTTTGTAGACTGTAAACTACCTAACCATGTTTTTCGTTTGAAAAAGGCTCTTTACGGTTTAAAACAAGCACCGCGAGCGTGGTACGAAAGGTTGACAAAGCACCTCTTGGAGAAGGGCTATACTCGAGGGGGAGCAGATCGGACTCTCTTTGTGAAGCATTATCAGGATAACTTCATTGTTGCACAAATCTATGTCGATGACATTGTATTTGGAGCAACAAAGGATAATGATGCTTCTAAATTCGCAGAAACCATGGAAAGCGAATTTGAGATGTCAATGATGGGCGAACTGACATACTTTCTTGGATTGCAAGTTAAACAAAATGGTGAAGGCATCCATCTGTGTCAATCCAAGTATGCAAAAGAGTTGGTAAAGAAATTCGGATTAGAAGATTCTAAAGATTTTCCTACTCCTATGGGAACTAGCAATAAGGGATTAGGAAGTGAATCTCTTAGTGAGAATGTAGACGAGGAATTTTATCGCAGCATGATTGGAAGTCTACTTTACCTCACAGCTAGTCGCCCGGATATATCCTTTAGTGTTGGGATTTGCGCGAGATATCAATTAGCACCAAAGGAGGTTCACCTGAAAGCGGTGAAACGGATCATCCGGTACATCAAAGGAACTATTAATTTCGGAATTTGGTATCCTATGGGAACAAGTCTAGATATTATTGGATACTCAGATGCCGATTGGGCAGGATCTATGGATGATCGAAAAAGTACGAGTGGTGCATGTTTTTATCTTGGCCATTGCCTTGTTGCATGGCATAGTAAAAAGCAAAACTGCATTGCACTCTCGACTGCCGAAGCGGAATACATCTCAGCGGGTAGTTGTTCAACTCAACTCATTTGGATGAAAAGCGTGTTGAGCGACTTCCGGATTTCAGCAACTTCGGTAACTATTTTATGTGACAACACTAGTGCTATAAACATTTCAAAAAACCCTGTGTTGCACTCAAGAACAAAACACATTGAACTTAGATATCATTTTCTTAGAGAGCTAGTTGAATCAAATATTCTTCAAATTTCCTACATTTCAACTGAAGATCAATTAGCTGACTTTTTAACAAAACCTTTGAATCAAAAACGTTTTATTCATTTGCGTAAAGCAATTGGAATGCTTTCCTTGAAATAACCTCTTTTTGAAACTCTTGTTTAGGTTAGGTTTTGTTTTTATGTTTTTGTTCATTATCTATGTTTAGACATAGAACATTAATTGAGCATTAGTTTTTATTGACTTTAACTGCATCCTTTTATATGTTTAGAAATTTATTATGCCTTGGATATCATAATAATTCATTTGATGCAATGATCATTTATGTGAATTAAATCATCTTTGTTTTGATCAAAGTCAATTTCTCTCTCGATGATCTCTTGGTATAGTTTTTATCTTATTTGACTGTTTAGTCGAGTATGAAATCGAGATCAATATTTGGCTGAATACTTTAAATCTTAAATAATTGATAGCCAATTGAGGGGGAGTCAAAGAAAAGGTGTTATGCTCAAAAGATGTGGAAAGAGTTACATCCCAATGAGGAGTGTGAAAACTACCACCACATGGAGAAAAGAGCTACCACCTCGGTCGTCCGAGTACTGTGTGCAGCTACCACATGTATACCAAGCAAGGTTTTTCAAGTTTGATTAAATAAAATGCATGTTGAAATACTTGACTCTGTCAAAATTTCAAGGTTGGTATAAGGTGGGAATTTGAATGAAAGATGCTCAAAGAGCCACTCTCTTCAATAAATTGACTAGATATATTATCTAACTTATCTGGGATTTCAGACATCTATTGATCTTTGTATTTCATTTTCTTTACCGAATTGATGATTTGATAAAGGCATTACTCATAAGATCAAGTTAGATGTAACTGAAGTTGTTCAACTTTAAGGGATTTAATTTTTATAAATTTTCGTTTCATTTGTTGGATGTTATTGATAGATTTGGCATAATCTATTTCTTGTTGAATGAAACGATGATTTTCATTTAAAGTTGATACACAAAAGTGCTAACAATCTTTTTCTGGTTTTTCTAGAATTTTTCTGAATTTTTTCTGAAGAAAAAGTTGGAGCCGATCCGGATTGGACAAGCCGATCCGGATCCCTAACGCAGGTATTCTCTGCGGGTAGCCGATCCGGATCGGATTCACGAACTGATCCGGATCGCGGCTAGGGTTTTATATAGAACAAAAGGGTTTTGATTTCTTTTTACTTCAATCTTTTGTTCAAAAGTCTCCAGAGCTTCTCTCTCTAGAATTCATCTATCTTGGAAGCTTTCAAACTCAAGTTCTTCGATTCCAAGTAAGTTTTATTGATCAAAATCTCGGTTTCTCACAATTTCTTCATATTTTTCCTCAAAACGTGATGAAATTTCCGTATCTTTTTCGTTTGTGGATGGTTTTTGATCAAATTCCTTTTGAAATAAGAACTCTAGGTAGATTAGTTTTGATTATATGCTAGGTATTCTAATGATAAACGGATTTTTGGCCTTCGATTTCAAAAATTTCGGTACTAGGGCATATAATGGGAATTTTCGAAAATCATGCAATTGATCTATTTTTAAAATTCCTTTTGCAAAACTAATTTGATTCTTAGTCTCTCTACACGATAATGATTGTTTGGGTACAATTTTTCAATTTTTTGAAAATTAACAATTTTTTCGTGTTCTTGAGTTGTTGCTCACAGGATTTCCTTTCTCACAAGAAACTAGTAGCAATGGTGATCACCTGGATCATTTTTCTTCTGGCTGCTATGGTTCATACAAGAGACACTATCAAGCCCAAGAAGGCTAAGAAGGCGAAGAAAACAAAGGATGATTCCGATACTGACTCAGAAACGGAATCGATCGATTGGGATGAGCTTCAAGTTGAAGCAACTACACCCACTGCTTCGAAAGGAAAAGCGCCTGCAGAAACATCAAAGGCTCCGCCTATTGCTGCTGAAAAGGGCAAAGCTCCAATGGAAGAAACTTCTGTGAAAACAAAAAGAAAAAGTGTTGCCCGCTAGAGAGGGAGTGCTCGAGGAATTTTCATTGAGCAACTAGTTGCTAGCCAGCCTCCTCCACAAGACTTTATCAGCTCTGCTAGAATAAAGGATTTTGAGAACAGGGAATGCATTGGCAAAAGACATGTTAATGTCAAAGCCTTGAAGGAACGTTCTTCGCTATTTGGGACTCTGTATGACCAGACAGGTCTTGCTCCCATTTGCAATTTTCCCGAGACCACTGGGTACTGTCTTCACTCAGTCAGGATGTTTTATCAAAATGCTTGCTATCTAATTGATCAGGAGAGCGGACGTCGCGAATTTCAAACATTGGTTAAGAATGTTAAGATCAAAGTAACCCCTCAACTGATTGAAGAGGCGTTAGGAATGACGGCCAGAGCTGATGGGGCTCATTATCTGAAGAGTCAAACATTCACCACCAACTCCTGGAGAGTGGTAGTTGATGGAATCTGTCTTCCAGATACTCTGTCGGCAGGAAACTCCGTCTTTTCAAAAGAGCTTCGACCAGAGTATCGCTACTTGAACTTCATTGTCTGTTATAACGTCCTTCCAAATATGAATACAAAGGTTCTTCAGTGGGATAGGATGTTGTTCCTCTATCTTCTTGGAAACCCCACGGCAGTAATGGGAGCAAACTTAAATATTCCTTACATCATCTGGTCGAGGATGGCACGCTATGTGGAACATGCTCACCCTTCAGAGAGACTACCCTATCCAATGATCATTATGCGCATTCTTCGAAAATTTAAAGCTGACACAAGTGCGAGTTCCTCCATACACAGTCTAGGAACGATCAATGAAACAACTATTGTAAAGTCTCTCTCAATAAAACAAGATGAGCCCCCATCACCTCCTCACCGACGAAGAGCACAACAACAAGCAACAACCTCTGCACCAGCAGCACCACCTCCAGTCCAACCAGCACATGCAGCACAACAAGCACCTCCATCGACATCCGATGATGATGCATCGGTTACCTCCATTTACAAAGAACAGCACCGGCTCTCCAACGAGCAAGAACGCATATCGAATGAACTAATTGAAGTAAAGGAAGAAATAAAAAAGGTCAACAAGAACCAGTCATCCATGAACAAACGATTAAAGAAAATCTTCCAAATACTCGGCTGCATCAGTTCGGATGATTCTGAGTAATCCCCATCCTTTTAATCTTTTTCTTGTGCAGATTTTTAATCTTTTCTTGTGCAGGTTTTAAGTTTTAGTTTTTAGTTTTAATTCTCAAACTTTTGGTTCTCGAACTTTTTAACTCTCCTTTTTATTCTTGTAATTTTGGCTAACTTTGTGACAAAAAGGGGGAGAGAATATTAGAACAGTTTGAACAATGAAACTATGATCGATTGCTTCGATTGTCCAGTTGTGAACCATGAAGGTAAGTAGAACTTCAACTTTTGGTTTCCTTTTGTGATTGCACGCATGCCTCGACTAACTATTTGCTAACTATTTGGGCATGTAATATAACTAACAAGTTGATGTTCACTAACAATTCTGTGACATTTGGATTTTGATTGCATAGAAGATATGTTGGTGTTTTAACTATGATATAATTACATATCTGAATATATAAATGTCATGGTAAGTATAGATGAGTATAAACTTCATTTCTGTATGTGGTTTTTGATTGACATAAAATTCTTGAGGTATCTAACGATTTCTTTTGTCAAGAATGATTTCTTTTGCAGAGAGTATAGATGTCTAAGTCTAGAGTCTGTTTGAGGAGTTTAACTCATGTATCTATTTTATTTTGGATCTCCATTGTAAATTTTTGTTGTATGGTGATAGCAACAAAAATATCTTTTTGAATTTTCTTGAGTGGATTTGTGTTTTGTCACGAAACCGCCAAAGGGGGAGATTGTTACGGAATTTGAGTTGGCGTATTTCGTGAATTCGGTTAAGTCTTGAAGATTGAAGATAAAGAAAGTTGGATCATTTAACTCACTCTCAAGAAAGAAGAATTCAAAAGGATCAGGTATGTTTAACTAATTATTTTTGGTGATCCGAATACTTCTTATAGTGTAGAAACACTTGGATGAATTTCTAATTGCATAAAAATCAAAAACTGGACATGGGACATGTTCAGGATCCGGATCAGACTTTCCAATCCGGATCCCGAAGGGTGTTCGTTCATACACAAGTTCAATCCGGATCGTAGCCTCCTTTGATCCGGATCCCGAACACTGGTTTTACCATGATTTATGAACGATCCGGATCAGGCTTTTCAATCCGGATCCCGAACGTTGGTGTTCGGTGAATTGTATGAACGATCCGGATCAGGCACTTCGATCCGGATCCCGAACCTTTGTTTTTCTGGAAACTGTCTGTCTCGCTACTGCAATCCGGATCGCCGAAGCCCGATCCGGATCGTCGTCCTGAAAAATTCCATAAAAGGTTAGTTTTTGATTCTTATCCTCTTCCAATGGTTTCTAACCTATATATAGACCCTTTAATTTATCTTTTAGGGTAACCCATGAAAAAGGGAAAAAGACGGCCGAATTAGATAGATCCACAAATAGAGAAGAAAGGAAATCAATAGATTGAATCTTATGTTTCTTCATCTATATTGATTGATTTGATTCTAGGTTTTCATACTCACATTTTGAGTAGAATCAAATCAATGAATACTTAGATGGTATTTCCGATCTATTTCTAATCTAAGTATTCGGCGGATCATCACCACCCAAAAACAATGATTTTCCAAAATCGGCGCGTGGACTCGTGTGGCCTTGTGGATTCAAGGTGCTACCGCTCTCGTGGATTCGGAGCGAGGTACATTCGTGGATTCGAAGCGTGCTACTGGGTGAAGACCGTGGATTCGGTCGGACGTCGTGGATTCGGTGTTGGACGCAGATCGTGGATTCGAGAAGCGTCGTGGAGCGAGCGGAGAAGATCAACTAGGAGCGTATGGAAAAGGTTGAGTCGTCTGTGAGTACGGTATATCACCTTGTACGTGTTTAATTCTAGTGGATTTCACCGTGTTATCGGTCCCGTGGTTTTTTACTCCGGTTTGGAGTTTTCCACGTAAAAATCTCTGCGTGTTATTTATTTTTTCCGCATTGGGTTTTATATCGCAAAGATTTTTGAGTGTTTATTGTTTACACCTATTCACCCCCCTCTAGGTGTTTTTTCCCCTATTTAGATCCAATTATACATAACCCAACAGAATCCGCGTCTTCTTCTTTTGTTGTTTTCAACGCAAAACCTAAAGACTTAGAAGAGGATGCCTTTCCAGAAGAATAGTTAGTAGGAAATGTCATTTCATAAGTTTGAAGTGCACCAACTAATTCTTCTATATGGATTTCGTCCGGGTGTTTAACTGTTTCAATGGCCGTAACCTTGGAACGAAATCTTTCAGGAAAAATTCTTAAAATCTTTCTTATAACTTTAGATTCAGGAATTTTCTCTCCCAAGTTAGCACATGTATTCACGATGTCTTGCAAACGTGTATAATAATTTGTGAACGATTCATTTTCTGCCATAAAAATAGAGTCAAATTTGGTCGTAAGAATTTGCAGCTTTTGAATCTTCACAAGGTTTGTTCCCTCATGTGTAACTTGTAGAACATCCCAGATTTCTTTCGCAGTCTCACATGCCGAGACGCGAGAAAATTCAGTTTGTGACAAAGCATTAAATAAGGCGTTAACTCCTTTGCCATTGTAAGAAGATGAGTCAATCTCTTCCTTGGTCCATTTCGACCTAGGCTTGATGGTGCGAACATCAGCAATAATTTCTGTTGGATTTGACCATCCTAACTCGATTGATTGCCACACCCGTTCATCGATGGAAACAATAAATGCTCTCATCCGTACTTTCCAGTAGGCATAATTTGTTCCATCGAAGAATGGGGGTCTGTTGATGTTTCCACCTTCAACCATTGTTTACAACCCTATTCCCGCTCTGATACCACTTGTTGGGTTATATCTAATATGGATCTAAATAGGGGAAAAAATACCTAGAGGGGGGTGAATAGGTGTAAACAATAAACACTAAAAAATCTTTGCGTAATAAAACCCAATGCGGAAATGAAAAATAACACGCAAGGTTTTTACGTGGAAAACTCCATCACAGGAGTAAAAAACCACGGGACCGATAACACAGTGAAATCAACTAAGATTAAACACGTACAAAGGTGATATAACGTACTCACACACGACTCAACCCTTTTTCATACACTCCGAGTTGATCTTCTCCGCTCGCTCCGCAACGCGCCTCGAATCCACGATTTGCATCCAACGCCGAATCCACGCCGTCCAACGTCGAGTCCACGACGTCTGACCGAATCCACGGTCTCCACCAAGTAGTGCGTCTCGATCACACGAACGTACCTCGTTCCAAATCCACAAGGCCACGCGAATCCACGCGCCGATTTTGCTGAAAATCGGTGTTTTGTTGGTGGTGATGATCCGCCGAATACTTAGATCAAAGATAGATCGGAAGTACCATCTAAGTATTCAGTAATTTGATTCTACTCAAAATCTAAGTATGAAAACCGAGAATCAAATTAATCAATATAGATGAAGAAACATAGAATTAAATCTAGTTATTTCCTTTCTTCTCTATATGTGGATTTATAAGTTTTTCGCCGTTAATATTTTTCCGTCATTTCCCGGAGTATAAAACTTATCATGGATTACCCTAAAAGATAGAATTAGGGTTTACTTATAGGTTAGAAACCATTGGAAGTGGATAAGAATAAAAAACTGACTGTAATAGATTTTTTCCCGCACGACGGTCCGGACTGGATTAGGCTCGATCCGGACTGTCGTCGTTTTTCAGAGAATTCCTGAAAAAACAAGGTTCGGGGTCCGGAACGAAATACCTACGGTCCGGACTGTACATGTGATTTCAGCAAAATCCACGTTCGGGGTCCGGAACAAAACAGGGGTGTTCCGGACTGGATTTGCGCATGAACCAACCTACGTTCGGGGTCCGGACTGTAGAACCCTGATCCGGATCCTGAACAAATAACAGTCCAGTTTCTTGATTTTTAAGCAATTAAAAATCCATCCAAGTATTTCTACATTATAAGAAGTATTCAGATCACATAACTTATTTAGTTAAACGTACCTTGTCACGCCCCGAGGTCGAAACTGCGACCCGGGCTCGCCAATAGATCCGCCACCTATGCCAAACTTCGCATAGGCGAACGTCCTACCTGCAAGAAAAGTACTACAGCTAACAGATATCAGAGCTAAAAATAAGATAATTTGTTGTAAAAGTAAAATCAACCACTGTACAACTGGAAATAAAGATACAATGTCCATCTCCCAAATACGATCATATACAAAGTCCTCTAATACAAAACTCAGAACTCAAATGGGAGATATCTCCAATAAATACATCAGTGTACAGGCTCTTAATACACAAAATGTCCTCACTACATCAGTCTCTCAAAAGAGAAAAAATAATTAATCTACTGAAGATCTCCTCTGAAGGGGTACCGCTACACTCCAACGACGGGTAGGGAACTAGCTCGCGGCTCCCTCGCCTCGGTCAGAAGAATCAGCAACTGGAGCAACAGGAACAGGAGTAGAAGTCCCTGGGGAAAAGACACCACGACGGGTGTGAGAACTACATCCCACAGTAGTTCTCAGTGGGTGCCGCCAACAAGCCCGACGGTCTGCCCACTAAGTCTACTAGAGGCATAAAGTAACAAAGTAACACTGAAAGAAAAGAGCTGGAAGGGAATGACTCTACAGCTACTATGCCTCTATCTAGATGCTCAAAAAGTGGAACAGATGGAAACATGATGCATCTACTAACTCTCAAAGTATAGTCACCCAATCTACACTGACTGCCGCATAGGGTCCAGTCAAACCTGCGCCCACCTACTGCCTCACATCCTCAACAGGACGGGTCTACAGTAGGGTGTCCGTGATTGCCAAAACTGGCCCAGCCAGAGGTACTGCGTCGACAAGTCGCGATAGCAAGTAACAGGCCCAACTCCGGAGTGGCACTGGAGGGGCGCGACCCCACCGAGGAAAGTAACAGGCCCAAACCACGATCAACAAGATCGACTAACAACACCAACGCTCACTCACAGGCTGGAAAACCACACAGGCGGGACCACCGTCCACCAGACGGCTCCCACAACAGAACACTAAACTCACAGGAAAGACCGACACCAAAAGGGTTCGGAAACCCGATAGGCCGGTGCTTAGAACCCTATCAAACAAGAACAGACTCTAGGCTCCGCCTATCGAAGTTCCCGACCCCCTTATAGTTCGGGAACACGACAACCTCGGTACAACACGAAGAAAACACCAACCAGGGCCCGAAAGTTCCGGGAGACCTACACCTACAACCCTATCAAACAAGAACAGGTTCCAGGCTAGGCCTCCGTGGCTTTCGTCCCAACAAAGGAACGGCCCCTAGAACCTAGACCACTTGAATCCTTTCGAGTGGGGAGGTTTATAGGAAAAAGGGTGACATTTGTTACTAAAAACCATTTTCACTCAACCCACGCGGGTGAGGACTAAAAGTAGTTCCCTTTTTGAAAAACTCTTTTGATTTGAGGAAAAACCCATTTTTAATGATTTTTAGAGTTTTTAGGAAAAACGGTTAGAAAACAAGTATTTTACCCAAACCCCGAAGGGCTGATGCCTTTGTCCAATCAAACAAGAACAGACTCCAGCGGCCCTTCGATGCTTGGAAGAAAACATCAGTAGACTAAAATCATGTGTATGTCGAAAAGGGTTCTGGGTTCTAGGTCCTGCTAACACTGGTACACTACTGCCACTAACACAGCGGCGACAACCCAAACAGGGGAAACAAGACCTCCCGGGACCACCGTTTACCCCAAACGGTTCCCGGCACAGATAAGCGATCAACTACATCTACCAGACTCCACTCTGCTCCCAAGCACGAGTGTAAATGCATCCCACACTACAAGAAGTCCCGACCGCTCAGCCCACTACCCGGGTGAGGATAACACTAAGTCCAGGAATGAAACATAATATGTGGATGTCTAAACATAAATAACCCTAGCCCAAGTGAGGGTTTTCTACTGGTCTAGTTACACATGCAACATATGGCGGGGGTGCTAGGTCAAGTTCCAATAACTATAGTTTAACAGGTGGTAGGAAGCAAAAGAGATCATAAGATCATCAGATAAATACAAGGAATAACAATTACTACATTCTAGCATGCTACACAAGAATCCACTATCATGCATGATCCTACAACAGTAGAAATATTATACAGCCCATAGGTATTGAAGACGAGGCCACCCACCTGAAGGCGCTTGTGATGATCCGGAATTCTACAGGGCTTTTACTGTGTAACCGGCAGCTTCTGGAGGCCTACGGGGCATGTCGGCGGTGTTCGTGCGCCAATTTGGACACAAGTGATTGACTCCGGGCTTAAAGTGGATCACGTGGGTAATCAGGGAACCCCGTCGGATGTTTATAGGTGTTTTTGCGCAAATCGGATATCAGATTTGGACTCGGCACGAAATTCGGATTGAAAATGCCTTTTCGGGAGCCTCCGGCGATTTATTGGATGGGAATTTGGCGAAGCGGACGTCAAATTCGGGTTCAGCGCGCGAAAACGGTCAAGATGGACTATCTGTTGGATTTTTCTGAGCTTCGGGTACTGTTCACCGCCGGAACAGTAACTCCGGCGATCGCCGGCGGCGGCGGCGGCGGCGGGCAGCGTCGGCGGGCGGCGGCGCGGCCTCGGGCAGGCGGAACGGCGGCGGCACAGGGCGCGGGCAGCGCGCGGGCGCGCGGGCAGGCGCGCGGTCCACGCGGCCGTCGTGCACCAAGGCGGGGGCACGTGGCACCACCCCATAGGCCGGCTCACAGCTCACGGTCTACGGAGCATGATGGTTGGGTTTTGGTTCACGGTGCACCGGAGTGGACACGTGGCAGGTTACCATTGGTTCGGCTTACGGAGGCTCGTGCACCGGGTGCAGCGGTCAGTGGCAGGGACACGTGGCGCTTCCCTATTGGCTGGTCAACTGTGCGGGCAGGAGGGGCAGCTGGCGCGGGCAGGCGCGCAGGCGCGACGGTACTGTTGTCGGGGACGCGTGTCGACTCCCGGGGTTGGCCGCGTGGCGCAGCGGGAGTGGAGGATTTGGGCTGTCGCCTGTTCGGGCGACACGTGGCGGGCGCTGAGGCGGGTCGGACGGACCGCGGATCCCGTCCGACGGCGCGCCTTGGGCCGGGCCGCACTGTGCGCGCCCGAAAGTCTTGGGCCGGGCCGCACTGTGCGCGCCCGGAAACTTCCGGGCGCCCGAAAATTGGGACCCGGATGGCATTTTGCTATTTGTTTGGGAGGCCTATTTAAACAGCCCGAGCTCCTTTCTTCTCACTTTTTCCACCATTTCCGAGCCTCCTCTCACCAAGGTGTCTTCAGCAAAGTTGTTCCCCTTCGAGTTCTACATCTTCTGGAGGATTTCCAAGATTTGTGGTGGCACACACTCCGAGGTTTGGATTTTACGGCGCGGCGCGACGCTCGTTCCCTTGTGATTCCCTTCGTCGCATTTCAGTGCACGGACTCTCCCGAGCTACCCCGGCACTCTTTTTCAGCGATTCTTGCGCCATCGTCTTCACGACAGGTAGGGCTACGTTTTCCGTGTTTGCTGGTTTCTCCCATCCCGAGGTTTTCATGGGTTTTTCGGATCATCTTGTGACCTCTTTTGCTGTGATGGAGTTTTGGACAGCGGTTCGGTATTTCGGCGATATCTCCGCAACCAGACATCGGATTGAGGTGATTCAAAAGGCAATTTGCATCTACGCATCGCAAGGAGTCTCTCTGAATTTTCTTGGATTTTCTGGAATTTTCCCCGAAGGTGAGAAACCCCTTTTTACAGAACTTTGTAGCACAGTTTTGGGTGGAAGTATTGTTCGGGGTAGTTCTCTTGTCGATTTTGGATCTCAGCGTAGAAAACTCGTGTGGGAACGTGCAGGTACTCGTTTCGACCGGTTCGTCGCGAGGATCGTGACGGTATTTTTCCTGGAATTTCTCGAGCAGATCTCGCAGGTGAAAAAAGGCAAAACTGTGGACTGATTGTATTTGGGACAGATTTTGGTGTGAGCATGGTGGATTAATTGTGCTTGTTCTTTTGGGGTATTTTTGTGCAGCACCGTGGTGATCGTTGAGACCGGGCGCGGACTTCGCTGTTGGGATCGGGGTTTAGCGCTCGAGGTGGGTGGTTGCTTTACTCCTCTTTTCTGATATACCCACTAGGAATATTAGAGTGATCCCCTTTATTGGACATGTTGAATGGTCACCTAATGGACATGCATGCTTAACTAGATAATTGTGAGCCTATCATATGGAAAACATTATATTGGAAACTTGACATGTTGGAACTTATACATGCTTCATGGACATCGTTTTAGCATTTAACCTTGCATAAGGGGGGGATGTACTTTCATATTGTGATATTGTGAGGCGTCTTGTGGGAGGGTACCACTTGAGGATTTTTGGACAGGCATAGGTGGATGATTCATGTGAGGGTGATTAGCAGGTTATGGACATGTGCGGTTGGATTATGATTTAGCATGATGATTACACCCAGGTGGAGTTATTACTTGATACACATGATGAACCACTATTTGTCACTCCCCTTCTTTCTTCCATGAGGAGATAGGCTTAATTTCAGGGATATCTAGTTAGACCATTTCTGGTCGCTACACTATATGTTGGGACTGCCTTGGGAGGAACCCTATTGTCTCTTCTTCCCCCTATTCCTTAGGCAGGCGGCTATTTGTTGCTCGGGTTTGAGCAGGGATCGGCATAGTGTAGCCGGGGCTTGAATTTTAGCTTTTGGGGTATTGCGGCTATTGCGGATAGTAGGTGGTTGACCGGATGTCGGACCTGGGTCAGGATTGTCATTATGGGTGTGGTTGTTAACCCTCCATCTTTTGATTACCCGCTAGGCATTTGAGTAGCTTCTTTGATTAAAAGGATAAATGCACTTCATGTATGGCAATGGCAGGCTTATTGTGATTAAACAGATATTGTTAGAACTTGCTTGATTGGGGATTATGATTGTAGGACAGTAACATCATGTTAAAAGGTAAGGCTAATCAATAATTGTGGGCTTTGGGTATGTGGCATAGGCAGGCACAGGCTATCTCATATTTACTATTCTCATACTGTTCTATACATGCTCTAACATTATAAAGGTTATCGACATCTGTTTATTTTTTATATCATCTTGGGACATTTGCATGCTTGTATGGTCACCTAGTTAGGCCACCTTTTTCTGCTACACTATCATGCTGGAATTGACTTAGGAGAAACCATGCTTTTCTCTTCTTTTATTTATATTCGGGGGATAGTGCGCTCGGGTTCGAGCAGGGACTGGGATAGTGTAGTCAGACAGTTGTGGGCTTTGGGACAGGCAGGCTGTGAGGGCCGGGCATTGCGGCAACCGCGGATCTTTGGCGGTTGACCGGACAGTGGTTATTGCATCAGATTGGGATAGAGGATTTGGATTTCTTTTAGTGGATGGGTTTTCCACCGTGATCAGAGTCATGATCCAGTCCTGCTGATTTGGTACTTGTTACCCAGGCATTATACTCGTGTGGGTCGCTCCCCTCGAGTGCCACTCCGGAGTGTGCGTTTTTACAGGCTTCGAGTCTTCGAGACTCCCTTTTCCTATCGGTGTTATGCGTAGGCGGGCATACCCGATTTGGCAGGCAGAGCAGGCAGTACCAGTGCTTACTGGTGTATCGATTGGGTCTAGACAGGCAGGCGTTGACATTCTGATGCATACATTCAGCTATTCTTTTAGCTCAGTTTTTAGAGGCATTCTAGTGGTAGCTTTTCATCAGGAGTCATACTCGTTGCATACCACCTTTATTCCTTTTGCCTCTGGTAGACCTAGTGGGCGTGTCAGAGTTGAGGTTTTACCCACTAGGGGAGGCTACTGGTTTACTAGTAGTCTCACCCCCATTCTTCTTTCCTCTTTTGCTTCTCCCTTGTTTTGCAGTGTTTTATGCGGGTGCTACTGGGCTTACAGTGGCGGGTCGAGGAGAGAGGACGGCCGAGTAGATAGATCTCGAGGCAGGATGAGCATGTTAGCTGGATTGTTGGTGTACCCATGTTTCCTCAGACGGTAGTACCTTTACTTTGGGACTGGCTTTTGCCAGCAGGTTGTATTTATTTTGGTGAGCTGGGAGAGACAGATGTATCATTTATACAGATGTATTGTATTTTATTTCCAGCTTCAGTCTGAGATGTATTAGTTTTAGTTCAGCTCTGTTTTTATTGCTCTTTTATTATATCTCTTTTATCTGAGCAGGTTACTGGCGCTTCGTGTACACGGAAAATACCGTGTGCACGGCGGATCTGTGGACGGGCCCGGGTTCTGGTTTACACCCGGGGCGTGACAGATTAAGTTGGTATCAGAGCTTAGGGATAGGTCGGTTGGGACTTAGGAAACCCTAGGCTTTTAGCAGACCCTAGGATGATAGGACGCGAGAGACGCGACACCTTGCGAAAGTCGGCGATTTATTTGTTTTACTCTTCCTGTGAGTGAAGAGGGATCGACATACTCTATTTCTGGGGGACAGTATGTTGGCTGCAGACAACATAAGGTTACAGAAATAGAAGTATGTCTTTGACTTTCGCTAGATTGGGTCGAGTGTTTGGGGTGTGCTGATTTGCGGTTTGTCGTGGCGAGCGGTGTCTCCCCGACGTTGGGCCTTGACCCGGGCGCACCTTGGTGCGGCAGTTGGGTCTGAGCTAGTTGTTTCAGGCCGGATACCGGATTAGAGTCAGAGGACTCGGGACCCTGATGACAGGATTGTCAGAGGCTTATCAGCGGCAGAGTGAGCGGGCATCTGGTTTTGAGTGACACAGTTGTCGGAGCAGCGGGCAGCTCGACAGTGCTTCTTTCTGAGACCACCCGGTTGCAGTATCCTCAGGGGCGGGGATTTTTGTAGTACTGAGGGAGTGAGTAGCCCTCCGTGCCAATGGTTAGTGCCGAGGCGCCGAGGCAGGGTGGATTGTTGACAGCGGATGAGCTATGGGACACCATTGATCAGTTAAGCCAGTTTTGGCAGATAAACCACCCCGATTCATAGGATTAAGTTTGGAGCCTCTTGGGGTAGAATCGTGGTTGGTGGTGATGGAAAGACTGCTTGAGAGCCTCTTGGTGTCAAAAGGATTTACGCAGTTACTGAACTACGCGCTCTATGATTTAGGGGACAAGGCGCATAGGATATGCTTGACTGTGAGTGGATTGCGCCAGGATGCCCTTCCGTGTATTCGGACCCTCTTTTGCAGGTTTTAGATTTTGGGGTGCTTTGATAGTGGAGGCATTGGGTATGGCGCGTAGCATTGCAGTTCCGTTGGATAGGGGTCTGCCGCCAGAGGCGAGTTCTGGATAGAGGCGCTTGGCGCTAGGTATTGGTGGACAGGTCGGCCGGCAAGGACATTTTCGTTTCCCTTCCAGGATGGTGGATATCCTTTTGGATGGATTATGTAAAGCTTACCCCAGGGGGATGTTACCCTTGGTGATCGATAACATGCATGTTTGGGGTACAACATATGTGATTGAGGGGTGAGCTTAGTAAGGGTAATTGTATAAGGAATTGCATGAATTGATGGTGCTTTGTCGTATGACGATGATATCCAGGTGGATTCCTGAGACGTCAGAGGTTGGGTGGACCCCGATGACAGCATCAGCCCATTTTTCAGAGTGGTGCAGCGGTAGCGTGGATTGGCTGTCTGCGAGAGACCACATTCGTCGCCTCAGTGTGAGCAGGGACAGGGGTCGAGCTCCCTTTGTGATTGGTCTAGATATGTTTGGCAGGCTGAGCGACGACCACTTGCATCGAGAGGATGAATTTGTGCCGCCCGGTTGGAGGGCGCCACGGTAGTGGATCGAGTGTCGCCGGTGTGATTTCATCACAGCAGTCAGAGTTAGAGCATGTTGCAGTCCGGCATGGGCTAGAGGCAGAGTTGTTGCCCCGTGCACTAGAGGTACAGGTTACTGTTGGTTTTGTGCAGGTGGGGAAGGCTTGTGGATCATATCCAGTGCAGTAGAGGCCGTAAGTTATGCCGGCAGACTTATTGGTATTTGTGGCCGTTCGGTGTTTAGACCCAGTGCTTAGGACTGGTTGGCATAGTGCCACTGGATGTTTCACTGCTGAGAGAAAGGACCTTGTTTTCTGCGAGGCAGACAATAGAAGGCTTGTTTGTTGCGACTGTTTGGGTACTCAGGTTACAGCGATAGTGTGAGAGGTGCCTACGGCGGCACCGGGACGTAAGGATATTCTTGTTGCCGTGAGATCCCGGGTGTGATTCCACCTGAGCCGATGATGATGCCGCCGGTTAGGGAGATTGTGATTTCGATTGACGTGGTTCTGGGAACTGCGCCTACCTCGATAGCACCTCGTTAAATATCATTTGTAGAGCTGTGAGAGTTGTGGGCATAGGTGCGTGGACCTGATAGATAGAGGGTTTGTTGGACCTAGTGCCGCGTCGTTGATACACGACTGTGAGAGTTCTTTGTGAGTGGAGCCCAGGCAGGTCCGGGTATTATTTAGGACCTTTTGGATGGAGTTATACTCCGGCAGATGTTCGATTATGATGCCTGCATCAATTTGGAACTACAGCTGAGTATCTCGCCAAGATGACGTTCAGGACACGCTAGGGGCATTATGAGTACAGTGAGGCCAATGGAATGACTAATGCCTTATTGCCTTTAAGATTGAGGAATTCTGTGTTCCAGTTGGGCTTGAACGGATTGATAGCGGCATTTTTCAGGGATATCTTGGCTTTTACCCCTCCCTGAGTGATTTAGAGCTTGTGAAGCATTTATAGATGCTGTGGCAAGGTCTGTGAGGATAAGGTTTTATGCTAAATGGTTTGGTACAAGTTTCATCTTTAAGAGCACATCTTCCTGGATTACGTATTTAGCCGCGGGGGCGGCGGTGGAAGTCCAGTCAAAATAGATGCTATTTGAGATGGGCCGAGATCGGCAGTTACTACTGAGGTGAGGAGCTTTTGGACCGGATGGTGCCAGCAGAATTTGACGAGCGGATGGTAAGATTGGTATCAGTGACGATTTTAGTTGGTCAACGGAGGAAGATGGACTTGCGAGTTATAGTGATGCCTCCCATAGTGGCTATGGAGCTACCATTGGATTTTGATGAGCATCCAGGATCACCCCGACCGGGCCACTGTGGTGGCGGATACCTAAAGCAGAAGAGCTAAATTGGGAGTTGAGTTTGATGGTCCCATAGCTGGCGCTGTGTGGGACCATGGTGGTATACTGGGCTTGAGATTGTGTCCCAGGGGATCCCTTTTGAGGATAGGCTGCGGCTGAGCAATCTACTCGTGTGGTCTGGTTTTGACAGTGACCGAGTGAGAACCCCTGCTTGTTAGGGCCCCTTTCCTGTGCGGGTGCTTGTGTGGATGTGTTTCGGGTTGCCCTGGTTGAGTCGGCTCTAGAGGGTGATTTTAGTGCGTGTTGCACTGGCTGTTCGTTCTTTTCCCCCAGGCTTTTGATGGAGTCCCTGAGGTTTTTCTGCGTCTTCGCTCAGGAGTGTTGTGTTTTGAACTCCTCGCCCGTGATTGACTCACTTCTTTGGAGCCCTGCGAGAGTTTGGAGTACGAGGGACGCTCGTTGCGAATTCCGGCTCGTGAGATGAGGGAATTGCGCGATCGGGCTATGCCGTACTGGTTGTTGCTGTTAGTGTTGCTGAGGAGTAATCACGGGGAGTGATAGGCGACTTGAGAGCGGGAGACGGCGGTGTTGAGTACTTACCCCTGGTTTCTGAGACTCGTTGAGAGTTGCTTTAGTTTCGAGGACGAAACTTTCTTTTAGTGGGGGAGGATGTGATGATCCGGAATTCTACAGGGCTTTTACTATGTAACCGGCAGCTTCTGGAGGCCTACGGGGCATGTCGGCGGTGTTCGTGCGCCAATTTGGACACAAGTGATTGACTCCGGGCTTAAAGTGGATCACGTGGGTAATCAGGGAACCCCGTCGGATGTTTATAGGTGTTTTCGCGCAAATCGGATATCAGATTTGGACTCGGCACGAAATTCGGATTGAAAATGCCTTTTCGGGAGCCTCCGGCGATTTATTGGATGGGAATTTGGCGAAGCGGACGTCAAATTCGGGTTCAGCGCGCGAAAACGGTCAAGATGGACTATCTGTTGGATTTTTCTGAGCTTCGGGTACTGTTCACCGCCGGAACAGTAACTCCGGCGATCGCCGGCGGCGGCGGCGGCGGCGGGCAGCGTCGGCGGGCGGCGGCGCGGCCTCGGGCAGGCGGAACGGCGGCGGCACAGGGAGCGGGCAGCGCGCGGGCGCGCGGGCAGGCGCGCGGTCCACGCGGCCGTCGTGCACCAAGGCGGGGGCACGTGGCACCACCCCATAGGCCGGCTCACAGCTCACGGTCTACGGAGCATGATGGTTGGGTTTTGGTTCACGGTGCACCGGAGTGGACACGTGGCAGGTTACCATTGGTTCGGCTTACGGAGGCTCGTGCACCGGGTGCAGCGGTCAGTGGCAGGGACACGTGGCGCTTCCCTATTGGCTGGTCAACTGTGCGGGCAGGAGGGGCAGCTGGCGCGGGCAGGCGCGCAGGCGCGACGGTACTGTTGTCGGGGACGCGTGTCGACTCCCGGGGTTGGCCGCGTGGCGCAGCGGGAGTGGAGGATTTGGGCTGTCGCCTGTTCGGGCGACACGTGGCGGGCGCTGAGGCGGGTCGGACGGACCGCGGATCCCGTCCGACGGCGCGCCTTGGGCCGGGCCGCACTGTGCGCGCCCGAAAGTCTTGGGCCGGGCCGCACTGTGCGCGCCCGGAAACTTCCGGGCGCCCGAAAATTGGGACCCGGATGGCATTTTGCTATTTGTTTGGGAGGCCTATTTAAACAGCCCGAGCTCCTTTCTTCTCACTTTTTCCACCATTTCCGAGCCTCCTCTCACCAAGGTGTCTTCAGCAAAGTTGTTCCCCTTCGAGTTCTACATCTTCTGGAGGATTTCCAAGATTTGTGGTGGCACACACTCCGAGGTTTGGATTTTACGGCGCGGCGCGACGCTCGTTCCCTTGTGATTCCCTTCGTCGCATTTCAGTGCACGGACTCTCCCGAGCTACCCCGGCACTCTTTTTCAGCGATTCTTGCGCCATCGTCTTCACGACAGGTAGGGCTACGTTTTCCGTGTTTGCTGGTTTCTCCCATCCCGAGGTTTTCATGGGTTTTTCGGATCATCTTGTGACCTCTTTTGCTGTGATGGAGTTTTGGACAGCGGTTCGGTATTTCGGCGATATCTCCGCAACCAGACATCGGATTGAGGTGATTCAAAAGGCAATTTGCATCTACGCATCGCAAGGAGTCTCTCTGAATTTTCTTGGATTTTCTGGAATTTTCCCCGAAGGTGAGAAACCCCTTTTTACAGAACTTTGTAGCACAGTTTTGGGTGGAAGTATTGTTCGGGGTAGTTCTCTTGTCGATTTTGGATCTCAGCGTAGAAAACTCGTGTGGGAACGTGCAGGTACTCGTTTCGACCGGTTCGTCGCGAGGATCGTGACGGTATTTTTCCTGGAATTTCTCGAGCAGATCTCGCAGGTGAAAAAAGGCAAAACTGTGGACTGATTGTATTTGGGACAGATTTTGGTGTGAGCATGGTGGATTAATTGTGCTTGTTCTTTTGGGGTATTTTTGTGCAGCACCGTGGTGATCGTTGAGACCGGGCGCGGACTTCGCTGTTGGGATCGGGGTTTAGCGCTCGAGGTGGGTGGTTGCTTTACTCCTCTTTTCTGATATACCCACTAGGAATATTAGAGTGATCCCCTTTATTGGACATGTTGAATGGTCACCTAATGGACATGCATGCTTAACTAGATAATTGTGAGCCTATCATATGGAAAACATTATATTGGAAACTTGACATGTTGGAACTTATACATGCTTCATGGACATCGTTTTAGCATTTAACCTTGCATAAGGGGGGGATGTACTTTCATATTGTGATATTGTGAGGCGTCTTGTGGGAGGGTACCACTTGAGGATTTTTGGACAGGCATAGGTGGATGATTCATGTGAGGGTGATTAGCAGGTTATGGACATGTGCGGTTGGATTATGATTTAGCATGATGATTACACCCAGGTGGAGTTATTACTTGATACACATGATGAACCACTATTTGTCACTCCCCTTCTTTCTTCCATGAGGAGATAGGCTTGATTTCAGGGATATCTAGTTAGACCATTTCTGGTCGCTACACTATATGTTGGGACTGCCTTGGGAGGAACCCTATTGTCTCTTCTTCCCCCTATTCCTTAGGCAGGCGGCTATTTGTTGCTCGGGTTTGAGCAGGGATCGGCATAGTGTAGCCGGGGCTTGAATTTTAGCTTTTGGGGTATTGCGGCTATTGCGGATAGTAGGTGGTTGACCGGATGTCGGACCTGGGTCAGGATTGTCATTATGGGTGTGGTTGTTAACCCTCCATCTTTTGATTACCCGCTAGGCATTTGAGTAGCTTCTTTGATTAAAAGGATAAATGCACTTCATGTGTGGCAATGGCAGGCTTATTGTGATTAAACAGATATTGTTAGAACTTGCTTGATTGGGGATTATGATTGTAGGACAGTAACATCATGTTAAAAGGTAAGGCTAATCAATAATTGTGGGCTTTGGGTATGTGGCATAGGCAGGCACAGGCTATCTCATATTTACTATTCTCATACTGTTCTATACATGCTCTAACATTATAAAGGTTATCGACATCTGTTTATTTTTTATATCATCTTGGGACATTTGCATGCTTGTATGGTCACCTAGTTAGGCCACCTTTTTCTGCTACACTATCATGCTGGAATTGACTTAGGAGAAACCATGCTTTTCTCTTCTTTTATTTATATTCGGGGGATAGTGCGCTCGGGTTCGAGCAGGGACTGGGATAGTGTAGTCAGACAGTTGTGGGCTTTGGGACAGGCAGGCTGTGAGGGCCGGGCATTGCGGCAACCGCGGATCTTTGGCGGTTGACCGGACAGTGGTTATTGCATCAGATTGGGATAGAGGATTTGGATTTCTTTTAGTGGATGGGTTTTCCACCGTGATCAGAGTCATGATCCAGTCCTGCTGATTTGGTACTTGTTACCCAGGCATTATACTCGTGTGGGTCGCTCCCCTCGAGTGCCACTCCGGAGTGTGCGTTTTTACAGGCTTCGAGTCTTCGAGACTCCCTTTTCCTATCGGTGTTATGCGTAGGCGGGCATACCCGATTTGGCAGGCAGAGCAGGCAGTACCAGTGCTTACTGGTGTATCGATTGGGTCTAGACAGGCAGGCGTTGACATTCTGATGCATACATTCAGCTATTCTTTTAGCTCAGTTTTTAGAGGCATTCTAGTGGTAGCTTTTCATCATGAGTCATACTCGTTGCATACCACCTTTATTCCTTTTGCCTCTGGTAGACCTAGTGGGCGTGTCAGAGTTGAGGTTTTACCCACTAGGGGAGGCTACTGGTTTACTAGTAGTCTCACCCCCATTCTTCTTTCCTCTTTTGCTTCTCCCTTATTTTGCAGTGTTTTATGCGGGTGCTACTGGGCTTACAGTGGCGGGTCGAGGAGAGAGGACGGCCGAGTAGATAGATCTCGAGGCAGGATGAGCATGTTAGCTGGATTGTTGGTGTACCCATGTTTCCTCAGACGGTAGTACCTTTACTTTGGGACTGGCTTTTGCCAGCAGGTTGTATTTATTTTGGTGAGCTGGGAGAGACAGATGTATCATTTATACAGATGTATTGTATTTTATTTCCAGCTTCAGTCTGAGATGTATTAGTTTTAGTTCAGCTCTGTTTTTATTGCTCTTTTATTATATCTCTTTTATCTGAGCAGGTTACTGGCGCTTCGTGTACACGGAAAATACCGTGTGCACGGCGGATCTGTGGACGGGCCCGGGTTCTGGTTTACACCCGGGGCGTGACAGCGCTATCTGTCCAAAGTCCCGCAGCTGATGATACCCAGAAATCAATATATCCAGATCCAACGGGTCCAGCAATACCCGCAAACTCTCCTGGGTACAACACAGGGCTCACAGTTACACTTTAATCCGACAATTAACCAAATACACGCAGTCTGAAAAATCAGTCCCAAAGATGCAATTATTTCACCTGCTGAAAGGGCTCAGAAAAATTCAATAAAAATGCCACAGCGATCCTTGCGTCGAGACCTTCGAAACGGGTACCTGCATATGCCCAATTCTGAGCACCGTAGGCCAAGTTACAAATTCCACAACACAGGGTGCACATAACCTCACAACAACACATCTGTAATTCCATACACAGATAAAGGGAGGAAATATACCTTTGGGGAAAATCTCAGAAAAATCCCAAAAAAATACGGTGATAATCCTCGCGTCGCGTGGATACAAAACGTGCAGAGGCTCGTCTCAATCCGATGTCCGAGCGTGAAGATATCCCCGAAACAATCCGCTGTCCTCAAGATTCCTCACAGAAAACAAGGGTCCTAGTAAGCATGGAAAAACTCCTCGAAAAGCATGAAACGAGGGAAAGATGAAATACCAAGATCGAAGCTCTGCCTGTCGCGGTTCCAATGGCGCAAGAATCGCCCGAAAAGGTTGTCCGAGTAGGTGGGGGGAGCTCGCGCACCAAAACGCGACGGAGAAGATCACAAATGAACGAGCGTCACGCCGCGCCGTAAAAATAGAAACCTCGAAGTGCGTGCCACCGAAAATCCTAGAAATCCTCAAGAGGATGCAGAACACAAAGGGGAGCAACCTTGCTGAAGACGCAGTGGCGAGGGGAGGCTTGGAAATGACGGAAAAAGGGAGAAGAAGGCGGCTCGGATCTCTTAAATTGGCCCAGAAAACAAATCCAAAAATGACATCTGTGTCCCCAGAACCGTGCGCCCGGAAAATTCGGGCCGCTACAGTGTTGGGCCCGGCCCAACACTGTGCACGCCCGAATCCCTCACGGGCTCCACGTAGCCCGCCAAATAGCGCACAGCGGCACTGTCCACCCAGATCGCGCCACGTGGCCCGCTCCGGACGACGACACGTGGCAGGCTCCAGTCAACGCGCGCCTGGCGCGCGCACGTGCGCGCTGCTAGCGCCGCCTGCGCACAGTGTCAGGAACGCGCCCCGAGGTGAGCCGCACCAGCTCGGTGCACCTAGCGCGCTACACCGCACCCACCGCAGGCCGCCACGTGTCCACCCTCCGGTGCACGCCGGTGCCGTGGACCGCGCACCTGCCCGTGCACTGCGCGCTGCCCGCGCCTGCTCGCCGCCGCGCCAGCGTCCGCGCCACCGCGCTCCGCCGCTGCCCGCCACCGCCGGCCGGAACAGTACCACCTGCCTCGAAAAACGTGTGCGTCATCCGGGCTCCGAAAAAAACAAGTGAATAGTCCATTTTCATCGTTTTCGCGCGCTGAATCCAAATCCGAAGTCCGTTTTGCCAAATTCCAAACGTCAATTTTTCCGAAGGCAACCGGAAAGGTGATCTTTTGTCCAAACTTCGCACGGAGTCCAATTTTAATCTCCGTTTCACGCGAAACCACTTCTAAACACTCGACGGGTCCTCCAACTACCCCCGTGATCCCTTTTTAACCCTGAAGTCCAACACTTGTATCCAGATATCGCACAAACACCACCAACACAACACGCAGGCCTCCGGAAGCTGCCCAAACAACCAGAAAACCCCACGCGGGGATCCGGGTCCTCAGATACCTGATCCTTTTGAATTCTTCTTTCTTGAGATTGAGGTATATGATCCAACCATCTTCATCTTCAATCTTCAAGACTTAAACACTTTCATGAAATACGCCAAAACAAATTCCTTAACAGCTGGCACGGCCGGGGCGCGTGGACCGGGTGACTGTTTACTGTAGCAGCCCGAAAACCCGTTTCGGGCGCCCGAAAGATGCGCCCGAAAGTGGGATTTCGGCCTATATGGGCCCGAATGGCCCCATTTCTCCTCCTTTCTCCTTTTTGCTCGCACCGAGAGGCTAAGGGGAGGGAGAGGGCGATTCGTGGGGGGATTTCGAGGGTGCACGAGCGCGCCGTGGACCCCGTGGAGCGCGCAAGGTGTTCCAATGAGCCGGATGACGCGTGCATATGCGTTGGACGACGCGACAATATCGAGGTAGGTTCCGTATGTCATTTTGCGGTGTTTTTGGGCATAATATTGAGATTTCCTTTTGGGTTTTGGATTTGACCCCATGCCTTTGTGCGTGATAGGGACCATGTTTTACTGTGCCGTTTTACTACACGAAGCATCGCCGGGTGTTTTGGCGCGCATCGTTTTGCGTGCAAGCATAGGAAAGACTTACACCGTTTTGCGTGCGGACTCGACGAACGTGCACTATTTTGAGCGCAAACTCGAAAAGCGTGCACCGTTTGGCATGCAACGTCGACAAAGGTACGTGCTCCGTTTTGCGTGCCGATGGAATTAACGTGCAGTCTCTAATGTTACAAATTGTTTTGCATGCAGTGCTAGAAGAATGTGCACCGTTTTGCGTGCAACCCTACAGTGAGGCGTGCACCATTTTGCATGCAGATTTGAGGTACGTGCACCGTTTTGCGTGCAGGTTGAATTGACGCGCACCGTTTTGCGTGTGGGTTTAGTAACGTGCATCGTTTCGCGTGTAGGTTCAGTGGATGTGCACCGTTTTGCGTGCAAGCTCGAGGAAATGGAAACTAACACGCGGAGACCAATTGCAAGTGTCTACAAGCAATTGGGGGCAATCCAAGGTGGGGGATTCTGCCGAAACTGGGTGACCTCTCCCCTTGCTCCTTTGCTTTTCGATTTAGAAGCATGATAGTAGCCTGTTAGAGGCGTTAGGTAATTATGGTTAAGATTGCATGTGTAGATGGACGCAGATGAAAAGTGCAACTGTTGGTTGCCAAAGATAGATGATAAATGTGCATGTGTAGATGGACAAAGATGAAATGTGCAACTATTGGTTGCCAAAGATAGAGGATAAATTGGCATGTGTAAAGAGGACTTAGGAAAAAGATGCAATTCTTGATTTATCTAAATAGATGATAATTGCATGCGTAGAAGTAAATACTATTTTATGAATGAGATGAAAATAATTGCATGCATGAAAGTGTTTAGCCATTTATGATTGTGATCATGTTAGGGTATAACCCTAGGAATTATGTGACATAAGAGAAAAGAACATGTTGGAAGTAAGACTAGGAGAAAACCTAGATCCAGGGTTTACTGAGTGACATCAAACTTAGGAGCTTATCCTAGGATTGAACGAGTGGCATTGTCTTTGGAGATAACCTAAGGACACTGGATAGAGTGATCAACATAGAGTCAAGGAACTCTAGGATGAGTATGACATGGAACTTAGGTAAAAGGAACCTAAGGTGAACTAGAGGAGTTTAAACTCACAGACAGGAAATTAGAGTCAGTGTAACTCGAAGATAAAAGTGGCACAGGAAATTAGAGTCAGTGTAACTCTAAGATAAAAGTGGAACAGGAAATTAGAGTCAGTGTAACTCTAAGATAAAAGTGGAACAGGAAATTAGAGTCAGTGTAACTCTAAGTTAAAAGTGGAACAGGATAATAGAGTTAAGTTAACTCTGGATTCAGTGAGGAATCAGGAAGGTGGGATAAGATCCCAAGGTTAAAGAATTAAACAAATATAACCCTAGAAAGTCATAAGGTGTCTGGGCAAAGGGACAACAACTTTAACTTCAACTTGAGTTAAATAAAATGAAAGAGAAATATTTAAGAGTCCGGGAGACTCTCTAGTTACCTGTGTGGCAAGACCCAGGGTAAGAAATGAATTAATGAAAAAGAGAAAGCTAAAAGTGGTTAATAAGCAAGACAAGCAAATTGCTCAAAATAAAGAGAACAGAAAGAAAATGCAAATGGTGCATTTAGGTTGAGACTCGTCAGTTGGGAGCAGGACTCCTTGGGCAGTAACCCGTTGGACGAGGTACCTGGGAAAGGTTAAAGGAAAAGGTGAAAGTGATTGCCAGTGGCAATGTGAGCTGAAGGCTCGAGTAAGAAAGAAAAGAAAAGCAAGTGCTTAAGAGTAAAGACAAGGACAAATGCATAAGTGCAAAAAGGGCTAAGTGCCAAGAGAAAAGAAAATGAAAGATAAGAAAAGATAATAAAACGGGCGTGGCCTACGAAGGTGCAATGTGGTTCTGCGGGACGTAAAGGGCTTACCCTCTCCCCGGGCGCACCAGGATCGGACGTAAAGGGCAGTGCCCTCTCCCAGGTCGGTGGCTCGAAGACACATTTACTTTGTAGGGGCGGGATAACACTCGCGGGTGTTATCGGCAACCTTAGAAATTCCTGTCTTATGGTAGCATGACTGCCGGGCTGGGGCCCGTGGGAAAAGAATTTCCGATGGTTAACTTTAACTAAACCACTAGAATGTAAAAAGAATAAAATGGTAATAGAGTGGCCAAGGTGGCCGGGTTAGTGTAACCCTGTATACAGCGGCATAGTGGCCGAGTGTTGGTCAGTTGCCTGGTATGGCTAGACAGAGTAGCGTTTGGTCATTGAGTATACACAGATAGTGTAGTGACTTATGATATGCATAGCAGCATTTTATATTGAGGTTATAGTTTCCTAGCATTCTATTATTATTGTTCCATTGGACCAAGTGGTGTAGGACACTTTTTCTCGGTGGTTGAACCCACTGGGAACTCGGTCGTAGTTCTCACACCCCTTGGGTGACATCCCCACAGGTTCAGGTATGGATACAGCAGTCGTGTGATGACCTGGATCTCTGCAGAGCTGTGGTAGAGTCATTGGTGACATCTGGGGAGCTTGTACTGTGTGTTGGAGGTGTTTGTGCACCAATGGGACAGTTGTGGCGGACTTCGGGCTTACTGGATCACGTGGGTGATCAATGGACTCCGTCGGATCGTTAGAAGTGGTTTCGCACGAAGCGGATATTAAAAATGGACTCAGCGCGAACTTTGGACCAAGGATTACCTTTCCGGATGCCTTCGGCAAATTTTGGAGTTGAAATTTGGCAAAATGGACATCAAATTCGGATTCAGCGCGCGAAAACGGTCAAAATGGACTACCTACTTGTTATTTTTGAGCACCGGTCACTGTTCATGCCGGAACAGTGTTTCCGGCTGCCGGCGGGCAGCGGCGGAGCACGGCGGACGGGCTCGGGCAGGCGGCGGAGCGGCCGCGGGCAGCGCGCGGGCGCGCGGGCAGGCGCGCGGTCCACGGGCCGTCGTGCACCAGGGGGCTGGACACGTGGCTGTGTCGGAGTGGTCGGTTTAGTGGACTTGGTCTACGGAGCAGGCGGGCGTGGTGCATGGACCGGCGGGACACGTGGCGTCTTGCGGTTGGTGGGCTCATGGAGGCTGGGTCGACGGAGGTGCACCGGGTGCCTCGGGTTCCGTGCCTGGCAGGGGCGCCAGGCAGCACGTCAGGCGAGCACGTGGGCGCGTTGACGCGTGGTTCCCGCGCGTGGGCCGCCACGTGTCGACCTCCTGCGTGGGCCACGTGGCGCAAGGCGGTAGGGCAGCGCGGCTGTCCGCTGTGCGGGGGGCGACGTGGAGGCCCGGGATGCTTTCCGGCGCGCACAGTGTTGGGCCGGGCCCAACACTGTAGCCGCCCGAAAGTGGGAGCGCACGGAAAATTGGACAATTTGGGTATTAATTGGATTGTTTCTCCCAGCATATAAAAGGCCGAGTTCAATTGAAGAGAGCTTCTTCCCTGTTCATCCTTTCACTGTACGACCTTCACAAGAAATCCTCCTCTCCCTGTGGCGATTCCATCTGCAGATTTCCAGATTTTTCAGCATCACGCATCCCGAGGTTACCATTTTTACGGCGCGGCGCGACGCTCGTTCGTTTGCGGTCTTCTTCGTCGCGTTTTGGTGCGAGGACTCCCCCGGCTTACCCCGAGCACCTATTTCTGTGATTCTTGCGCCGTTGGCTTCACGACAGGTAGGGCTACGTTTCCCATGTTTACTGGTTTTTCCCATTCCGAGCTTCTCATGGGTTTTTCGGATCATATTTTGACCTCATTTTCTGGGGCGGAGTTTTGGGACAGCGGTGCGGTATTTTGGTGATATCTTCGTGCACAGGCATCGGATTGGGGCGATTCAAGAGGCGTTTTGCATCTACACGTCATGAGGAATATCTCCAAATTTTCTTGGAATTTTATGAATTTTTCCCCCGAAGGTGAATGTCCCTGTTTGCAGAACCTTGTGGTTCAGTTTTTGAGAGTAGTTTATTTCGGGGTGGTTCCCTTGTCGGATTTGTTTCTCAGTGTAGGAAACTCAGATTTGAGCGTGCAGGTAGTCGTTTCGACGGGTTCGTCCCGAGGATCGTGATAGTATTTTTCTTGGAATTTTCCGGGCACTTCTCGCAGGTAAAAACAGGGAAACTGTGGACTGTTGTGTTTGGGGCAGATTTGTGTGAGCATTGTATGTTAATTATGTATGTTCTTTTGGGAATTTTGTACAGCGATCACGGAGGCTTATCGGTTTGGGCGAGAGCACTTTTTGGACTTGGAATTAGCGATCGAGGTGGGTGGTTGTTGTTTACCTCTATTTTGACATGCTCACTAGGAATATTAGAGTGATCCCTTTATTTGGACATGCATGCTTAAGTGATATAAATTGTGATCCTAGCATATGGAAATTACTATTGTGGATATTTGATAGTGGTTGGGACTTATACATGTTGGTATGGATGGAATGTTAGCGTTTAACCTTGCATGTGGAATGGAATGTTTATTTTGGACTATATGCTTATCCTGTTAGTGGTTGGCACTATTTGAGGATTTTATAACATGCATAGGTGGATAGTGAGGCTTTAATTTGGAACACGGATTATAGACATGTGTGGTTGGATAATGTTTTAGCATGATGGTTATATCTATGCGGAGTTATTAATTGTTACACATGTGGAACCATTATTGGACACCTTTTCCTTTATTTCCTTGAGAACACTTGCATGCTTGTTTGGACATCTAGGTAGGCCATCTTTTATCGCTATACTTTCATGCTGGAACTTGACTTAGGAGAAACCTTGTTTGCTTCTTTCTCCTTTTCGTTAGTCAGGTGGGTTTGCTCGGGTTTGAGCAGGGGTTTGGGATAGTGTAGCCGGGGCCTGGATTATGGATCATGGGTTTTGGCGGCGACCGCGGATATTGGGCGGTTGACCGGATGTCGGTTATAGGACATCGGTGATAGGGCATGATTATGGACTAGAGGGTTTTGTGGCAACCGCGGATAGTAGGCGGTTGACCAGATGTCGGATGTGGGACATGTTTGTGATTGTGGGTTATTCCGGCGACCGTGGATTTTGGGCGGTTGACCGGAGGTCGGTTGTGAGACCTGGTCGTGGATTGTGGAGTATTGCGGCAATCGCGGATATTGGGCGATTGACTGGATGGTTACTTTTGCATCTGATTGGGGAATCATTTTTCTTTTAGTGGAGGGTTGTGCTCCACTGGGGGGTTTATAGTTGTGATCCAATCCTGCTTTTATCACCGGCGCGGTTATTGCCTGGTGATGCTTTTATTACACCGGCGCGGTTATTGCCCGGTGATGCTTTACTCGTGTGGGTAGCTCCTCTCGAGATCCCCTCTGGAGGCCGGGGCTGGACAGTTATGGACAGTTTTGCTATCACATCGACGCGGCTTATTTGCCCGATGATGAGGGCGGCAGCAGGAGGTTTGCTATCACATCGGCGCGGCTTCCTTTCCCGATGATGAGGGCGGTACAGATTAGGTTCATCTGGGACGGTTGGTTATTGTTGCTTACGGTTATTCCAGTTTTGGACTGTATTTTAGAGGCATATTAGTGGTAGATTCCCCTTCTTCAGCGGTTTCTTTTCTTACCACTCTTCTTTCCTTTTTGCCTCTGGTAGACCTAGTGGGTGTGGCAGAGTTTGAGGTTTTACCCACTAGGGGAGGCTACTGGTTTACTAGTAGTTCTCACCCCCATTCTTCTTTCCTCTTTTTCTTCTTCCTTGTTTTGCAGTGTCTTCTGCGGGTGCTGCTGGGCTTTCAGCGGCGGGTCGAGGAGAGAGGACGGCTGAGTAGATAGATCTCGAGGCAGGATGAGCGTGTTTGCTGGACTGTTGGTGTACCCAGGTTTCCTCAGACGGTTGTACTTTTACATTTGGGACTGGCTTTTGCCAGCAGGTTGTATTTATTTTGGTGAGCTGGGAGAGACAGATGTATCATTTATACATATGTATTGTATTTTATTTCCAGCTTCAGTCTGAGATGTATTAGTTTTAGTTCAGCTCTGTTTTATTGCTCTTTTTTTGTTATCTCTTATATCTGAGCAGGTTTGGCGCTTCTTGTACACGGGAAATACCGTGTGCACGGCGGATCTGTAGACGGGCCCGGGTTCTGGTTTACACCCGGGGCGTGACAGATTAGGTGGTATCAGAGCTTAGGGATAGGTCATTTGGGACTTAGGAAACCCTAGGCTTTTCGGCGGACCCTAGGATGTTAGTGCGTGAGAGACGCGACATTTTGCGAAAGTCGGTGATTTATTTGTTTGACTCTTCCTGTGAGTGAAGAGGGATCGACATATCCTATTTTTGTGGGACAGTTATGTTGGCTGCAGACAACATAAAGTTACAAAAATAGAGTGATGTCTTTGACTTTCGTTAGATTGGGTCGAGTGTTTGGGGTGTGCTGATTTGCGGTTTTGTCGTGGTGAGCGGTGTCTCCCCGACGTTGGGCCCTGACCCGGGTGCACCTTGGTGCGGCAGTTGGGTCTGAGCTGGTTGTTTCGGGCCGGATACCCAGATTGGAGTCTGAGAGCTCCGGACCCGAAGGGTAGGTGTGTTGGAGGCAGATCAGCGGAGCGGTGACACAGTTGTCGGAGCAGCGCGGTGACACAGTTGTCGGAGCGGTGGCACAGTTGTCGGAGCGGTGGCACAGTTGTTGGAGCAGCACGGTGACACAGTTGTCGGAGCGGTGGCACAGTTGTCAGAGCAACGCAGTGACACAGTTGTCGGAGCAGCGCAGTGACACAGTTGTCGGATCAGCGCAGTGGCACAGTGGTCGGAGTAGCGAGGAGCCCCCTCCGTGCCGACGTTTAGTGTTGGGGCACCGAGGCAGGGTGGATAGTTGACAGCGGGTAAGCTGTGGGATTGCGACGATCGAGTGAGCCAGTTTTGGCGGATGAGTCATTCCGATTCGTGGGATTGAGTATGGAGCCCTTGGAGGCAGGGTCTTGTTCAGTGGGGGATAGAGAGTACTTGGAAGCCTTTTGTGTCAAGAGTTAACGCAGTTGCTGAACTGCACGCTCCATGTGTAGAGGGACGGGGCGCATAGGATATGAGTGTCTGAAAGTGGATTGCGCCAGGATACCTTTTAATTCGTTGGGTCCCTCCAGTACGGATTAAGGACGCCTCATTGGAGTAGGCGCCGGGTGTGGAGCGTGGTATTGTAGTTCCTTGGGTTGGGGTCTACCGCCTGGGGCGAGTTCTGATTGAGGCGCTTGGCGCCGGGTGATGGAGGACAGATCAGTCGGTGGAGGCATTCCCGATTTCTTTTTCCAGGATAGTGGATTTCTGAGACGGTCGGAGCACATATGTTACATCGGTCGGTGTGGTGGTTACTTGTTGGGCTGGCGGGTTCGATTTCCTTTCGCGGCGGTTGATTATGCCGCAAGGACAGTTTTCTTGGGGAGCCAGGCCCGGAGGTGTCGGTGTACTTGGGTTGTTTGAGGGTTATCTCCGCCTCTATAATTTTGACTTCGGGAGCGAGGCAGATGTTTCGCAGTGGATGAGTAGACTTTTGGCTGTGTGTTGATGCCGGAGAGTCGGGGAATTGCTTCTACATCCCAACGGTTTAGAGATTAGAGAGCAGAGTCTACGTGATCAGTTGGGGGGACTTATATTGGGTACCTTGGGGGTACAGAGGTATTGGGATCGAGCATTTGTGCCGATGGACTTGTGGTTGGATTATCTGAGACCCTGGGAGGAGCAGATGCCTGTACCGATGCAGGCTACTTGGTAGCTCGAGCGGTTAGCCCAGCTGTACTTGGGTGAGGTGGTGCGGTTTTCTGGAATGCCCGCCCCTATTTTGTTCTAGTTAGAGACCCGAGGGTTGTATCGCGTCTCTGGAGGAGGTATTAGACAGCTTTGGGAGCTTGAGTGGTGGATGATTGGATATTTACCCCCTCGATTTGGTTGAGGTTTCGGGTTGAGGATTGATTTTAGTTTCGAGGACGAAACTTTCTTTTAGTGGGGGAGGATGTGATGACCTGGATCTCTGCAGAGCTGTGGTAGAGTCATTGGTGACATCTGGGGAGCTTGTACTGTGTGTTGGAGGTGTTTGTGCACCAATGGGACAGTTGTGGCGGACTTCGGGCTTACTGGATCACGTGGGTGATCAATGGACTCCGTCGGATCGTTAGAAATGTGGTTTCGCGCGAAGCGGATATTAAAAATGGACTCATCGCGAAGTTTGGACCAAGGATTACCTTTCCGGATGCCTTCGGCAAATTTTGGAGTTGGAATTTGGCAAAATGGACATCAAATTCGGATTCAGCGCGCGAAAACGGTCAAAATGGACTACCTACTTGTTATTTTTGAGCACCGGTCACTGTTCATGCCGGAACAGTGTTTCCGGCTGCCGGCGGGCAGCGGCGGAGCACGGCGGACGGGCAGCGGCGGAGCACGGCGGACGGGCTCGGGCAGACGGCGGAGCGGCCGTGGGCAGCGCGCGGGCGCGGGCAGGGCGCGGGCAGGCGCGCGGGCGCGCGGGCAGGCGCGCGGTCCACGGGCCGTCGTGCACCAGGGGGCTGGACACGTGGCAGTGTCGGAGTGGTCGGTTTAGTGGACTTGGTCTACGGAGCAGGCGGGCGTGGTGCATGGACCGGCGGGACACGTGGCGTCTTGCGGTTGGTGGGCTCATGGAGGCTGGGTCCACGGAGGTGCACCGGGTGCCTCGGATTCCGTGCCTGGCAGGGGCGCCAGGCGGCGCGTCAGGCGAGCAAGTGGGCGAGTTGACGCGCGGTTCCCGCGCGTGGGCCGCCACGTGTCGACCTCCCGCGTGGGCCACGTGGCGCAAGGCGGTAGGGCAGCGCGGCTGTCCGCTGTGCGGGGGGCGACGTGGAGGCCCGGGAGGCTTTCGGGCGCGCACAGTGTTGGGCCGGGCCCAACACTGTAGCCGCCCGAAAGTGGGAGCGCCCGGAAAATTGGACAATTTGGGTATTAATTGGATTCTTTCTCCCAGCATATAAAAGGCCGAGTTCAACTGAAGAGAGCTTCTTCCCTGTTCATCCTTTCACTGTGCGACCTTCACAAGAAATCCTCCTCTCCCTGTGGCGATTCCATCTGCAGATTTCCAGATTTTTCAGCGGCACGCATCCCGAGGTTACCATTTTTACGGCGCGGCGCGACGCTCGTTCGTTTGCGGTCTTCTTCGTTGTGTTTTGGTGCGAGGACTCCCCCGGCTTACCCCGAGCACCTATTTCTGTGATTCTTGCGCCGTTGGCTTCACGACAGGTAGAGCTACGTTTCCCATGTTTACTGGTTTTTCCCATTCCGAGCTTCTCATGGGTTTTTCGGATCATCTTGTGACCTTATTTTCTGGGGCGGAGTTTTGGGACAGCGGTGCGGTATTTTGGTGATATCTTCGCGCACAGGCATCGGATTGGGGCGATTCAGGAGGCGTTTTACATCTACACGTCACGAGGAATATCTCCAAATTTTCTTGGAATTTTATGAATTTTTTCCCCGAAGGTGAATGTCCCTGTTTGCAGAACCTTGTGGTTCAGTTTTTGAGAGTAGTTTATTTCGGGGTGGTTCCCTTGTCAGATTTGTTTCTCAGTGTAGGAAACTCGGATTTGAGCGTGCAGGTAGTCGTTTCGACGGGTTCGTCCCGAGGATCGTGACAGTATTTTTCTTGGAATTTTCCGGGCACTTCTCGCAGGTAAAAACAGGGAAACTGTGGACTGTTGTGTTTGGGGCAGATTTGTGTGAGCATTGTATGTTAATTATGTATGTTCTTTTGGGAATTTTGTACAGCGATCGCGGCGGCTTATCGGTTTGGGCGAGAGCACTTTTTGGACTTGGAATTAGCGATCGAGGTGGGTGGTTGTTGTTTACCTCTATTTTGACATGCTCACTAGGAATATTAGAGTGATCCCTTTATTTGGACATGCATGCTTAAGTGATATAAATTGTGATCCTAGCATATGGAAATTACTATTGTGGATATTTGATAGTGGTTGGGAATTATACATGTTGGTATGGATGGAATGTTAGCGTTTAACCTTGCATGTGGAATGGAATGTTTATTTTGGACTATATGATTATCCTATTAGTGGTTGGCACTATTTGAGGATTTTATAACATGCATAGGTGGATAGTGAGGCTTTAATTTGGAACACGGATTATAGACATGTGTGGTTGGATAATGTTTTAGCATGATGGTTATATCTATGCGGAGTTATTAATTGTTACACATGTGGAACCATTATTGGACACCTTTTCCTTTAATTTCCTTGAGAACACTTGCATGCTTGTTTGGACATCTAGGTAGGCCATCTTTTATCGCTACACTTTCATGCTGGAACTTGACTTAGGAGAAACCTTGTTTGCTTCTTTCTCCTTTTCGTTAGTCAGGTGGGTTTGCTCGGGTTTGAGCAGGGGTTTGGATAGTGTAGCCGGGGCCTGGATTATGGATCATGGGTTTTGGCGGCGACCGCGGATATTGGGCGGTTGACCGGATGTCGGTTATAGGACATCGGTGATAGGGCATGATTATGGACTAGAGGGTTTTGTGGCAACCGCGGATAGTAGGCGGTTGACCAGATGTCGGATGTGGACATGTTTGTGATTGTGGGTTATTCCGCGACCGTGGATTTTGGGCGGTTGACCGGAGGTCGGTTGTGAGACCTGGTCGTGGATTGTGGAGTATTGCGGCAATCGCGGATATTGGGCGATTGACCGGATGGTTACTTTTGCATCTGATTGGGGAATCAGTTTTCTTTTAGTGGAGGGTTGTGCTCACTGGGGGCTTTATAGTTGTGATCAATCCTGCTTTTTCACCGGCGCGGTTATTGCCCGGTGTGCTTTATTACACGGCGCGGTTATTGCCCGGTGATGCTTTACTCGTGGGGGTAGTCCCTCGAGATCCCCTTCGGAGGCAGGGGTGGACAGTTATGGACAGTTTTGCTATCACATCGGCGCGGCTTATTGGCCCGATGATGAGGGCGGCCGCAGGAAGGTTTGCTATCACATCGGCGCGGCTTCCTTGCCGATGATGAGGGGGCGGTACGATTGGGTTCATCTGGGACGGTTGGTTATTGTTGCTTACGGTTATTTCCAGTCTAGGACTGTATTTTAGAGGCATTTAGTGGGTAGATTCCCTTATTCAGAGGTTCTTTTCTTACACCTTCTTTCCTTTTTGCCTTGTAGACCTAGGGGGTTGTGGCAGATTTTGACGGTTTACCCACTAGGGGGCTACTGGTTTACTAGTAGTTCTCACCCATTATTTTCTCTTTTTGCTTCTTCCTTGTTTTGCAGTGTCTTCGGCTGGGTGGCTGCTCGGGCTTTCAAAAACGGCGGGTCGAGGAGAGAGGACGGCTGAGTAGATAGATCGCGAGCAGGAAGATGGCAGTGTTTGTGGATGTTGGTGTTGTACCCAGGTTTCCTCAGACGGTGTTTACTTTTACATTGGGATGGCTTTTGCCAGCAAGTTGTATTATTTTGGTGAGCTGGGAGAGGACAGATGTATATATACAGATGTATTGTATTTTATTTTCCAGCTGCGGTCTGAGATGTATTAGTTTAGTTCAGCTTATTTTATTGCTCTTTGGATTGTTATCTCTTATATCTGAGCAGGTTTGGCGCTTCGTGTACGCGGGAAATACCGTGTGCACGACGGATCTGTAGACGGGCCAGGGTTCTGGTTTACACTCGGGCGTGACAATGGTTGTAGTTAAATTTCAAATGAATATGTTCAAAATTGAATGGTTATGTTCAAATTTGAGGAGGTATATTGTATTTAAATTTTAAATTTCAAATTTTAAAATTGAGTAGTTCAAATTCAAAAATTGCGAGAATATAGTTTATATTAAAATTTTAAATTTCAAATTTTAAAATTAAATGATTATGTTCAAATGTCAATATGTGTTCAAATTTCAAAATTGAACGGGAATGTTATGATTCGAATTGAGGAAAGTTAAGGTTGCTGTTAACATTTAACGTTCAAATTTAAATTAATTATGTATGTTTAAAATTTGAGGACGTCTGTTGGTATTAAAATTTTACATTTTAATAATTTATGTTTAAATTTGAGGAAGTATGGTTGTATTTGAATTTTAAAATTAAACGGTAACGACAACGACACAGGGAATTGCTTGGATTCAAACATTCAAACAGGATATAGGTGAGTTTGGGTAAGTCAGTTGAGAGATATTTTAAAATGGGGTTTAAGATTTGGATAAGTGCGTTTGAGATAATTGAGCATGATGAAATTTCGATTGGATTCAATTTAAATTTGAGTATATGTGGATTGAGAGATATTTAAAATTTGGTTGGAAATTTAAAATTCAAAAATTCAAAATTTAATTTGAACATATTTTTGAAAATTGAATCTTTAAACAAGAAGTTGACTATAATGTAAGGCACGCTGGGCACAAAAAAAATGGATCGACTTAAAAATCGACGGGGCTTTGATGAGACCCATAAGCTTGTATTCACAAAATGGCTATTTAAAGAATTGAATTTGTTGGACCCAAATTATTAATAGTTGGTTAACATTTTGGGCTTTACGGGGCTTTATAAGACAAATCAATATTACGGACCAACCATAATCATCCCCTTTTTTTTCTATATATATATATTTTTACCTCAAACAAATACCCCCATGTTTCGTTGTACGAGGTAGAAGTACAGTGAAATATGACCACGTTCCATTCTTTTTCTCTCTTACTTTTTTCAACCCTATTTTTTTTTCATTTTTGTTTCGTACGCATTAATTCAATATTTCTAGATTAGTGAATGGCGGTCGATTTGAATAGGGTTGCTCAGTTTAGTGGACAGGCGGTCGATTTGAATATGGGTGCTCAGTTTAGTGACAATGGCGGATTTGAATACGGGGTTAATCAGTTAGTGACATGGCGGTCGATTGTGAATATGGGTGCTCAGTTTAGTGACATGTCGGTGATTGAATATGGGTTGCCTAAGTTTCCGTGACATGGACGGTCGATTTGATAGATGGTTGCTCAAGTTAGTGACTGGCGGTCGAGTGTGAATATGGGGCTCATTTTAGTGACAATGGCGGTCGATTTGAATACGGGTTGCTAAAGTTACTGACATGGCGGTCGATTTTGAATACGGGTTGACTCAATTTAGTGACAGGCGCGTTGAATAAGGGTTGCTCAGTTTAGGTGACATGGCTGGCGATTTGAATACGGGATGCTAGTTTAGTGAATGGCGGTCGATTTGAATACGGGTTGCTCAGTTTGGCGGTCGATTGGAATATGGGTTGCTCAGTTAGTGACATGGCGGTAGATTTGACTACGGGTTGCTTAGTTTAGTGAACATGGCGCGGTCGATTTGAATATGGGTTGCTCAGTTAGTGACATGGCGGTCGATTGAATACGGGTTTAGTTTAATGACTTTCGGTCGTTTGAATTTGTGTTCAGGTTAATGACATTTTCGGTCGTTTTGAAATGGGGTTTAGTTTAAGACTTTTCGGTCGTTTGGAATTGGGTTTAGTTCAATGACTTTTCGGTCGTTTGGGAAATGGGTTTAGTTTAATGACTTTTCCGTCGTGGATGTGGGTTTTAGTTTATGTTTTTTTGGTCGTTCGGATTTGGATTTAGGTGCATGACTTTTCGGTCGTTTGAAATCGGGTTAGTTTAATGACTTTTCAGTCGTTTGGATAGGGTTAGTTTAATGACTTTTCGGCGTTTGGATTTGGGTTTAGTTTAAGACTTTTCGGTCGTTTGGAGTGGAATTTAGTTTAATGACTTTTCGGTCATTTGGAATTTGGTTTAGTTTAATGACTTTCCCGTCTTTGAAATGTGTTTAGTTTAATGCACTTTTCGGTCGTTTGGAATTGGTTAGTTTAATGACTTTTGGTCGTTTAAAATGGGGTTAGCTGAATCACTTTCGGTCGTTTGGAGTTGGGTTTAGTTTACGGAATTTTCTGTAGTTTTTGAATTCGGTTTAGTTTAATGACTTTTTCGGTCGTTTGAAATTGGGTTTAGTTTAATGACTTTCGGTCGTTGAAATGGGGTTAGTGTAATAACTTTTCGGTCGTTTTGAAATTGGGTTAGTTTAGTGACTTTTCGTCGTTTGAATTTGTGTTTAGTTAATGACTTTCGGTCGTTTGGAACTGGGTTTCGTTTTGATGACTTTTCGGTCGTTTGAA